>CM023095.1:28132711-28486932 GCA_013103745.1 Gardenia jasminoides
CAAATTTTTTTCATTTCTGTTTATTTTGTGCTTGGCTACTAATCTTGCTTATTCTCTACAATTTCCTTGTCATTTTAATTTGTTCTAAAAAAAATTGTTTGGTGCCTGTATTGGGATGGCGAGGGTTTTGACTGAGTGTGACCTTGGATTGGAATTGGGTTGAATTTCTCTTGCCAGCTGCTGATCTGTCTTAATCTGTCTTTTCAGAGCATCATTGTTTTTTGGGCTCAGGGGTCCCTAAAGACAAGAGGCTCCTCAAATGATGTGGTTTTGAAGAGACTCAGTTCCTGCCGGATGGATGTCCTTGTCCGTATCAGTCACTTGAGATAGTACAAGATAGACTTTAAAACTTTAGAGGAGAAGATCCCATTTGATAAATCATCATCCTTAATGTCTTCTCTACTTACAAATTGGGTTTCCTTGAGTGTCGTGCCTGTTAAATTTTCCTCCATTTCCAACTGTGTTTTTCTTCACCTTAGGTATACTTAAGCTTCTCGAGCGCTCTTTTTTGGACTGTCATCCAAATCCTACTACTGAAGTGCTTTGAGATCGCCAGACTGGTCTCTGGAAATGTAATGTGTGTGAAGCCTGGCAATCACCGAGTTCCTTCTGTTATAAAACTCTGTATCCTCTTTGTTTCCTGTCAACCCGAGAGAATACACTTGTCGGTTTTTTATCAAATTTTCAAGATGTTCTTAATATTTTAAAATAAAACATTTTACGTCTCCAGAAACTTAAATAGCCAACAATTGGCACAATAGTATCCAACTCTGTAAAGGGTTTTTGTTCAAAATTGGTCCTTAACAAACTCTATTCATCACACTTAACATGCGTATTCCGGGTCTAGACTAAAATGTTTTGTGGTCATTTTTCACTCAACATGGTTCTTCAACAGTGTCTAACAAACTTCATTTTTTGTTGGGGCTTTTTACAATAAAAATTAATGAGATTCATTTATTTGCAATCACAAATTTTGGAAGCGATAATATATAAATTACTTCATTGAACCGGGTACTAATTTTAACAATGTGTAAAACAAACGATTTTATACTTTTGCAAATAAGGAAACAAAATTTTAGAAAGCTTATCTATGAAAGAAAAAAAGCAGTCTATGTATATCTAGAATAATCATCAACAAATCACAGAACAACCTCTCTTTCCACTAAGCTAGCAATTGGTGTGGGACCGAAACCAAGTCAAGATGTAAAAGCTCAATGGTCTGAATGTAGAAACCACTCCTTTGGGTTTAAAGAAGTTTTTGGTTTGTTTACCAAATGGCATGCATCACAAAACTTCATCCTTTCAAATTTAGACAAGCCTCTAAGTTCCTTTTGGAAATTTCATTTGCACACATTATATTGAAATACAAAGTCTTCTATGCCACCAGGATCTTCATTTGAAATTTTAGATATTTTAAAATTAGAAGAATCAATTTTTCTCAAGAATCACTGCCGTAGATGTCATTGAATCTTTTCCTTTGAAAATGATATTGAATTCAATTAGAAACTAAACATTCATGCTTTTTTTTAAAGACTAAAATAAATTTCTATCATAATTGACTGTTTAAACAGGTTAATACACAGTTATCCACTGGAAAATTATGAACAAATGTTTCGTCATTCTTATCCAGCATCGCCTACTCCAATTGTTTTGACTGTCATCACATCAAATGTTACTTTCTGCTTGATTTTGATTTGAACTTGATGGTGTGATAGATCACCGGTCGTATTGCCTTGAGCATCCACTATCTATGAACCATTTGATTCCTTATGACTTTCTCCATCTTTACCACACAAGAGATGAAAAGTTGGTACCTTTAATTTTAGGTCCTTGATGGATTAGAATGCATGTTTAAATAACCACATACATTTCATTCCTCTTTTTATGTTTTCTCATACACTAACAATCATGCTTCAAGTGACCATCGACAACAAAGTCCACATAATGGTGGGTTCATTCTGAAGTTGGTTTTATTATAAACCTTACTCCTCTTTTCTATAAATTGTGAGATTCATTTGCACTAGAAGAGTTGGTTCCTTTTATAAGCATTAGAGCTTCAATTCTATTTCTTGAAGAAGGATAAGTTTTGTTTTTATTTTGAAAGAAACATGTCAAAGTCTATCCATTTCTGCTTTTCAAAGTCATTTTGTTTTCCTTAAGCTTGTTCTGAGACTTGATTTTCTATCTTGTTGTTGTTCATGTTGTAGCTCAGTTTCATCCTTTGTACATCAAGCAATCTGTTGACTTATGTGGCCTAGTTTTGTTATGCCAAAACAAATTTATTATCTTGCAGAGAAGTGATTTTTTTGTTTTAACTCTTTATTTCCCCAGCATGAGACTGCTCCCAATCTATCATGTAATCTTCCAAGCAAATGGCTCAGATCATCACATCATCATCATCACTTTCATTGGGGTTTGCCAGATGTTGCCTCGGTGATATGAATTGCCATGAGGCAATTTGGAGCAATTCCCTCTTCTTCTTCAATCTCCTTCAATTACTCATTCCAAGTGATTTGAAAGTTGTTGAATCTTGGTTCTATTCTTTTCATTAGGTCATTTCTTTCTTCTACCTTCTTAGGTTGGGCCGGTCCAATATTGGAAACTATCCACGTTTCAAACATTTATCCCCTTGCTTTTTTTGTTTTGCATCTTGATAACCAGCATGTATCAGGTGTTGAGATTAATTGGAGAAACTTCATTGCTAGGAGACAGCACTTTCAAAACCTTAACTTTGTTGAGGGATCCTCTTTGAGCTTTTAGTGATAGAAGGTGGGGTCACTATGTCACCATCCATGTCCTCATCGTCTAATGAATGGATCATCCTCATCTTGGGATGCTTTTGAAACAATGCTTCTGCCAGCCTTTGCATCTTCTTCATCCTGCATACTTTGCTTTTGGGTTTAACTCATAAGATGTTAGGAATTTATGAAGAATTCAATGGACATGAGTTCACCAAATCCCCTTTGCCTCAATTGCAGTCACTTTATTCTTGTTCATGTAGGTAAAGCGTTCAAAATTTTCTGTTTTCTCACCAAGGTGTATTCCTTATCCAGACACTTACTCCTAAATTTTGATAAGATCATTGAGATCTGCAATGCATTTTATCTACATTTTCATGAGGGTTCCATTTTGAATGATTCATCTTTATTTGACCAATATAGACTGTTTGTTCCTTACATCTTGCTACCTTCTTAAGATTTCCCATAACTTATCTCAAATTTCCATAGCGATTTACATCCTTTTAACTCCTAATAGATTCTTTATACATAATACACCTACTCGCTGTTATAACTTTAACATTTAAATAAAATTAACCCTATCCTCAGAATCAATTCATTTCCTTGTTTTTTAATCTGAACATGGTAATGGGATCATCCAATAGTAGTGGTCTTCAGGGACAACTAGATTAACAATAAACCATGAATCAATATCAAATAGATTGTGGGGGAAGATAATCCTCGTTCTTTCCAACTAGCATGGTTTGAACCATTGAACATGGTCTAGTAATACGATTGATCCCTCACCAAACATGGACATTGTTGGTTGTCGTCTTTTCATATGGGTTGGGTTGGTCGCAAGAGACACAGCTGGGCAATTTGTGAGGGCCCGAGACGGCCACAAGGTGGGGTGGGTTTGATTTAGGAATTGTCAGAACTCTTTCATCTAACTTCTCCACAGTGGTACATCAAACAAATAAAACAATAGCGAAAGTGTAAAATATAACAATCAATGAATGCATTGAGCCAAGCTGAAAGCCGGGGGATGATAGTAAACAACCAATTTCAACTAATACTCCTCTTGAGCTTGAAAGAATAAAACTTCAATTCCAACAATGAAATTAAACTAATCTGTAGTACAATGGGGAGTTCACTTCCAGTCAAGGTAGAAGTTTACAATCACTGAATAACCCTCCTAGAAAACTGCACTATTATTAAAGGGAATTCTGCTCACGGTGAAGAAGCTTTAGGAAATGAACTAGCACGCTGAGACCACAATTCTTACATCCAAAGGTATTTTCTTGCTAAGGTACTCAAGGAGCTTGTATTCTAGGGTGTTATAAGGATTCGTGAAGTTCGGACAAGACTTTATTATAGGGGACAAAAGATTTATGATAATGGTGGTCAGCGGATGAGAGAAGACAGCTAGAGAGTCCGGCCTTGCTTACGTTGTAGACTATCAGGCGTCCGGAGCACAATGTTAATGCGCGTCGTGCAGCTATCACGACCAGCGATTGTTTTCGATCTTTATCGGACGGCTGATGCATATTTCTCGATCCAGATGAAACTAGATCCGATGGCGGCAGAGAGTTCGAAAAGAGGCCCTATGCTTGAATACGATGGGGCGATGGTAGAATGTCACAGCATCCAGATGCAGTGCGTCAGTCCTTTGTCTGCTCCGGGCGTCATTTTTTTCAGGGCAGGGGTGTCCGATAGAGTGTTCACCGAGTTTTATCGGACGTTGATACAATGTGAAAATCAACGGTCTTGATGCGTGACCTTTGCTTCTTTTGATTGAGTTCTTCAAATTGCACCATTTGCATTGATCACTGAGCTGCCAATAATCTAAATGGAAAGCGTTAAAATTGTTTTGCTTCAATTGTTTTGTAATTGTCAAAAATGTAGGGATTACGATTAATTTGTACCCTTTACAAACTCAAACCCTAAATCTATTTGGAAAACACTTAAATGAACTAAAACCTATCCAAGTGGGAGCTTAATTCGGGACCAACGGTCGACAGGCCCGACGTTCTAACTCAAACAACTCAAAATTTGGCCCTTAACTATAATGATGTCGGCTAATTTTAGGCTAACAGGACATTTAAATAAATAACTTGTGAGGCCAAGAACCGAGCTTGACTTAAGCTGGTCCTGAAATATAGTTGGTCGAAGCAGCTCAAAACTTCAAGGAAGTAGTTCGAGCTTCTATGAAACGGACACTAAACAATTCCTTAAAGGTTGAACAATGACTGAACATCAGCTACCAAGGTCAGTGTGTGGGTTAAAATCATGTTCGACAGGATTCATTAGGGGTTTAGTTTTTCACATCCTTCCATAGACACCTTGATAATGAAAGTTTGATTCATTTTAAACTCTTTATCTAGCTTGTTTAACCTTTGAGCTCCAACTTCATCATCATTGAGCTTGATAAATGAACATTAATTCTTGATCTTTCTTTGACTTGAATTCTGGATTGGTCGGATTAGAATCACATCTGGTTGTTGAAACTCGGGCTGGCGAAGCCATGCTTGCAATTCAATGCCTTCATTCGAGGTTGGAATAGAATGGCGTTTCGCTTTTGTTCCGGGTTCGGCACAACTAACAAACTACATCGACGCCACACATTCCATATCCCTTCCATCGTGTGTGGATGTTCACCAAGGTTAAAGTTTGAGAACACCAAAGTGCCCATAATGGTTTTGCATACTTTTTATAATTTTTCATAAATTTTAAAATGTTAAATATATAAAAGTATAGTCCAATGTTCCTCCATTGATGGCCGTCCTGCCTAAACTTTCCCACCATAGAGTTTGTAGAGAGGTTCTAAAGGTGTTCTACCTGGTATTTTGCCTCCCATTTTAATCATTGTTTATTGCAAAAATGATTTCTTTCCATTATGCCATGTATATAGATTCCTTACCCATTCCAATGAAGAGTGTACAATTTCAAACACCGATAGTGTTACTAACAAATTACAATTTATTTCTTGAAGAAAGATTGCTTAACAACTTGTGTAACAAGTTTACTAAGGGTGTATTTTGCAAATGCGAGCACTTACGATACTTTGGCAGGGTGTTTTGGTGTAACAACCTCTTTAATATCCTTTCTTCCATATCACCTCTTCATGTGGTTGCAATGTTTTCCAAGGCCTCCCAAACAGGTTCACATTATTTAAACCGGTGACCAAAGGATCCTACCCAGTTGGCCAGTTAAATGTACAGTAGAATTTATAAAATAAAAAGAAAAGGAGAAAGAAGCCCCCCCGTTTTTCAAGTTTGTTGTCCTAGCAACTTACAAAATTCATATCACAAGGCTCCATGCTACTAGTCAGCTTTTTGTTCTCAAGCTTCCTTGGGAACTGCACTCTTTCAGGCTTTTGATGAGGTACATGACAATCTCCACCTTTTATCAATAGTATCCTCAGATGTTCCCCAACTTCCCATCGTCTTCCAACGTAAAGAGGCAAGACAAACCCGACATTCTAGAGATATACGACTGATATCAGTGCAATACAGCTGCAACTGTTTCGAATTGTACCTGAGAGATATTCATAAGATTTCTGCAATCTAGATAGAGTAGCACATTAACTCATTAAGGGACCAACTTGATTCTACATGTTATTTTTTTTTTATTTATGTTCTTTTTTCCCTCAATGATCCGTGCGTATATAATTTGACACCTTCAGCAAGATCAGATGTTTCTTTATTAAAAAGCCATGAGTAGATAGCACAGCAATGACCAAGTCCAGTCATGATTTGCCAAATCAACTGGAAGTGTTCTAATGTTAGTGCCAATTTTTCAAAACTTTTCCTTCTCTTTGTTTCTCTCTCTCATCACATTTTTATGAAGATCCACAAGATTGCTTACATATTACTTTCGTAGCAACAAGCAGATATATGGGAGCTTCAATTATATATGAAAGAGCTCGTTAAAGTGAATGTTAACGAGCCGAGAGATAAAACTTTCCACTGGTGAGATAATGGACTGGCCTTGTAATATTTTGGGTCTCTAAATTGGACCAAAGTTCTTAACTATTGCATATTGATCATTAAGACACAAAATTTGCAAATCAATCAAACTGAATAATACTATTTTTTTCTTTTGGACACAACAAATCAACTTCTAAATAATTCTATTAGACAAAACTCCTACGAATAAGATTGGGAATCAATAGAATTGCAGAGCGTTTTCTATCAAATGAAAGAACGAGTGCAAAATGTAAAAGCAAGAGACTACCAAAATGAATCGAGTAATATGTTCAAAAGATTTAATTCATCAAACAATTATTCAAACAATGATTATCATATCTCAGTAATTGATTTTACAATCGTTCGATTTCAGCAGTATTTTACAAGTGTTTTGCATCACTATAGGGTTACAAGGCCCTCATACAAGCAGTTACAGCTGTGAAGCCATAAATCAAAAACCATGAGAGGCTGTAACAAGGCCCTCATCCATGATTATTCATATATTTTTTAGGGCAGTTACACAGATGCCTAATAGAGTCATCTATAAATGCAATACCGCTTGAAATCTAAATAGCAAGTTATGTTGTAAAGATATACTGCTTCAAATAGACAATTTAACAGCAGATGAACAAATCAATCGTCAAATGTCCAGAGACCTTCTTAAGTCATTTTAAACATCTAAAACAGTTCTAAACAATGAAAACATCTAAAATGGTTTCTAAAACAATGAAAACATCTAAAACAAATTCTAACATAAATTTCTTAGTATTTTGGTATAATTTCCAAAATATTACATACCAATCTGAAGATGTTGAAAATGGACAGGAAGTAGATCATCAACTATACATCCTTCCAAATCCAACCAAGGTTGAGAGTGTAGAAGAGATAACAAACAAGACAAATAGAGATTAGATTTGGTGAGAGCTGTCTTCCAGAGTATGCTCCAGAGTTAGATCTGCTACTCTGTTTGACTCTGTTTGAACTTAAACTGACAGAATCTTCCAAGTTCGACGAGAACTAAGACACTTATAAGGGATCTACAGAAATCAAACAAAATGTTTGTCTACATGAAAATTCATTAGATTTGACATATTAACCTGCACACATCATTCGTTTTCTTCCACTGATTATTTATTCATCTTTAGATGGAGTTAGAGACGCAAAACATGCTCTCATGATGAGCACACTGAGGACGAGACTCCAAAAGGCTCATCATTTTCTCCAAGCCACATCAGATACCCTAAAGATGCCAAATCAGTTTCACAACTTAAGTAAAACTTCTACTAAATAAGAGAGAACAATATCATGCAGAATTTTGTGTTTCAAAACGAAAGTGAAGCTCCACATCTCAGAGCTTAGGCAGGCCATACCTGGCCTAAAGGCACTCCGGCATCATATTAAAACAGAGTTTTTCAGCAGGATGTAACTCTACTTCATGGGAAGGAAACGTGGCAAGGGGGCAAAATAGATATGGAATTATAGACTTGATAATAATGTTACTAAAGTTATTATTAAAATTTAACATAGGTTAAAATAATATATACCCCAACTATTTTCATAATCATCAATCAGATCACTTTGTGTGCTGCCAGAAGGTTGTGGCCGGTAATCTTTAGAACATCTATGGGATAAAGCAGATGTCTAGGTCGACGGTAAAAACCCAGAACAACAACAAAGCCTATGATGAACACCTCTTCTGCGTTCTTAAGGCAGGTTGTTGCAGGCGATCCGTCTTTCTGAAGCTGGTTAATAGCATCCCTCAACTTGAGATAATCATCCAGAGTGTTGTAAACTTGAGTTGCCGAAATACACAGGCATATCCAGCTACTCTACCATCCCAGATGTCGCCTCCAATCTCCCATCTTTCAGGGCCTGGTAATGTACAGGGACCTCTACTCCAAAATGGTCCCACAAATGAGTCCTCAACTTTAAAGGCATCATCATCACCTTGAAATCCTCAAACTTGAGAGGCAAACCAACCATGGCCATGCTGGGACACATCTCTCGGGAGGAAGTCCAGAGATGGGTCCCCAAGACCTGGCCAACATTTCCCCCCCATTCTCACAGCAGCATCTGGTTCCTCTTTCTGTGCCAGCAACACCACCTTCAAATCTATTAATGAAATCTAAGACATCTGGAACTACCAGCTGAGAGCTGTAGTCTGTGGGTATGATCCGGTCTCTCTGTTATGAGCCATTCCATGTTGATGGGTGGACCACCGGGATGGTGCAAATCAGGGGATATGGGGGACTTTCGGTATGAAAGCAACAGAGGTGGACAAAAGAACCACTTGTGCAAGTTACTGACATAAAATCAACTTGTTTCTTTAACATCAACATAGACCTACCAATTGCATGGGCAGCATCCACAACACCTGCTCCACACTTCTTCTTGCGACAAATCTGAACCAATTGGCGTGCGGGATGCGACACAGGGCATTGATGTAATGTGATCAATAATATAAACCCTGACTTTGCCTCTCATGGACACCAAGCCAAACCCTCACAAACTCAGCAATGATTTCCTGGTCAGAATGGACAGGGAGGGAGCTGGACCGCGATGTGGAACCGCCAGCTTGCGAGTTACATAAGCCTCAATGGACTTCTTGACGACCTGAGAGGCACAGTGCAGCATGACAATGGCATACTATGAAAGCGACCCCTGGCAAGGCCAACAACATGCTGGAGGACAATAGCAGCTACAGTGGGTTGGCATTACTCGGCGATGGAACCTAGATCAAGTGGTTGGCATTAATATAAGGACTTATGATGAGGTGCGGGGAGGCGGGGATGCCATTCTGGAGGTGATTGAAGAGTCATCAGGTACTGGAGAACGAGGAGCTACCACTACTTCCTGAGCAGCGATGATGGAGGCGGACAGCTGCAAGGAACCGTTGTTAATTCAGACAGCCGGCTGGTGATGGGCGGGCTCTGCAGCCCGAGGTCAGATATGAATGAGCATGGAGAAAGAAAGGCTCTTGAGTTTCTTAGAATGTGGTTGTGATTGTGGTGCTGTTGGCTGGGGTCTTTCATCAGTTCTCCTTTCCTTTTCTCCACCTTCCACCTTCTTCTTTTGGTGCTCCCTCAGGCTACTGGCTGTGTAAGGTATAGGGTTGGAGTTTTCTGAACATTGCAACAGAAATCACTGAATACTATCCAGCATTTTTCAAATTACTAGAAAAGCTGCTCTCATTTATGCAAGGCAGAGGCCACATAAGCTGCAATGCACATTGTATTTTTTTGAAAAATTATCTTAGTGCTTAATTTGCAGTAGTGAATGATGTTATGGGTGCATGTATATAATCTGGTAAAAATGTATTTTAAAAAGGGGATTATACCTGCAAAATCTGCCAGGGTACCAAAACAGAATAACCTGCAAATAAATTAAGGATCTAACTTTAATGGGTAATCAATGCAGCAGCCAGTTGTTTTCCCCTTTCTCTGTTTCAAGGGGATCCTACCCCAAATTACCTCTTTCTCACTTAGTTCAGCTTTGCGCGGTCGTTTCAAGAGCATGGACGACGAGGATCCAGAGTCTATGCACCAAGAATCGGCTAAAGATTTATGGCTGGGGTCAAGCATCTCGTAGGAACATTTTCTGATTGCAGTTGATTAATGTTTTAAGGTGCCGTAAAACACATCCGCATTGTTCTTCCCGGTTATTAGTCATGTTAAAATTTACCGTCTAAGGAGAACTAATATCGGGCATTGCTTTGCTGCTCATCTTAAGACAAATAAATCTTACAGTTAAATATATGGGTCTTGTAAGAAAGGGCAAACAAAATCACCTTCAGTTGATTCAAAGAGAACTAGAAATATTACTATAGTATAAACAAAAAACTCTAAACTGTTGTAGGGTTTCAGGATACAATCATAAAGGGTTAAAGACAATCGAGAAAAAACAGGTGGATTTGATGCTTTTGCTGGGTCCAGAGCATTAATCTGGGGGGGCAGTGGCCAAGATCAGCATGTAGGGAAATTACTTGAAGTAATTAACAAACCACATTTAATATAACAACAATGACAAACACTCAAACTCCCAAAACTCACAAGTGGCGTTTCCATAACATCCATGGAAATGCCTAATGTTGGCTTAGCGGAAACAGTACGTTCAAGGCAGATCGTTCTCCTTTTCATTTGAGGGATTATCCTAGTAACGGGTTAAATTCAGTTAATTATCATAGTTAAGAATGTGTACAAAAATTTTAACAAAACACAACATGCAAGATGGTTTAAAAGATAAAAACCGCACACACACACTTGCCGCTCTCTCTCTTTCAACAGCCAATTACTACTCATAAAGGAGATATATGACAATGAATCTGACAATTAGAGTTATCCAACCTCCATGTACATTATCTCAGGTCTTATGGATATGTTTTGCAGCAGCTGGATCACTAAAAACATATAAGTAAATAAATATCTTGTATGAGGAAGCAGTTTGGTTTTAAAATATTACATAATCTTTGGTTTTCCAAATTTATCCTTACAAAAATAAAGATAACTACTTAAGTTTAGTAACTAATAACTTCCACTGTAATAATAATTTATATTTTGTTTGTTTGCCAGGAAAAGAAAAGAACAACTTCAAACTTCTAATAGCGACTTCCATTGATTTTAATAGAAATAACTTAATTTTTTCTTCATTGCACACCAATAAGTATGAGTCAAAGTAGAGAGCAGAAGTCAACTTCAACAGAAAGCAGAATAAGACGATGATATTGAGTGTGTTTGGATAGGAGATTATTTGAAATATTTTGGAATATTTACTACAGCATTTTTTATGATGTAATGCATGTGAGATAAAAGATGATTGGGAAAATAAGGCGGTTGACTGAAAATGTGTCTGTGAAGCAAGCAAATAATTTTTTGCAAATAATGTGGCGGACATTCAAACAAACCCAATATTCCACATTTTCACGTTTGGGAGGTGAGTATAAATATTGTTGTTGCTGAATGAGCGTGTGTGTGAGTCATTTGTAAAGGCATTCAAGCAGCTTCTACTAATGTGGATAGGAGATGTTATTAATATCAAAATAAAACTGCAGCAAAAGCGTGTCGCTACCAAAACAAAACAAATCAGATACTTAATTCAGACTCTTTTGATACTTTTCTGTAGTTCCAGGTTTTGAAGAATAGGATCTTTTTTGTTTATGGAACAGATCTTGTTTGAATTTATTAAATTCTAATTTGTTTTGCCCCATTTTCTTAGTCCAGTAGCAGGGAGGAAAAAAAAAAGTATTCAATACACTCTACAAGGGACATACTAGGCCAAACATCCACATCAATATATCCAATGCAAACAGAACTATCTAAGTTCATTTACATTATTTGATGTCCAAAATATCAAAGAAGATCAATAGAAGAAAAAGTGAAATGAATGAACATATTAGATGTATAAATTACCTATAGAATTCTCAACAGAGAATTTGAAGCTCATAAGCCTTTCACAAAGTTCTTAACATGTATCTTTAATTTTCTGATCAGTTTCAAGCATGAGCGTCCTAAACTCCACATAGCACTCCTACAAAGGCAAACAACATAAGAAGTCTCAAGGTGAGAGCTTCTATTTACATGTCCTATGCATTGAAATTTCACAAATTAGATTGAAGTATGGCTTTAGATTTTTTGAAAAATGAAGCACATGTACTTTTTGATTTCAAATATCACTTAACTTCAGAATTGACAGCATATGAGAGAGAATAATGGAATCCAATTCCAATATAGGGGTCCAGAAGTTAAAATAATCTGTCATTATCAATGATGAAATTAGAAAATGTTCATTATGGTGATCATTCTCAAGTCTTGCATAGCCATAAATGTAATAGTTGGAAGAAATTCATCTGCTAAAGGTTACTTTAGAATGTAAGAATATGATCTCACTGCTGACAAAGTTCCTGTCCAGGAGATGAAGAATAGATTGAGAGTGAATGAGCGCCTCTGAGCCAAAGCACACACAAACAATCCCAGAAAACTGAACTAATGTACAAATCGATAGATAGGCATGAAAAGCTCTAGAGAGCAATTGTAAGGTTCTTAGGTCAAAATGTAAGGATAACATAATAATGCCAAATGTGTGACAGAAAGGAGGGAACTTCATTGTTGGAAAGTTGAAAATCTTTTCCAATTCCTTAACGGCAATTGTCTTTTTGAATGCATGCTCAAGACAATTTCTCATCCAGCTACAATACCATCTTTTTTTTTTTTTTTTTGGCAGGAGAGGAGTAAAATTTAAGAAGCAAAGTGAGGGAAGGGGGAATTTAAAATGTTTAACTATATATACAAAACTATCAGGTCAAAGCAAAACAGGAAACCACTCATCCTCCTCCTTTCTTGAGCTCTTATCAACTAAAGCTTATTCCTTTCATGTTCTATTCTCATTATATATTATAAAGTTGATAAGCACGGGAAAGACATAAAATTATGGTTTTTGGAGCTAAAATTTGATCTAGGATATGGTCATTTAAGTTGTCATGGACCTGTTAGATATTCCCCATTTTTAAACCACATATACATCCTCAAAAGACAATTTCATGAAATTACAGAGCAATATATTTCAAGCAAATTAACGTGACCTACCTATCTTTTTCTCATTAGGCATCTAGTAGTTTTTCCACCACATTGAATTCGATAAACACTTATGAATCGGAGAAAAAGAAATACCACACAAAGTAAAAAGTGACTCTGGGAGATCAAAAACAATATGAAGCATTGTGCCATAAAATGAAACTGAAAAAAAAAAAAAAAAACAATCTCACACACTATAAATAGTTTGAACTTCAATCTAGCAAAGTTAAAATAATTGAGACCAAGACCCTTACCCAAAACCATGTAGGCTTGTTAAGGAGGTGAACAGATTTGGTAATATCTTAGGATGATTGTGACAAAAGGAAATGTTTATATCCATGTGCAGCAAATATCCCAAAATATTCTTAGACACATTAAAGAGGACAAAAACTACACAATGCAGAATGACTTACACATGTAGTTCTAATTTGTGTACAAGAGAAGAAACTACTTAAAATTGACAAATATTACATAAAAGTAATGACCAAAAAAAAAAAAAACTAAACATGATTTGTTACAGCAAAAAGTAAAATTTAAGCAACTAAATATAGCACAAACCCCATATTTCAAGTTATCATTATATGGATGGCAAGAGAGGAAAGCAACTGCAGTTTATTGGAGGGGAAATTCTAATAAACAGAAACTTGAAAACTAAAACTGAAATTAATCAATATGACAAGGAAGAAAAAGGATTATACCTTGTAGCAATAGCAGAAACAAACTCATCCCACAACAGACAGAAGATGCTCAAAGCTTCTAAGAAACAAATTTGACAAAGTAAATAATGGGGAGAAAATTTAGACCTGAAAAGATTGGAAATCAAGAATAAAAGAAATAAAGTAGCATATAACAAAAATAATGAAAGAAAAAATGCCTGAATCTGTTACTACGAAAGTTGAAGAATGCATAATCAAAATCACATAATTAGGAAAATCCTGATGTACAATAAATTGGAAACATGAGATCAGATCTCATTTTACTAGAGCCATAGATGCACTGATTGCTTCTTCAATACTGTAAACAAGAACAACAATAAAAAACCAAGTTTCTTAATTAGTTAGATGTTAAAAAAAATATGAGAAAAATAGGCAGAACAGCTAATAGGAGAAGATATTTTGAGTAAGGAGTGAAGAAAACCAAGAAAACTTGGAACAGGAGAAATATATATACTGATCTTTGAAGTTTGGTCTGTAAAGAAAATAGGGAAAAGGAAGGAAGATGAGAAGGATATCCAACTCTGAAGTCTGAACCAAAAAAAAAAAAAGTTAATGGGGTACCAAATTCAATTTGCACATCATTAAGGAAAAGATTGAAGATTTGCACCCAAAAATAGTCACTTCTTTTAAGGTATGAAACATATGGACATTAACTAGTGCAGCACAAAGACTTGTAGGCACAACAGCTTTGTAGAAAAGTCTTGATATCAAGTCTCACAGGAAATTAGAACAGCTAACTAGAAATAGGTTGAGAAAATATGCTAACAGATTGAGAACTCTAGGAAGTACTCCTAGTATTCTTTAGACATCACATCTAAAGTTAGGTTGCATTTCCCAACCCAAGAAAGAGACGCGTTGAGTCTGCAGGAAAATTTTATTGAAGGCAAATCTGATTTCTCTTTGTGCAGAAATGATACTTATATAGATACTAAAACAAAGTGGACTCCTTTCCTAATTAAGATTCCTAACTAGAATAGAATTCTACTAGAAAGCTAAGCTTTCTTATTTCCCAAGACAACTAAAGTATTAAAATACTAATTACCAAAATAATTAGGAAACAGAAAAAATTACCATAACATAAAATTCCTGTGACCACCTAAATTACCAAAATACCCACTGAAAGAAATCAGAAAACAGACTCGATGGGTTCAAACCAACTCCCAAGTTGGTTCCTTATCATCAAGTGCATGCCAAATCAAGGCTTGTGCATTTGACATAGCCTTGCCACACCTCTTATAAACCTTAGTTGATGTTTGCCACTTATCTCTATCACTAAGATAATAGTCATTAATATCCAGGGCCAGAGATGCAACATAGGATCAGAAAGTCATTAAAAGTTTAGGTAGGCAACTAGGCATATGCAAAGCAAAGTGTAGTAGACATGAAATTCCATTAGTTGGTTGACTTTCAATAAGAAAATATAATAGCAAATCTACTTATCATGCACTTTGGGCAGAAAAGAAAGTAACTTAGTTTGTTTTTCCTACCACAACCAGGACCTTCTGGGGACCCATCTTTCTTTCCGATTTTTTCCCAAAGCAGAAACCCCTGTTGTTGTTAGACAAAATCAATCCATTCGAGCTCAATTATTACAGGAGACTAACTCCATAAAGACAAAAGCGAGGACAGAAAACTCCAGACCATCAAAATGCCATAAAGACTGAAATTGACTTTAGAAACTCACTAGTATCAAAAGCTATACAATCAGTTAAAAGCTTAGAAATAAATGCACACAAATGAAAAAACATGATAACCAACTGCTCTAAGCCTTTGAGTTAGTGCTCTCTTTGTAAGGAAAAATGTATCAAATGCATCCACAGAAACTATTAATTAAAATGGAAACAGGAATCATTATAAGACTTGAGCAAATGAAGGCCATCAAAAAATACTTAAATCACACCCATGCTACTAAAATTGTACCAAACTAATACATACTATCAAATACAGCACTGCAACCCATAAACAAATGAAAAGGAAATGTTGCTGCAGATGAATACTAAAACCATTTGGGGACTCAATTGTTTTCAATGTCATAATCCATTCAGGTATCAAAATATCACAGACTTTTATTTCTCCACCACAAAAATAGCCATTGCAGAAAATCAATATATATAGAACAAAGGATTTGCATCTTTAGAAACCCACTAGTATCAAAGGCTACAAAAAATACAGCCTTTTTATTCACTTTTTACCCTTGGCTATAATAATATAAAACTCTTACACTACTTTCCTAGTTTAAAGAGTATTTAAGATTTTGGTTAATAGCAAAAACAATCAAGCAAGCTGGCAGTGAAGAAAGAAAGGACCAAACTAATCTCTTATTTTGCTTTTCTTTTTTTCCTTTCTTGTTGCTAAAAACTCTGTTTTGCTCCAAATTCTGTTCGTGCAATAACCTAAATGAGTCCATTCTTCATTCCCTACAAAATTATTTTCCATTGGCTTACTGCCCAAAAGAGAACATAAAACTAAAGCCACTTCTAGTGTCAATTAGGCCAGGGAAATAAAAAAAGTCTCCAGCCCCATGTAACAATTAATAAATTGAACTATCAAGTACTCGTTTAAGTAATACAATGAGATAATTGCTTTATCATTCATATTTGTAGCAATTAAATACCATTACAATTTTCTGGATGATTTGCAAACAAAAATCTAGTAAGGCATATGAATGATTAATAAACAGGAAAAAAAGAAAAGGTGAACAGAGAGCTCTTAAGGTCAAAAAGTGAAAAGTACAGCTTGATTGGAAGAGAATAGTATTCTAGTAGAATGCCAAGCTCATGCAATGAGCTTCAATTGCTGCAAATAATAACAAATCAGCCTTTCAGGAGAATATAAGTCATTTGTAAAGAAATGACTCACACTACTTTGGTCTATAAGCATAAAAAAGCATGCCAAATGAAAAGTACAAGAAAAGTTTAACCAAATGAAGAGTACAAGAAAAAGTTTAAGTATATGTGCAGTTACAAAAGATACAAATAGAAAGATCCAATAAAAAATGAGCAGAAAAATCAAATTGATTATTTTATAATTTTCTTTACATGAATGCACCAGTAGTTTAGAAATCTAAAAATAAAATTTGCATGGCAAATGAGTTGACTTTGATATTACAAGTCAAATAATATATGAATCTCACCCTCAACTTTTACAAAAAGAAAAAAGTTGTTTATTCCGTAAGAACTTTCAAAAGTTTGAAGAGAAGTACTAGTATCGAGCATTTGTTGCCACAGTCTAAAGTACAGAACCTTGCAAGTTCAAGAACTAAATCAAAAGAAAGGGGGAAAAAATCCAATGTCATAGCATCCCATGATAGTATTAATAAGATATCAATATGTTACACTAATAAAATGAAGATGTAACAAAGATAAGAGTAAACGAAACAATTGCCCACCTGCAAATAAACCCTCTAACAATTAGAATGGACCACTCATTTTCATACAAAAAAAATGCTCATGAATATGAGTTATTCTTAGTTGTCAAGAGATATTCCTTTCTGTCCAATGCTCAGAGAATATTTGGAATCATAAACTCACTTTTACTCTGTTTTGAAAAACCTGACTTTGCAAATTGATCCAAGTCCCTAAAAGTCTATTAGTACAAATCCAACTAGTGTTCATTCTGACTCTGCCTAATAGAAGATTACTTGATTACATAAAGTCTCAATCATCCAATAGCCAAGCCAGAACTGATATCATAATGAAGTGCAAAATCACAAAGGAATTCTCTCGCCCATGAAGGGGTAAAAAAAAACTAACCATAAGTACCTCTTCATTAGAAAAGTTCTACTTAATGACTTGATTTTCCAAGGGGTAAATTAGCACGTTCCACAGCACCCAAAAAAAAAAAATAAAATGTTCCACAGCACACCCCCAAAAAATTGGGAAAGTACGAAAAGATGACATCATGACCAATCAATTTCAGAAGATTGACTGCTCATAATGTTATAGGTGGGACAACTTATAGGGGAGACGACTAAAAGCGACATGTTTAACTGACCAATTACGGACAACTGTGCGAGACTATTAAAAACATTCAAAATCTGAATAAGGCAAAAGGAGGTAATCGCGCGGATATTTCAAAAAATCCCAGAAGAAGAAGGTGGTGATTTCACTCAAAACTCAGATAATATCCAAAGAATTTGGGTAGAAATTTTTGGCCAAAGGAATTAGGGCAAGAAAATTGGGAAAAATAGGGAGAAAAAAGGTACTTGCAAAATCGGGGAAAAATGGGGAGAAAATGTGAAAATTTTACAATCTGAATTGGGCAAGAAAAGGTAAATGCAGGATAACCCAAACAATCCAGAAGGTGACTTCACACAAATTCAAAAGTTTGGCAGAGATTTCGGCCAAAGGAATTAGAGCAAGAAAATTGGGGAAATTAGCGAGAAAAAGGAGAGAGGAGAGAACCTGCCTTTTCCTTTGCAGAGAGTTGGCGGAGATTTTCACGTTTAGCTGGCACTCTCGATCGCGGGGAGAGTGAACCCTTTTCCCTTGTTTTCTTTTCCAAAAGAAGGCAGCACTTTCATCTGAAAGGCAAGAAACGACCATATCATAAAGGACACCCCAAAAAAAAAAAAAAAAAGGAAGAACGTAAACAACGTGACAGCGTTTGTTTTTCTTTTTCTTGCAAACCCAATAAGATAGTTTACAAAATACAATAGTCGGCCCAATGGTCAGGATATCCATGGTTTTCCCCGCTTTCGGGTTTAGAAGAAGACAGGAGAGGGCTCTCATTGGGGTGGGCAAAATTTATGGCTGACCCATGCGCCACATACCCCCCATGCGAAAGGGTATGAGATGACTCGACCCGTAACTCTTATGCATATAATATTTGCTGCCAAAATTTTATTTTTTCTTTTTCTGTATAATAATTTCTTTTTCTTACATTTAGCTAATTGTTACTAAAGTATTAAAGAAAACCAATTAGTTAAATTATGTTAAAACCAATTACATATTTTGTATGAAACCCCAGATTTTTCTAAGAATTTTCTTAAGGAATTTATTTTATTAATAAAACTAATGTATTTCAACAATAAAAAAAAGGGAATTAGTTATCCATTGATAAGACTCTACCCAACTACTAATAGTTAGTGGGTGGTTACACATTAAATTAGGATTGCCCACAAACTACCTATTCCCAAAACAAAACAATGTAAAATTCATTCTCTCCTCTCCATCCGATAAAACAAACCAGGAAAACTTCCTTAAACATTGAAGGCCATAGGCAACCTTCAGAGAAGTGACATAATTTAATCAATGTAAGTTTTAGCGATACTAAACTTTACGCTATTAAGTTTTGAGTAATTATAGATTCATCTTTTAATTATTATATGTTTATATAGAAAGTAATTAATCTTTAGAAATGAAATTTATGCTTGAATTGAAGTATATATATGCTAAGTTAGTTTTCTTGAAATTGGTTGAGAATCTTTATATGCTATGTAGGAGATGATTCATAAAATCATTGAACTACGGTTGAATTTTAGAAGGTGAATGTTGGGTTACTTTGACATGAAAAGGTGGGAGGGGGACATGACCCATCACCAGTTTGACATGGGGAAACAACAAGGGAGGGTCCCACAACTTTCCTTGCCCGACAACGCCATTTGAATGGAAGCGGTTGAACAACCGCTACCACTAGAAAAAAAAAAAAGAAAAGAAAAGAGAGAAGAAAGAGCAGCGGCAGTAGCCGCTGCTGTGTGGTGGTTGCCAACGGCTAGGACCGCTGGCAATGAGGATGGCAACGAGGACGGTAGATGAGAGTGTGATGTTGGGTGGTAATTGTGGTGATGGAAATTAGGGTTTTAGTTTTAGGGAAAAAAAATCTGAAAAAAATGGAAGGAAGAAGATGACCCGCTTTGCAATTGGTCGAGACGCTATTCATTGAAAAAACCCTAGCTAAGACCTCAGATTCAAAGAAATTAAACTGACACAATTTTTTTTCAATGAACAAAGGAAGCAAGGAATGACTTAAGAAACACACGACGATGAGAAACAAGAAAACACTCAACAAACAAGACACGGACCACAAGAAACAATGAACAAATGATAAAGGGAAAGGATATAACTTGATACCTTGACCTTTGCTCTAGATACCAACTGATACGTGATTCATGTCCTAGACAAATAAGAATTGAGTCACAGGCCCTAGATCTAATGTAAGGTATCAAATTTGGACTATGTAAACTTAAATCGAACTTGGACAGTTCAAGAACAATTTAGATTGGTAGAACGACACCACAATCAAGTGTGTTGCTTGATTAATAAGTGGATTATCTTGGGTCAACTCTAAGATATTCAAGAATAGCTTTCACAAGTCAAGAGAATTGTTCACACAAAAAACAATTAGCTGGAATAATTGCCAAAATCTCTTTTCAATGAAATAATATACTAGCCTTTATATAGGCTTTATAAGGCCTGAAAACTAGACTGACAAGGAAACATTATTGTTTCCAAATTGGCCAATATTACCTAATCCTACCTACACTAGGAATTAAGCTAGCAAATGACTCAAACTTAAAATAATTAACTAAGTGACATCTAAACTCAACATGAGTTGTGTGAGGATCCGAAAATTTATTTTTATCTGACCTATTTATTTACTCTGAATAATTGATTTAAATCATTTTAATTGCAATTGCACCATACATTACCTTATTTTATTTTAAAAACCTTGTTCAACCTTCAATTTAATTTTTCTATTGCTCAATTGTAAAAAATGAGAAAAGGCACATTTTTCGAGACAAATATTTGGACTGAGAGTGACGTAATTTTGGAGAATAAGAATGATCATTAGTAGATTTAAAAAGTTAATTGAGGGATTAGAAGTGAGTGATTGGAATTAAACTCAAAATGGAGCATTATTGGCCACAAATTCCAAGTTGACTTTTGGCACCATAAAGATAAGCTTTATATCATTTCTTCCTCTCACATTTTCACTTTACCAAAACACACAAAACCCCTCTCTCTCTCTCTTGTTTCAGCCACACCTCCCTCCCCCATTTCTCCTTCCTTTCACCTTTAAAAAAATTACTCCAAAGGTTCACCAAATCAACCAAGAAAAGTTGAGAAATCTTCCACCCTTTCACTTGGAACTTGAAGACCATCTTGTCTTGTGTGAGGGCCAAGCTTTGGAGGAGGAAAAGAGGAGGTCTTGGTGCATTTTAGATCATCTTCAACTAGGGTTTCTAATTGAAAAGGAAGAGGTAGTTTACTCCATCTCAACCTTGCTCTATTGATGCCTTATGTAGTTTTAAGTTTTGATAGTTCAATGTTGCTATTCTTGTTGAATTGGATGGTTTTGTGGGCTCTATAAACTCCCATATTTCTTGATTATTGGCTGCTATTATGTGTGTATGTGTGATAGAGTGAGTTGTGATGAATTCATGGAAGTTAGGAAAAAAGGAGGAAGGAAAATTGAGGGAGGAAGGAAAGTTATGCTGTCAGTTTTATTTTTGATTTTTATGTCCTATTTTGGCAGCAGTTTTTCATGAGTTTCTTGGCTATTTTGAGAGCTAAAATGTTGGGCTATATGTGTGTAAATTTCATTGGAAAAATCATTCCATTTGGTGTGGTAAAATCGCATGAAAATAAGAGGCCAAAATCTGGAAAACAGTCTCCATTTTGTCAAACTTTGCTGCCCTGTTTTGGTCACTTTGATCACTGCCTTCCCGTATGATTTTTTGGCTAAATTTTAGTACAAATGTAGCTCACATACTTAGGTTTTTGTGTGCAAAATTTTGTGTTTTTCCAATACCATTTCGTTGCTCAAATGATGTCTCAAATCTGCTCTTCAAACTTGGAAAATTGTAGTGTCAAACCAGTTTTATGCCTCATGTTTAAATGACTATATTTTCTTGCTCGGGAGTCAAAATCGAGCGCCATTTGTGGTGTTTGAACTAGAATTCAAGGGCTTTCCAATGGTGTGTGGCTTGCATGCTAACTTATTTTCTATCAATCCCAACAAGTCCAGAAAGATGGCTGTTTTTTGAAACTGTTTTCCTATTTTTGTTTCTTGTGGCAAATTGCGGCTAAGTTTAGCCTATCTTACAAAATGAATCTCAGAGCGAGCCCTTCTAGTGAATTGTAGTACTTCGAGTCTGGTTTCGATAGCCATAAGCC
The DNA here is from genome assembly GCA_013103745.1 of Gardenia jasminoides. Taxonomy (NCBI): domain Eukaryota; kingdom Viridiplantae; phylum Streptophyta; class Magnoliopsida; order Gentianales; family Rubiaceae; genus Gardenia; species Gardenia jasminoides. Next base: position 28,154,796 of record CM023095.1, read on the forward strand.
TTGCCTAATTTTGATGAGTGTAGCCTTAGATATGGTCTGAACAAGGAGCTGTGGTACTTTGGCCTTTGGTGATGTTAAGTGAATTGTTGAAAATTTTGTATAACAGGTTTTGAAAAGTAGCTTTCGTAAAACTGTTATATCTTGGTGTAGGAAGATCCGAATTGAGTTTTGTTTACTGTGTTTGAAACTAGAATCCAAGTTCTTTAAGTGGTATAAATTTCAAGGGCTAGTTCGATTTTTGTAAATTTTGACGAATTTCCAAAGTTGACTTAAAACCAAGACTGTTATGCCCTATTTTTATTGTTGCAGTAGATTTAAACTGAAATTTGACTGGCTTATGATCTGAATCTTGTATAAGTGTCTTCTCAAGAGTTTTAGTTCACTGAGTCTATTTTCTAAAGGTATAATATTTGTAATTTTTGGATTTATAGAACTCAAGTTATGATTTTTCAAAGAACGTCGCGCAAAACTGAAAATTCTTCTAAGGAGTGATGAAAGTTTATAAATGCCTTGGAAACATTTTTCTAATTTTCAGACCTAACCTTCTTGATCATTTGCACGGCATTTCATACTTGGAAAATGGATTTTTTGAATTTCATGAGATTCCCCTTAATTTGGAATCAAAAAGTTTAACTGTTTGAAAGTTGACCTTGAATGCATACTTAGGTAATTTTGATTATGCATCTTTCAGGTGATCACGTGGACACCGAGAAGCTTGTTTGATCTCCTGAATTGCTCGCTTACACTCGGTTATTGGTGAGTGTCAAGTGCATGTTTTGTTGACTTGCTTGACCTGTTACATGCTTGAATTGAACTTATTGTTAAACTTGTCGGAGGGGCGTATACTTTATCTCATTCGACCTCTACTTGACATGAACATGCTTGCTTGTACTTGTAATGACTTGCCTAAACTTGTCCTTGTATTTGATTGATGATTAAGCGTTGTCACATCATCCTACTTGATACTTGAACTTAATGGGGACACCCAAAACTCATTGGTAAACCTTTCATTTCGTGCCGGCAAGGGCTCTGCTGAGGGATTGGTAAGCCATGGGTCTTTACATATTTTCATCGGTTGGAATGTGTTCGCTAACTTCTTACCTGGGTATACTCGAGTATTACCAAATTACTTAATTTGACGAGCGGGCCCGGTTGGGGGGTTGTAACGATGGATGGAGATGGCTGACAAGTGGAGTTCTACATGGTAATTATGAAAGTTGACGGAGTGTCAACTCAATTGGAAATTCTGATCGAACTTCATGGAACTTGGCTCTTGAGAGCCCCTGTATCCTTTTACTTGTGTTTTATTTTCCACTTGCTCATCTATGTGGCATTCTTATTAAGTGTGATATTTACTTTGTTAATTGCATTGTGCTTGCTTGCTTGATTTTCTTGACCTCAGCTTCCGCCATAAGATTTGTTTTCCAATGGTTTTGAAATGGAGTTCGCTAATCGTGAAAACTAGTTTCTTTTGTAGGATTTCCGCACTTTTGTATAAGGTTGTTTTGATTTGTGCACTTGATGGATTATAGTACTTGGAGTTAGTACTAATAAAATTCTGATGGAATTATTGGGATTTGTAATTTCAGCTTTTGCTTGTATATTTAGTACTTGGAATTTATTTTGGAAATGTAAGTTGAACTTTAGTTCTTTTAAGTAGTTGGTTTGAAATGTGAAGTTAGTTATGTTGGGAATGATATTTTGGGTTGGAATTGTTATTTAAGTTAATTGAGCGAGTAAGTCCCGGCAAGAGTTGGGTAGGCGTCTAGCTGAAACCTTAGGATTTGCCCTAGGGAGAGGTGGGAGTTAGAGTTGGTATCAGAGCTGAAGCTTCAGATCTTTGTAGTGTATCCTAGACTAAATGTTTAGGATGCCGGATTGTGAGATTAGTTTGAAGGTTAAGTGAAAAGATTACTTGTATACATTTGGTTAAGACTTGTATTCTAAGTGGATGATTTGGAATTAAGGAATGTAGAACCATATATTGTCGAGATTTGATTTATGATTAGAGAAGTTTAGACGGTTTGACGGGCAAAAATGAGGATTGAGTTGATTTACACTTTGGGATGGCCAACCTTAGTGTTGATTGACTTTGTTCTTGTTTTGGCGCCTGAATACAAATATGTTTGTAATTGAGAATATTTGCCATATTTGGAGTTATCAAAGGCCTTGTTAGGAGGTAGAAACTCGTAGTTTTCTTTGACATGCCTTTTGGAGACACTTATATAGGTGAGAATTTCAATAGGGTGAATATTCTAGTAGACAGTTGTATCTATTTTAAGAGTTTTGAACTTGGCGCTTGATGTATTGACTAGCACTACCCAATGCTTATATCGTTTGGACTTAAATCCTCCTAGATGTAGGATGAAAGTTCAGTTGTGAACTAGACTAGGGAGGTCCTAGTCTTTTATATGCTTTTGTGAATGATTAACTGGGGTGATGCTTTATGGGGCCGCTAACCTTAAAAGACCTAACACTCGTATTTTGTGGTGCTTGTGTGCTATGTGTTTTGTGATTACCCTGAAATGACTTGCTAATTTGCTTGTGAATTTTGGAATATATGCTAGTTTACTTGTTTTAACTGCTCCCACTATTGACATACATGTTTACTTTTGCTTATGCATGTTTAATTTTGTCTATACATCTAAACATATAATTAGGACTATGGATGGTCAAGGGCGTGGAAGAGGTCGAGGACGTGGTTGTAGGTAGCCCCAAACCTCTGAGAATGATCAATTATCAGAAGCTAGACAAGGGCGAGGGCAGAGAGGTGAAGAAGAGAACCAAATAGCCACTGCCATTAATAGGATGACCGATATCCTAGCGCATTGAGCTGAGCGTCAAGCTCCTGAACATAACACTCAACCTAGAAATCAAGAGCAAGGAGAGGATAGAGCCCTTGAGCGCTTTCTTAAGTTTTCACCACCTAAATTTCTTGGAGGATCTGACCCCGAGGTGGCAAAGAACTGGTTTGAAAGGATGGGTGAGATATTTGCTGCACTATATCTTGAAGAAAGGCTAGTGAACTTGCCGCTTTCCAATTTGAGGGAGCGGATCAGGTATGGTGGAATGTAATTAGAGTTAAATGGAAAAGAAAAGACCCCTTGGACCTAGGCGAACTTTGAAAGGGAGTTTAACGAGAAGTTCCTTCCACCTATGATCTAAGAAAAGAGGGAGGACGATTTTATAAGGTTGAGACAAGGGGCCTTGAGTGTTGTTGAATATGAGGAGAGATTCACTAAGCTATCAAGGTTCGTTCCGGAATTGGTGTCCACTGAGCCAAAAAGGATAAGACGGTTTGTACAAGAATTGAATGTGGAAATACAAGAGTCTTTAGCGGCGGCCCAAATTCTTACATTCACCGAAGCTTTAGAGAAAGCATAGAGGGTCGAAAGTGCCAAGTTTCAAGTGAAGGCCTTTCAATCTAAGCAAAGGAAAGCCCCAAGTAGCACTACTAGGCAAGTTGAAATGAGAGCACCGCCACCCAAAGTTGGAAAGGGAGCGGGAGATGTGAGAACCCTAGAACCATCGAGAGGAGTTTCTAGTGGACGAGGACAATCAAGAAATGCCTCACAAGGAGGCCAAATGTTGACTCCTAGTATAAGTTGTGGGTTTTGTGGGAAACCCAACCATACTGAGGATGAATGTTGGAAGAAATCGGGGAAGTGCTTGCGATGTGGCAGTGTTGAGCACCGAATATACAACTATCTTGAAAGGCCTTCGGAAGGAAACAATAGCTAGCGGTCTGGCCAATCGTCATCTAAGCAGTCTAGTGTAAGAAGGGGTCGACCGAGAGTACCAGCTAGGGTTTATGCCTTAGATCAACCCCAGGCTCCCGATTCTACTGAGGTCATTGAAGGTATGACCCTCTAATTACCATTGCCTAGTTAAAGTTTTAATTGATCTCGGTTCAATAGACTCTTTTGTAAACCCTAGTTTAATGAGTGGGGTAGATATGAGGTCAATTAGGTTACCCTACAAGTTGGAAATTAAAACGTCTACGGAAAAACCAAGGTTTGATTGCCAATTTGGTGTAAAAAAATTATGAGATATGAATTTCGAGAAGGAAATTCTTTTAAGGAGGGGAGGTTGTGAGGATCCGAAATTTATTTTTATCTGACCTATTTATTTACTTATTTATTTATTTACTCTGAATAATTGATTTAAATCATTTTAATTGCAATTGCACCATACATTACTTCATTTTATTTTAAAAACCTTGTTTAACCTTCAATTTAATTTTCTATCGCTCAATTGTGAAAAACGAGAAAAGGCACATTTTTTGAGACAAATATTTGGACTGAGAGTGACGTAATTTTGGAGAATAAGAATGATCATTAGTAGATTAAGAAAAGTTAATTGAGGGATTAGAAGTAAGTGATTGGAATTAAACTCAAAATGGAGCATTATTAGCCACAAATTCCAAGTTGACTTTTGGCACCATAAAGATAAGCTTTATATCATTTCTTCCTCTCACAATTTCACTTTACCAAAACACACAAAACCCCTCTCTCTCTCTCTCTCTCTCTTGTTTCAGCCGCACCTCCCTCCCCTATTTCCCCTTCCTTTCACCTTCAAAAAAATTACTCCAAAGGTTCATCAAATCAACCAAGAAAAGTTCAGAAATCTTCCACCCTTTCACTTGGAGCTTGAAGACCATCTTGTCTTGTGTGAGGGCCAAGCTTTGGAGGAGGAAAAGAGGAGGTCTTGGTGTATTTTAGATCATCTTCAACTAGGGTTTCTAATTGAAAAGGAAGAGGTAGTTTACTCCATCTCAACCTTGCTCTGTTGATGCCTTTTATGTAGTTTTAAGTTTTCATAGTTCAATGTTGCTATTCTTGTTGAATTGGATGGTTTTGTGGGCTCTATGAACTCCCACATTTCTTGATTGTTGGTTGCTATGATGTGTGTATGTGTGACGGAGTAAGTTGTGATGAATTCATGGAAGTTAGGAAGTTAGGAAGAAAGGAGGAAGGGAAGTTATGCTGTCGGTTTCATTTTCAATTTTTATGTCCTATTTTGGTAGCAGTTTTTCATGAGTTTCTTGGCTATTTTGAGAGCTGAAATTTTGGGCTATATGTGTGTAAATTTCATTGCAAAAATCATTCCATTTGGTGTGGTAAAATCGCATGAAAATAAGAGGCCAAAATCTAGAAAACAGTCTCCATTTTGTCAAACTTTGCTGCCCTGTTTTGGTCGCTTTGATCACTGCCTTCCCGTATGATTTTTAGGCTAAATTTCAGTACAATTGTAGCTCACATACTGAGGCTTTTGTGTGCAAAATTTTGTGTTTTGCCAGTACCATTTCGTTGCTCAAATGATGTCTCAAAACTGCTCTTCAAACCTGGAAAATTGTAGTGTCAGACCAGTTTTATGCCTCATGTTTAAATGACTATATTTTCTTGCTCGGGAGTCAAAATCGAGCGCCATTTGTGGTGTTTGAAACTAGAATTCAAGGGCTTTCCAATGGTGTGTGGCTTGCATGCTAACTCATTTTCTATCAATCCCAGCAAGTCCAGAAAGATGGCTGTTTTTTGAAACTGTTTTCCTAATTTTGTTTCTTGTGGCAACTTGCGGCTAAGTTTAGCCTATCTTTCAAAATGAATCTCAGAGGGAGCCCTTCTAGTGAATTGTAGTACTTCAAGTATAATTTCCATAGCCATAAGCCATGCTTAATTTTGATGAGTGTAGCCTTAGATATGATCTGAGCAAGGAGCTGTGGCAGTTTGGCCTTTGGTGATTTTAAGTGAATTGTTGAAAATTTTGTATAACAGGTTTTGAAAAACAGCTTTTGTAAAACTATTATATCTTGGTGTAGGAAGATCCAAATTGAGTTTTGTTTGTTGCATTTGAAACTAGAATCCAAGTTCTTTAATTGGCATAAATTTCAAGGGCTAGTTCGATTTTTGTAAATTTTGACGAATTTCCAAAGTTGACTGAAAACCAAGACTGTTATGCCCTGTTTTTACTGTTGTAGTAGATTTAAACTGAAATTTGACTGGTTTACAATCTAAATCTTGTATAAGTATCTTCTCAAGATTTTAGTTCTCTGAGTCTATTTTCTAACGGTATAAGATTTGTAATTTTTGGATTTATAGAACTCAAGTTATGATTTTTCAAAGAACGTCGCGCAAAACTGAAAATTCTTCTAAGGAGTGACGAAAGTTTATAAATGCCTTGAAAACATTTTTCTAATTTTCAAACCTAACCTTCTTGATCATTTGCACGCCATTTCATGCTTGGAAAATGGATTTTTCAAATTTCATGAGATTCCTCTTAATTTGGAATCAAAAAGTTTAATTGTTTGAAAGTTGACCTTAAATGCATACTTAGGTAATTTTGATTATGCATCTCTCAGGTGATCACGTGGACATCGAGAAGCTTGCTTGATCTCCTGAATTGCTCTTGCTTACTCTCGGTTAGTGGTGAGTGTCAAGTGTATGATTTGTTGACTTACTTGACCTGTTACATGCTTGACCTGTTACATGCTTGAATTGAACATATTGTTAAACTTGTCGAGACAGACGTGTACTTTATCTCGTTCGACCTCCCTTACTTGACATGAACATGCTTGCTTGTACTTGTAATGACTTGCCTAAACTTGCCCTTGTATTTGATTGATGATTGAGTGTTGTCACATCATTCTACTTGATACCTGAACTTAATGGGGCGCCCAAAACTCATTGGTAAACCTTTCATTTTGGGCCGGCAAGGGCTCGACCGAGGGATTGGTAAGCCATGGGTGTTTATATGTTTTCATCGGTTGGAATGCGTTCGCCGACTTCTTACCTGGGTATACTCGAGTATTACCAAATTACTTAATTTGACGAGTGGGCCCGGTTGGGGGGTTGTAACGGTGGATGGAGATGGTTGACAAGTGGAGTTCTACATGGTAATTATGAAAGTTGACGGAGTGTCAACTCAACTGGAAATTCTAATCAAACTTCGTGGAACTTGACTCTTGAGAGCCCCTGTATCCTTTTACTTGTGTTTTATTTTCCACTTGCTCATCTATGTGGCATTCTTATTAAGTGTGATATTTACTTTGTTAATTGCATTGTGCTTGCTTGCTTGATTTTCTTGACCTCACTGAGCTTCGCTCACCCGATAAGATTTGTTTTCCTTAACAGGTTTTGAAGCGGTGTTCGCTAATCGGGGAAACTAGTTTCTTCTGTAGGATTTCCGCACTTTTGTATAAGGTTGTTTTGATTTCTGCACTTAATGGATTATAGTACTTGGAGTTAGTACTAATGAAATTCTGATGGAATTATTGGGATTTGTAATTTCAGCTTTTGCATGTATATTTAGTACTTGGAATTTATTTTGGAAATGTAAGTTGAACTTTAGTTCTTTTAAGCAGTTGGTTTGAAATGTGAAGTTAGTTATGTTGGAAATGATATTTTGGGTTGGAATTGTTATTTAAGTTAATTGAGCGAGTGAGTCCCGGCAAGAGTTGGGCAACCAATGAAACCTTAGGGTTTGCCCTAGGGAGAGGTGGGGGCGTTACAAGTTGGTCGCATTAATTGAACAATAAACAAACAAGAAAAGAAAAACCCTTGCTAGAAATGACTAAAGTCTAGCATCGGATATCACGCCGGTTATGGAACCGGTCTTCGTCTATCTTTCAATGCTCAAATATTTGATGGACAACTGGCGCCTGTTGTGCTCTATTCTTCACTTTTGAAATGCATCAAAGTCTCACAACTTGTGGACCGAGTTTGAAACCCTTCAATGGTCCTATATGCCCCAACCTATTCTTGAACCACTTGAACTAAAGTTTGAAGTGATTATTTAAACTTCTCAGCACGGGAATGTGTGACCGAAGTAATCGAAACCTTTACAGGATCAAAACTCAAGACTTAAACATCTTGAATAGCTTGTGATCCCTCATCATTTCCCTTCACTTTCCTTGCAACCAAACACGATGAAAATGGCAAGCATAACATACATGTGGAATCAACATAAGGCAGAACATATAAGTTTATGATACTCTAAATCAGTTCTAGCAAAATAGTCTAGTTATTATTCTATCCTCGAAGAAGCCACATGATTAACATTCCTTTTTTCATTGTTCTTTTATTGAACATTTAGTACTTTGAAACACGTGGGTAAATTTAGGTATAGCAGAATTTCTATCATGCATTATTGAGACAAAAAGACTTGACACTAAATCCTTAAGGGATGGTATAAGTTTCACAAAATAGAGGGGGAAAAGCAGGAAAGGAAAACTTCCTTCATACGAAAAAGGCAATGCAATAATTGTAGACAAGAGAGGTCTTAAAATGAAAATCGCTTATCCATTTCAATAGTCAACAAAAAAATGAACAGCTCTTTTTAGAAAATAGCAAAGGCTCCTATAGCATACCTTAAAAATGAAATTCTTGAGTTGAGAAGAACAAAACTCCATTCTACAGCGAATGCCTAAGTACAAGGACTTCAAAAGTGTTTACAGTACCAGATATCAACTAGCACTGCAAAAATTTTACTATCCCTAACCAAAACCAGACAAGTAGTAAGTTGCATGTTACTCTATTGACTATCAAAAAGGAAAGTCAACATGATATAGAATGTGCAAGAGTGTAGCATCACATATTTTTTAAATTTCTTTTTAATAGGTTGTTTCTCATTCTGATCCATATTTGCAAAAAACCACAACTATGACAAAAATAGTAATGGACTCCATAAGATCCAGAATCATGAAGCAAAGGCTACGACTAGTTTAAAAAAGAATAGAAAGCTTAGAGATATTGAACTATTCTTAAGTTTTGCAATTGAATTCTTACATTATTCCCAATATAATTCCCATTGGGATTCTTGAAAACTAGAATCATGTTCTTGCATGCAAGAATCAAAATTTATATGACAATGTGATTGTTCATTTGTGTATCTACTTTACCCTTTTAAAAGAAAAAGAAAACACACTCAAATTAGTCAATTCCCAATCAAGAAAAATACCAAGGAAAACCAAATTCATAAAAGGCCAAAAAAAAGCAGGATAATTGTCTTTCTGGTAAGATGTCACATTTTGCAACCACTAGAAGAATACCAATTGAATCCCAAGAACTTGGACAACAAAACAAAAATACCAAGAATCACGTCAAAATATAGATCAATAAGATTATCATAAATAGTGGAGGGGCCAGGAAAATGGCATAAAAATCTAATGCATAATTGAGATACTAACAACAAAAAAGGATTGAAATATTGCAAAAAAACTTCTATCATTGATGCATTAGATCCCCAACTATATGGACCATTATGAACATACTTTCCTATAAGTCATGAAATTGTACACATCAAATATCAAACAATATGCAAAGAGACCAGAAGCATTATGAATTTGAGAACAAGTATAAAAACTACATACAAGAGAATCATATTAACAACCTTGACTTTATAGCATTTTAACACACACATTTGACATGAGTGTATACATTATAGTTTTGTTCAGCTCGAAAGTGAAAAGCCTTGTAGTTGCCTATTCTGCTAATCCTATATTCACATACACCTTACAAGTACCAAGAAAGGCTCCCATGGCATCTAAACAAGGTTCCATTGATATAAGGGAAAAACATGCAAAGCTCAATTGTTGTATCATCCTAATAACTTCCACTAGCCCTTTAGTTGGTAGCCTATTTGCATCCAACCAAACACCTATCATTAGCCATATTCAAAATGACCCACGATGAATAAAGCACTAGATATAATCAGCAAGAGAGCCTCTTAGCTAGAAATGTTACACATAGGGTTATCTTTCAAGTTACCGTACAGTTTAGATTACAACAGCTTAAGAGTTTTTTTTTTTTCAAATAACAGTTAAGATTTCTATCATAGAAATGTTAAGGCCAAAAACAATGCATACTCAATTATGTTCTAAGAGTTTCCCCTCCTATTTAAACAATTCAAGATAAGAGTATTTCTCAAAAGAAGAACTAAGATGTCAGTAAATAATATTGAAAGTAGACTGGTAGCAATGCAACTATTAATTCATGCAAAGACCAAGCTTTATACAAACCCATGAAGGATGACAAAATGTATATGAATGACCCTAGGATCTACGAGATGGAATTGATGGTTTAGCAGCAAAATAACCTCAACCCAACACTAACTTGGATGTCAAACCTTCGTATAAGTGGTAGAAGACATCACAATTATTTGATAAGTTGAATAAATATCACAGATACTCACTTTCAAGAGTTCAAAGGAAGTTCCTGAAGAACTCAAAAGAAAACTCTCAATTATTTGATACATGATGCTTAACTATCTATTACAAAGCCCAAGCATACCTATTTATACAAGTAAGAAGTCCAAAACTAAAAAAGAAACAAAAATATAACAAGATTCAAAAAAATGTAAAATGAAAAGCGAGGTGCGGTGATGCCAGGCACTCAAGATGGCATTAGTCTTTGGACCAATTATACTCTGGTCAAGCACTCCTCATGAAGTCAGGCACCGATTGTAGGGCCAGACATTCCATAGATCAACCCTGCTTCTTGGATCAATATCGCGTGAAGTGCTTCTTCCCTTCTTGGACTTGATGTATTTGAGCGATGTGATGGCTCACTTGAATAAGTGTATAGAGTCTCTTTCTTCATACCAACTCCTTCTATTTCCTTATGTGATTCAACTTATACTTAAATGGCCTAGACTAGAGCTTGAAGTGACTTCTTAGGCTTCTTAGCATGAACTCTTGTCACGGCTCCTCTTTATTTATATCATTAAGAAGTTGAAACTAAAAAGGAAATAGAAATATAATGAAATTTAGAAAACATATGCAAAATAAAAAAATTAGGTCCCATGATATTTTCGGACCAGTTATAGTTTGTTTGTACACTTCTCACAAAGTTGAGCACTGGTTGTAGCGCCGGGCATTCCCTAGATCAACCTCACTCACTATATAAACCCTGCGTGAAGTGCTTCTTCCCCTCTTAGACTTGATGTACTTGAGCGTGGTCATGGCCCACTTGAATCAGTGTATAGAAAGGCAGATGAAGAAGAGCAAGCTGGTCAACCTTCTTCGTTTAATCCAATTAAGGTTCCTATGGATCCGATTACTCATATCATGCAAAGAAATATAAGGATGCTTTTTAAGCTCTAGTTCGTGCTATCCAATCTCAAGTTGACATGCCCAAGTCCATTGAAAGAGTTGACCTATATGAGACTAAGTATTACACACTTATTCAAGTGAAAATGGGCATGCAAAATGAAGTTGAAGTGAGAATTGAGCGAAGAACAACTGATGTAAAGACCGGCTTTGCAACAAGTATCGATCTTTCTTTAGATATTTGAGAGAAGCTGGTCAGACAAAGTCTAGTGTCAGTCTTCTGTCATTCCAATTTTCTAGGGTTTTGATTTTGTGACCGATTTGACTTTTTTTTGGTTTGAGTTTGTTTAATTGTCTCATTGGTAATTATTATGAATAAGAATGGCCAACTATGTGAGCTATTTGAGCCATATCAGTCAATTAGTCTAATTAAGTAACCATTAGGAGTAAGTGACTAAATCCAAGTCCAACTTGGATTAGTCTAATTAAGTATCATTTGCCGTATTTCATTTTGAGGGAGCCACCCGATCATGGTGGAATATGATAAGGGTAAACTGGGAAAGAGAGTAAATCCCTAGGATTTGGGTGAATTTTACTAGAGTGTTTAATGCCAAGTTTCTTCCCCTACTAGTTCAGGAGAAGAGGGAAGATGATTTTATTAGATGTAAGCAAGGGACGTTAAGTGTCACAGAATACGAGACACTCTTTACTAAATTGTCGAGGTTTGCTCCCGAGTTAGTGGCAACCGAACAAAGGAGGATTAGGAGGTTTGTGTAGGGGTTAAATGTGGAGATACAAGAAATTTTGGCGACTGCTCAAGTCAATAGCTTTAGTGAAGCCGTTGAGAAAATCCAGAGGATTGAATGAGCAAAGGCTCAAGTCAGATCTTTTAATTTCAGAAAAAGGAACGCCCCTAATAGTAGTCGTGGACCATCAGATGTGGTTGCTCCAACTTCCAAGTTTGGAAGAGGCATGGGTGGAGTAAACCCTTCTGGAGCATCGAGAGGGTCTATGGTGAGGAGAGCATTCTCTAGAGGAGTAGGGTCCAGAGGAACGTCGAATGGAAGGGGACAGTCAAGGAATGTTTCGCAAGGAGGTCAGGTATCCACTTCCAGTGTAACATGTAATTTCTATGGAAAGTTGAACCATACTGAGGATGAATGTTGGGAAAAGGCAGGAAGGTGTTTCCGGTGTGGCAGTACTGAACACCAACTAGTTGCATGCCCGAGGTTTCGAGGGGAAGCTGTGACCCGACAAGTGAGTAGACCTAAGTCCAGTCAGGCTAGTGCATCGAGAAGTTGATCAAGGGTTCCGGCTAGGATCTACGCCATTGACCAACAACAAGTCCCCGACCCAACTGAAATTGTTAAAGGTACTATCCCTATCTTCCACCGTTTAGCTAAAGTTTTAGTGGATCCTGGTGCATTCCATTCAACTATTAATCTTGCTTTCTTATGTGGAGTAGATATAAAACCTGTTAGATTACCTTATGATCTTGAGGTTAGAACACCCATGGGAGACCAAAGTTTAATTACAAGTTGGGTATACAAGAATTGTGATTTTTGGGTAGGAGAAAGAAAGTTAGTGGTAGATCTAATAAGTCTAGATATCAAGGGGTATGATATTATTATAGAGATGGATTGTCTAACTCAATACTATGCCAAATTGAATTACAGGGTGAAAATTGTGAAATTTTCTATTTCGGGGAAAACTGCTTTGAGATTAAATGTAAAAGGTATGTTAGATTCGTCTGCCCTTATTTCGGGAATTAAGGCTAGAAAATTATTAAGTAAGGGGGCCCAAGGTTATTTGGCTTTTCTTATAAATCCTCCGAGCGATAGGACAAAGTTAGAAGAGGTTCGTTTATGCTATTTTTCTTTTCTATTAAGTGATTAAAATATTTGAAAAAAGTTTGAGAGATGTGTAGTGTATGGAAGGAAAATTTGAGTTTTTCCTTTAGAGTGATTATGATAAATATTTGCACCAGACATTGAGGAATAACAGTAAAACTTTTCATGTATGTTGAGGTGGAGGTATTATGTATATGGGATAACATTTGGGGTTTATACAGACTAGAAGAGTCTTGAATAATTATTTTCTTAAAAGGAATTAGGTTTGAAACAAAGACGTTGGGTAGAGTTTCTTGAAAATTACGATTGCACCATATGAAGCGTTTTATGGAAATAGATGTCGGTTGACAATACATGAGGATGAAGCAAGAGAGAGAAAGATTTTTGGGATCTAATTATGATACCCTAGGTTAGGGAAACACATGAAAGTAAGGTTAATCCGAGAAGGGCTCCAAACCGCTCAAAACCGACAAAAAGATTACGCGAATAATTGGAGAAAAGACTCGGAATTCAAAGTGAAAGAGAAGGTAGAGTGATCCCATCTGAGAACTTGAGGTTAGTATGAATGGGAAGTAAGAATATACTAGTGATTTTGTAAATAGATCTACTAGTTCAATAACTGCATTGATTAAGGGAGAGACATCTAAGGATAAAACTAGTGCTGTTATTCGAGCCGAGCAAAGCCCGAGCACCTGAAGCTTGAACTCGACTCGCACGCGACTTCGAGCTGGATCGAAACCGTTAACGAGCTGAAGATTGAGTCCGAGATCGACTCGATTAGAATGATGTTAAGCTCAAGCTCAAGCTCGAGTTCGAACTCGAGTTCGTCAATTTATTCATTAAAAATTTTTAATTGCGCAGAAGTTGCAAAGCATTGTCCCAATTGCTGTCCTTTTCTAATATCAATTAGCATCAACTAAAACATTAAACAATAAAAGAGAAACCTCCAACATGGGAAAAAAAAAGAAAGAAAGAAAGAAATAAACTAAAGAAGAGACTAAGAATAATTCAAACATGTCCAAGATTATTCTATCCTAAATCCTAATCAGTCTTGCTTCTAAATGTAGGAGGCTAGAGAAAATTTGCACGACATTCACCATCTCTCCCTTGATGTTGACCTGCAAAAGACATGATGACAACAATTATTGACAATTCTACAAATGGAGAAAATAAATTATATATTAAAACACAATTCTACAAGAGGACTCCTGGCTTAAAAATCTCAAGAAAACCAAACCCAAAAAAAAGAAAAAGAACCAGTGAGGCTTTCTTTTCCTTCAGCTGAGCTCGCAAAGGAACTTAAGAAAAAACCACTTTTATATATACACTAGACAAAACTAACAACTCGCATCATAACCAATTGTCTATACATGCAGTCATATTTGCATTAGACAACTAGTTCTTCCACAATCTAAGTTTTTCAAATCCAAGGGTTGGACCACACAATCTAGAAATATTAAAGTAGTAAAACTTCAATGAAAGGCCAAGGAAGCAAAGCATATCAAGCAAAAATGATAAAAAAAAAATTAAAACCCATGAATGCAAACAGCAAAGAATGAGAAGGAACCGAAACTCAACACTACAACCAGCAGTCTTTTCCTATCCCAAGAAAGCGCTCCAAATTTTTACAGGATATCAACTGGTGAGACTTGTAAAAGATAACAATGCAATCCAACATGGAAATCTACTACCACAAGAACAAACAAATAATCCAATAGCAACCTTCAAAACCCTTTTATTTGCTACGAGATGTTTCGAATTATTCCACCTTGCTTACTCAACCCCACCCAAGCAATGACTACAAACTAAGGGCAATATGTTTGAAATGGCAGAAAGAAAACCAAATCCACTCTGATGTAGTTATGAACACTCCTTACAGCAAGTATTAAACCTCACTCAACTACCATGTTTAGTAGATACGACCTTTCACAACCTGACATTCATCAATATCTGCTCCTTGGAGCTTTAGCAAGCATTAAAAAAGCTTAGCACATGTAGAGCCTACCAGCTTTACGACAGAGAACTTATGCATGGAAATTCATATTCTATTTGAGTTGCAACAGATGCATTTGAACTGCTCTATCAAGCAAATGACTCATTAAGAAAAGCAGCTTGAAAGTCGGTAGGGAAAACAGATCCATGAAGTTAATTTAAGCAAAAACAAAAGGTAAAATTGAGCTGAAATACATGCTCAGCAAACAAAGGAAAAAACAAAGAAACCAAGATGGCTTTAAGAAGAACATGCAAAAATCCACTTCCTTCCCATTACTTTTCTTTCTTGAATTATCAGCCCCAGAATGCAATCTCTTACAACTATACGACACCTAACTACTAGACTGCACCATTGAATATTAAAACTATACGAGCACTTGCATCATTGGAAAAAATGCTAAACTTTACAAAAACATCTTTTCTTTTCCTTTAATTTTCTAATCATCTGCTCTTAGGAGAATCAGGAATTTAGAGGAACCAAGTACACAATAGTGCATAGATTCAAGCAAGCAAGGAAGGTAGCCACACGTGAGGGAGCATTATTTATGTCCTTGTATTTCTGGAACTCATCAATTTTCAGATATTCCAAAAGTTACTGCTGCAACTAAACTTAACTTCCAAACAAAGTTTTGGTAAATTAAATGAGCTTTAAGTAATTCATTATTAGCTTTTCCGGAGTAAATCCCATTTTTGTAGCTAAACTTCAAAACCAGGAAAGAGAAAAAACATACCTAGAAACAAATATTTACAAGAACTGAAAGTGAAACAAGCTACTCAAGCTCATTCCGAGTAGAGCTGGTTCAACGAGGGCTGTTTGTCAATTAATCAAACCAAGCCCATTAAGATTCAGTGTCGAGTACATTTTTTTCCTACGCAAATGACTCAAGCTATGGTTTTGATAAAAGCTTGTATAAGCTTGTCTCAAATAATAATCAAACCAAATGAAAAGCAATCTTAAACTCGTTAAGATAATCAAACTAAGCTCAAACACTCTGTTCTTCTACTACATTATGCTCGCTTATACTCTCCTATTCACAACTCATGAAGGAGATAAACTGCAAAGCAAAAAAAAAAAAAAAGAAGAAAAAAGAAAGCAAATCCAATATTAGAAACAATAAAACACATAAACACCAAAAAATCACCTTTTCCGAGATTAAAAATTAAACGTTCGTCTCTGTCCCTCGTTGATACAAATTCCATGCCATCAGCAAGCTTACCCACGTAATGGACTACAATCACCCAAATAATTAGTACACATATAGTTTACTCAAATTACAAAGAAATATTTCACGAAAAATGAAGATGACTAGTAGATTACATTTAATGAAAAAGGAGCAGAGTTGCAAAAGTTCTTGTAAATTATTGCCCAAATAATCCTGGTTTTTTTAGTTCTCATAAATTATTGCCTCGGAAGTGAACATCTGGCGATGGGATCTACTAAATTCTGAAGAAGAGCAGAGTTGCAAAAGTTCCATATTTCAATCAAGCATGCAAGACTTTCTTAACAGCTGACCATTCACGAAAAGAATTGAAACCGGAGGAGGAAGGGGCGGTAATTACCTTTTCAGACTTGGGAATCAATTTCCTTAGAGTAGCAAGCTTGCATTAATCCGGTCTCTATGCCTTTTCTCCGCTTCACTGTGGCTTCCTTAGAGTAGCAATTGCTTTGCCCAAAATTTTGGATCAGCTCGTAGAGGCGCTGGTGGGCAGTGGAGGTGGAGAATGGCAGCAATTAGCTTGTGGATGAGGTGGAGGATTAGTTTGTGAATCGGTGGTGAGATGGTGTAGGAATTAGGAATTGGGCAGTAAGATTGCATAGGCTGCGGGAGAGAAGAGAAGAGTTGAATTAGGGATTTAGGGCAATTGAAGTGAAGGAAGGTAGAAGAAAGAAACGATCGTCGGACACATCTATTAGCATAAATAATGAAATGACAATATTACCCTTCTAATTCGAGCCTGTCGAGTGGCTCGCGAGCCAGGCTCGGCTCAGCTCGTTTATTAAATGGCCCTCCTCTAGGCTCAAACTTGACTCGTTTACTATCATAAACGAGCCGAGCTCGAGCCTTAACAAGCCGGGTAGAGCTCGGCTCACGAGCTGCCCAATTCGTATAACAGCACTAGGTAAAACTCATGGAAGGTAAATTTTGGTGGGAGCATAATTGGAATAAGGTGATCTCTAGGGTATATATATATATGCATCTAGGGAGTTTTAAGTGATGACCACCTTATAAGAGTTGAATTCATACCATTGTCGATGAAATGAGTGTTATCATGGAAATTGGAAGATATCGAAGTAGAGGAGACGTTATCTTATGAAGAACACCATGTGCAGAATCATGGTAAGAATGTAAAGGATTTGAGTAACAAGTAAATTCCTCTGGTTAAAGTTTTATGGAGAAATCATGGATCAAGGAAGTAGCTTGGGGAGTTGAACAGGAGATCCGAAAGAAATATCCAGAGTGGTTTAAAAATCGAGGTATGAATTTTGAGGACAAAATTCTTTTAAGGGGGGAAGGATGTGAGGGCCTCCAAATTCTATTTTTATTTAAAAATGTATAATAATATTTATATTATATTTATTGACTAAAATATTAGTAAATTTATACTTTGATTTATTATTTTCCAATTTAGAGAATTTTTCAAGAAATATTTGCCGGTGTTTGATTTCGGGCCGTTTAAGAGTCAATTTTTGTTTCGAGACATGAATAGTGACCTAAGATGAAACTGAGCATGTGTAGAGATATTACAGAGATATATTTAAGGTTGAAAAGTGTAGGAATGAGAGAAACCAGTAAAAGTTAGAGTGTCGTGCGTCGACGCGACAAAAAGTGATCGTTTGACCACTTTTCCATAAATTAAGAGAGACCACTCTTTTGTCCCCTTAAAGTCTTATCTCTTGCTTCTTGTTGTTTCATTTTTTTCAGCCACACTTGGGCTTAGAGAGAGAGGGTGCAGCCGAGAGCTTAGAGAGAGAAAAGAGAGAGAGTTCCAAGCTTGTTTTCTTCATCTTCTTGCTCCTCAATTTCTTGAAGCTTCAAGACTCCATTGAAGGCATTAATCTTGTTTCTTCTTCTTCTTGGAGCTGCTGTGAGAGAGGGAGAGGGAGAGAGAGAGAGAGGTCCATGAGAGAGAGAGAGCACGGGAAAGGGTGGAAAGCTTCCTTTTGCTTGTCAAATTCGTGTTCTTGAGTTTGGAGGAGAAAATCAACTTCAAGCAAGTAAATCCTTGGCTAAGTTGAAAGTTTTTGAGGTTGCTAAGCTTTGGGAGATCATCCTTGGTTAGAACTTTACAAAATCCTACTTGATCTTGTTAGATCTAGTTAGATCTAAAGGTATAACACTTAAACCTTTTAGTTTTAATTTTATTAGTGTTAGATCTTGTAGATCCATGGTTATTTTGCTAGAAAAGCTTATGTTTGGAACTTTTGAGTTGGGCTCTTGAATTTCGAACTTAGGAAGCTGACCTGAGGTGACTTTTGGGTAGCGGACTTGAGGACTGATTGTGCTGTGGTTGTTGTTTATGAGATGAGTTCATTTTATGGTTAGAAAGTAGGAATGTTGTTGAAAATTTGGAAGAAAAAGTATGAAGGGTGGCCGAATTTCACTGGAAGGTTATAAGGGTTGATTTCAAAATTTTATAACGTTTCTTGGCTAGATTTTACCTAACTAAATATGTATTATGTTCATTTATAAGTATAAGATTGAAGAAAATTGAATCTTGTATTTTGAATGGTGAAAAGTTGAGTTTTTCACTAATTTTTGAATAAAAGTGTTACTTGGACAGATTTGATCAATTAAAGTGTTTTGATTATTTTCATGACGTTCATGTGTCGAGATTTGGTGAAAATTAGCATAAAAACGTGTTAAGACCTTGACTAAAGTTTTAGTGCTGAATTTGAAGCTCAAATGGGTAATTTTTGAGGTGAATACCTCACTTTATTTTGTCGTTCAAAAAAATCTAGAAGTTACGAGAATGGAGTACATCAATGGAGTATTTAGGTTGATTGATGTATCAATTTGAAAGTGGAATCTTTTAAAGATGATTTTTGACTCGAGTGACTACTTTTCATTCGAGCAAAACTAGAGGAATTTTGTGAAGAATCTTGATAAAACAAATGAATAAGCTTTGAGTTTAGTTTCGCTATTTGTGGGGCAAAACTTATTTCCTCTTTCTACGTGATTATAGGAAGTGGGGGAGAGTTTGAACTAGATCCCAACTTGAAAACCGAACCTTGCAACTTTGGTGAGTTTCCATGCATGTTGCTTGATTATGTGAATTTGATTTGGAATATGATTGATTAAGTGATGTGATGTAGTGTGTACTCTATCGCATTTACTCCTATTTGAATGGTAAAATTTGCAAAAGTGTTTTGTTGTGACATTTCAAGTATGTTTTGAACCTCTTGACTTGTGATATGATATGAATCCTATTTTGGTTATATGACATGACATGATGTGTCAAATATTTGTTATTCTCAAAAATACTTAAATCCCCTTGATATGTTATCGAATTGAGCTATTGGGAAGGCCCAGGTCGAGGAGATTTAACAACCTTGGGCTACGTGACGTGTTGTGTGCTCTGGACTTGGCATATGGCCTTGTCCCTGTTGAAGAGCAATACACAAACATATAAATTTCCCGTTTGCGGTGAGGGTCAGTTGGGGGATTTGGTGGAGTAAGGAGTAAGTGGTTGTCTACTTGGTTTTGTATGTGAAAGTTGATGGAGTGTCAGCTACGTGATTTGTGCACTAGTCCATGAATGTGCTTCAATTTCGAGGACCTTAGCCCCTGATGTGGTCAAAATTCTATTTTTATTGAAAAATAAATAATAATATTTATATTATGCTTATTCACTAAAATACTAGTGAATTTATGTTTTAAATTATTATTTTCTAATTTAGAGAATTTTCTGAGAATTATTTACAGTGTTTGGTTTCAGCTAGTTTAAGAGTCAATTTTTGAGACGTGACGTGAATAGTAGCTATAAGATGAAACCGAGCATATGTAGAAATATTACAGAGATATATTTAAGGTAGGACAGTGCCAGAAGAGGAAAACCAGTAAAAGTTAGAGTGTCGCGCGTCGACTCGACAAAAAGTGGAAGTTTGACCACTTTTTCTTAAATTAAGGCCAACCAAGTATCTTGTCTCTTTAAAGCCATATTCCTTGCTCCTTTTCCCTTCATTTTCAGCTGCCATTTAGAGCTTAGAGAGAGAGAGAGAGAAATTCAAAAAAGAGAGAGTGAGTGAGTGAAAAGAGAAAAAAATCCCAATCTTTCTTCTTCTTCTTCTTCCTCAATTTTCCTTGCATCTTGAACACCATTGGAGAGCTTCAACTCACTCCTTTTTGCTGCTCATTCCAGCCGTGTGTGAGGGAGAGGATGTGAGAACCCTAGAAAAAAAAATTTTAATTGATTGCACCATGAAATCATTAAGTGCATTACTTTCCTTAAAGTACTCTATTTTGTGTGCATTGCATGGCACCAATCTAGAATTGCATTTTACATGTTTCATGTAGCCAAATGTATAAAACTTATGTGGTAGTAAGTAGATCATATTTTACATTAAGGGATTAGAAGACAAATTGCATAGATTTTATCCAATTCTTGGCCAAAACTTGACCACTTGTCAACCATCCATTAAAATCTTGACTTTAGCCTTTCTATTTAATCTTTCATTTTCAAAATTTGAACTAAAATTCCCTCCTTCTCTCTCCTCTTGGCGGCCACCATAGCAAGAAAACACTAAAACCTAATCTTGATTTAGCAATTTTAGTGAAGGAAAACTAATCCAAGTGAAAACCCTAGGTTGGATTGCTACTTAATCATCAAGCTTGGTTGGAAGAATCGGAACTTTTGAGTGGATTTTCTCTCTCAACTCTCAAGGTAACTAATCATTTATCTATGCTTTAATGATCTTCAAATTCAAAGGGGATGCATGATTAGTTGAGTTTAAGGTGTTTGAGCTTGATTAGAAGGAGGTTGTGGAAGAATTTCTTGTGTTTGTAAACTTGAACTTAGGCCTTTGTGATATTTTTATTGATGGATTTATTTGATATTTTAGCATGTTAAACACCTTACTAAGAGATGGAAATAATCTAAAGGGTTGATTGTAGTAATTGCATCAAAGTTGGAATTTTTAACGGGAAATCAAATGGAATTCAATGAACTTTCTGAACTTTCTGGTGATTATAGATATTGAATTAGTGCCGATATTTATACTGTTAGAAATATCTATGAACCTAGTTTTAAACGCATGTGAGCTTGATTTGATTTTTCTACATCGAGTTATGGCCGTTCTTCTGAGACTATTCGACTAACCTGCTCCTAACCCGACTGTTTTCTGGTGTCTCTGAGTTTGGCCATTTCAACCCTGATTAAGTGTGATTTGATATTCGACCTATCATGAAAGTTGTAGGGCTATGTCTTAGCTTGAAAGCGCTATAAAATTAAATCCGATCAAGCGTAGCCACATTTATGATTAAATTGCCAAGGGTGTAGCAAACCTATTGATTATTGCTTTTCTTTCCACAATTGTTTTTCTCATTCCTCTTGGCCCATATACACCCTTGCCGTGTCCCGACCTACTAATTCATGATTCTAACATGTTGATAAGATTTTCATTTGTTTACTCTTATAATTTGAATTAGATATCTTGTGGTTTTGTGCATCCAATTTGTGATTGCTATCAAGCAAAGAAAACAACGAGCATATGCATTAGGTCTTTTGTTTGGGGTAGCCGAACTTAAATACTTTCATTTCATTTGCTATTAGACTTGAAAGGAGGATTTAAAGGAGACTTGGATGCTAGCGCCTAAAGATACCTTGTTTAACTTCGGTGAGTGTTTTATGCCCGCTTACTTGACCAAGTTGATTAGTGGAAATACTTGAATATTTGAATTATATGATTGTTCGATCTCTTGTGATTTGTGGGCTGGTTAATGTGTTCGAGACGAGTGTGTACTTTATCACCTCAATCTCTTCTGCTTGAAATTCTGTACTTTGATATTTGAATCCGTGAGATTTGGCCTTTGGTCTATACTTGATTTGTGAGTCACTTGGGTGATATCCCATCGACTAATCTGATATGTTTGGAGCTCCAAAACCTATTTGGTGAGTCAATCGAATCGAGCCAGCATGGGCTTGGTCGAGAAAGTTAACGAGCCATTGTGTATGATATGTGAATCCGGAAAATGGTATACTCGAGTATTACCTAAAATTTGATTTGTTGAGGTGTTCGGGCTCGGTAAGAGGGTGAAATGGTGGATGGTATCCAGTGTAAAGTGGGGATCTACGGTTTTGCCTCTGAATTTTAAACGTTGAAGGAGGGTCAACGGGATGTGACATGATCAAGCTATGGAAAAATTGGCTTTTGAAAGCCATCCGTATCCTTTAATTGAGTGTGTTCAATTTATTTGGTGATTCTTATTGTGATACTTGTTTATTGAGTAAATTCTAATTGTCTACTTGACTGCATGTTTTGGGACCTCATTGAGCTTTTAGCTCACCCCTTTTCCCTTTGTTTTTCCTTAACAGGGAAATTTCTTGAGTACGGGGTTGGAAGAGCGCGCAGTTAGTGTAGACTTTTGTGTTAGTTTTGCTTAAGAGTCGTTGTACAAGAAATCCCTATCTTGGTCTAAAGTTTATCTTTTGATTTTGTAACCTTAAACCTTGTTGAATTCAAAGTTTGAAATGTGGTGTGAAATTTATGTAATTATGTTGGTTTGAAATTTGAATTTGGAGAGTTTGGTTTAGTAAATTTTTGGTTGTTGTTTTTCCTTTAGCTATCTAGTCCTGGTGAGAGTTAGGCAGGCAGTCCGCTAACCTCTTTGGTTCGTCTTAAGGGAAGGTGGGGCTATCACAGAGGAAGAGCGAGGAATCCGAGAGTGAGAAGGAGAGAAAGTGAGAGAAAAAGCTAGTTTTTGCTCTTCATCTTCTTGTTCTTGAAATTTGTGGAGAAAGCACCAAAGATCAAGAAAATCCTTGGCTAAGATGGAAGCTTTTGAGGTTGCTAAGCTATGGGAGATCATCCTTGGTTAGAGCTTTACAAGATCCTACTTGATCTTGTTAGATCTATCGAGATCTAAAGGTATAACACTTAAACCTCTTAGTTCTAACTTTATTAGTATTAAATCTTGTAGATCCATGGTTTATTTTGCTAGAAATGCTTATGTTTGGAACATTTGAGTTGGGTTCTTGAATTCCCAACTTAGGTAACTGACTTGAGGTGACTTTTAGATAGTGGACTTGAGGACCTGATTGTGATTTTGGTTGTTGTTGATGAGATGGATTTATTTTGTGGTTAGAAAGTAAAAATATTAGTGAAAAATTCGAAGGAATGAGTTGTTTGATGGCCAAACCTCACTTGGAATGTTTTGATGCTTGATTTCGAAATTTTACGATGTTTCTTAGCAAGATTTTCCCTAAATAAATATGTATTATGTTCATTTATGAGTATATGTTTGAATGGAGTGAAATCTTGAATTTTTTAATGGTGAAAAGTTGTGCTCTCACTAATTTTTGAGTAAAAGTATCATTTTGGGCAGATTTGTTTCAAAACAGGGAGCAATTTTTGTCGTCTAGAACCTTGACTTCTCATATGAGTTTTTCCCTGAATTCTGGTACAAACCTAGCCTATATATAGAAGACTAAGTGTACAAAATTTGGTATTTTTCTCATAAGATTTCGTTGGCCAAATGGTGTCCACAAAATAGCTTTGCAAATCTGGAAAATAGGTTTCAGGCAGCTTTATACCTTGTTTTCAAATGGGTGTATTTCTTGCTCGAGAGTCAGAATTGAGTGTCGTTTGTAGCATTTGAAACTAGACTCCAAGGATTTTCCAACGGTGTAAAAATCAAATGCTAGTTCTTTACCTACGATTTACAGTAGATTTGTAAAAATGGCTGATTTCACAACCTGTTTTCGTAGACTTTTGGGTTCTGCTGGAACTTGTAGCTCGATTTGCCTCATCTTGCAAAACGAACTTGAAAGTGAGGTGTTCTAGTGCTTTTTAGTACTTCGAGTCTAGTTTCCAACACCATAGGCTATGTCCATTTTTGACGTATATAGCTTGAGTGGTGTGTTAAGTAAGAATGTGTGGCAGGAGATGTTTTAGAAGTTTCAAGAGTATTGATCGTATTTATGGAGTCTAGTTAGATGGATAGTTTTGATAGTTATTTTGCCGGTGATGAAGGCGAACTTGGGGACGAGCCAATCTTGGACGTCTAGGAAATCAGTTGCTTGTCTACTTGATCCTTTGGTGAGTGTTCCAACTACTTTTTCAAATGAAAAATCTTGCTATTGTTTGCAAAGGAATGATTTGTTGAAATGATTTACTAGTATTTATAAGAAAATGATTTGTTGTTATTTCCAAGTAAAATGCTTTTACAAGTGAAATAATTTATGAAGAGTTTGTGAGTTTCCATGCATGTCATTTGTCTTAATTTGCAAATACTAAATGAGATGGTGATTTATTTATGTGATCTTGAACTCGTGACTAAAGACGAATTATATGTTGAATACGTGTCGTGTCTTATAATCTTGATTTGTGTTTGTGAAGCGAAAGTATGTACCATACTTCAATAAGTGATAGGTACCTCTCATCCCGTCATATGTGTTAAGTGGTAGTATGTACCACACTCAATGAGTGGTAGGTACCTCTCATCCCGCCCTAATCTTACCTCTTGAATAAGTCGATTGGAGCATTGTCTTGTCGACCATACATATTGAGCGGTAGTATGTACCACACTCTAATGAGTGGGAGGTATCTCTCATTCCGTCTCAGTATTTTGTGGGTGATTAAATCTGAACGGTAGTATGTGTCATGCTCAATCAGAGTGGGAGGCACCTCTCATCCTGTCTCAGTACCTTTTTCTTGATTAAAGTGAATTGTTTATTTAATTACTGTTCGAATACGTGAATTCTTGTATCTTTTAATAAACGTATCCAAATGTACTCTTGAGTTTTCTCGTTATGGTAGTTCTTAATGAGCCGTACTCTTATAAGTGATCTTTAACGACTTAACTGTTTTGAAAAGTACTATTTGATTCAAGTGTTATGATTTTGATCAAACATGAATTTGCTTATTTTTTCTGGAACCTCACCGAGTTTCTAACTTACCCCAAAATATTTATTTCCTCCACATGTGGTTCGAGGCAAAGGAAGCACTTGTAGGGACTTACTGGTTTGACTGGCTGGATTAACTCTTGTTCTATTTGGGTATATTATTTCTGATGTCTTGTGAAATGTATTTATGGTATTGAACTAATTGGAAAATAACATCTCATGGTTGTAATATTATTTTGAAATATTTGGAATTGTATGTATTGGAGATTAACTTATAAGATTTATGGTCATGTTATTATTTGGAAGTACATGGATGTAATTGTTGGAGTTTTATTGTAATTATTAAAGGCTGGCACTGAGATTTGTTTGAGGATTGTAGTGAATCTCGGCGAGAGTCGGGTAGGCGGTCCGCCAAAACCCTTTGATTCACCTTAGGGGAAGGTAGGGTCATCACACCTGAGAACTACCCGTATCCTACCCTTGTGTGGTTATTCGCTTTCCTTAACTGTTTGTTTCTAAATTCGAGTTTGTCGTGAAATATTATATGCTATATGTGACTTGCATGTATTTGGAACTCACTCAGCTTTAGCTCATCCTTTTAAATTTGTTTTCCTTAGCAGGGACTGAGAATCCAAGTGAAGGCACCAACCAGTAGAGCTAGGGTTTACCTTTGTATATGCCATGGGAAACTTGAACTATGAATTTGGAGTTTTTGTAATTATGAGACTTGGAATGTTTAATTAAGTACTCTATGTATTTGAGAATTTGAAGGTTTGTGTAATGAATTTGTGGGATGTCGTTTGGATTAGAATTGTGCTTGCATTTTAGTTTAGTGAATTAGTGATCGTTTGTGTGAGTGAATCTGGCGAGAGCTAGGTAGGCGGTCCACTGATACCTTAGGGTACGCCCTAGGGAGAGGTGAGGCTGTCACATCAAGTACTTGGAGCAAATCCGGCCCCGATTTTTGTGTCATTAATTTTTAGGATTTTTCCTATTTTGTCTATTTTAATTAATTATTGTTTAACTTTTTATTAAGTCATTTGGTTAGTTGTTTTAGTTGATGACAGGGTCAACCTTGTGTTAAGCCTTTGAGCTTAATGGGTCTAGAGTCTTAGTAGAGTCTTATTAGAGCAAGTTATTAAAAGTCCAATTTGGATTTGACTAGTTAGGGTTTTGCCTATATAAAGCATCAAACTTCATTATAATAGTAAGTAATCAACAAATGATGAATGAAAGTTGAAACTTCGTTATTTCTTTTGGCTTGAGTGGTGACGCTCGAGTTGTTTCTCAAATCTTAGTTCATCTCATGTATGATTCTGTAAGTGGCTGAGTGTTGTATCAACTTGGTATCTAGCCTGTGACAACCCCACCACCCCCAAAGGCGAACCAAAGGGTTCGGCGGGCCGCCTGCCCAACTCTCGCCGGGACTCACTACAGTTCCTAAATTCAATTGCGAACAATTACTTCACATAACAAAATAACTTTAATATTCTCCAATCAAATGTAACATTTAAACCCCAAAACATCCTTCGCGAACCACAACCGTCCCAAACTACAATTACAGATACAAAAGTATATCCATTCAGAATTCCATAGGTACAATCCCAAAATATAAAGATTACATCAAAATACAAACTTAAAGTCTCCAGAACAATCAACCTAGAGCAGTCTTTGGAGGCTCTCGATCTCAAACCCTGCTAAGGAAAATAAAATTGGAAGGAATGAGTTAAAACCCAAGAGATCCCAAAACATGCAAACTCATAGTAGCAAGTAAAACCATATATATCAGTTAAGCACTCAATAGATCAATATAACTCAGTTTGAAAGTATAAAATTTATAAAACACATAAACTAAGAAAACACTCAGTGAAAGGATATAGTATTCACTGGAGGCAGTTGCAGTCCATCAGGTCCATCACTTAGCCCCCTACTCCTCTTTATAACTCCCAGTGGTAATACTCGAGTATACCGTACAGTGCCCTAAGTTACCAACCTACCCGACCGAATCCGCTTCTGCCTCGAATAGGTCGATAGCGAAGGGGGAAAGGCCTTGTTCAGCCTATGTGTTATTACACATGGCCTACAGTCATGCACAAATAATATACAAATAGTGGAAAAGCACACAGTTGAACAGTAAATTGAAAAGCAGGCCGAGTACGATAAAGTACACACTCGCCCTTCACATAATTATTGAAAAGCATTGAAAAATATTTAACATGTCAAATGAGCAATTCATTCACAAACATGAAAGGAACACTCACCAAATAAAGCTAAGTAACTCAAACATTCATGCCTTGATCACTCTCGATACCACCTTCGAGCCCTACATACAACCAATGTATATAACCATCAACTCAACCAAAATAAGTAAATATAACTTAACAAGTGCAAATAAATGCCACTAGTTAATGTATCTAAACTAGAAAATTCTAGGGTGATTCATGGTCGCCAAATGATGAAACATTGAAGGTTTAATAGACTCACAAGTCAAAGATGATGTTTGAATGAAATAAGCTAAGATTTTGAAGCACCAAGGTTCACCAAGAATAAGTTCACGACAAAAGTTGAAGTTCGGGTACAACAAGGTTCTGTGCAGTCTTGGGAAAATCAGCATAACTTGGTGTAGAAAAATCAAAATTAGGCAAGGCTTATGGATATGGAAACTAGACTCGGAGTACTACAAATCACTAGAAGGACTCGCTCTGAGATTCACGATGTAAAATAAACTAAAGTGCGCGACAAATGACATGAAAGAACAAAAACAGGTTATCAGTCTTGGAAATCAGTCATCTTCTCAGATTTTCTGGGATTGATAAGAAATGATTTAGCATGCAAGCCATATACTTTTGGAAATCCCATGAAGTCTAGTTTCAAACGCCACCAATGGCGCTCGATTTTGACTCCCGAGCAAGAAAATATAGCCATTTGAACCCTGGTCAGTAAGCTGTTCTGACAGCTTCGTTTTCCAGTTTTGAAGAGTCATTTTTGGAACATCATTTGGAAAATTAAATGATACTGAAAAAACATAAAATTTTTCAGGCATAAACCTCAGTATGTGAACTACATTTGTACCAAAATTTAGCCAAAAACTCACACGGGAAGACAGTGATCCATGCGCTCAAAATTGACTAAAAATTTGGAGTTCAAATCTGCCATACGAAATTCTTTTCCTTTACAACCTTTGGTTCATCCAAAACAACCCCCATTCCATTCCATTTTCAAAACCAAGACTCTAAAAACATTTCTTAATCAAATGGAGGTTACATGATAGCAAAATTTTGGACCAAAGCCACACTAAAACAGAGCAGCATATACGGACAGAACTGAAAGCAAAAATTCCAGGTTTGCTGGATTCATTTCACTCAACTTTAACATAGCCAAATGGAGGGATTTTTGAAAGGGATTTTGTACACTCAAAGCCCTTCATATCAGCATCCAATTTAGCAGCAAAGCCACGAAATTCTAGGGGCAAAACAGGGTGCAAAAAGCTGCAACAAAACCTGCACACACAATCCCTCTCTCAACTCTTCTCTTTCTCCTTCCTCTTTCATTTTTGGCAACAAATCACCGCATAAAACAACTCACACACACCCATAGGATCATCAACAGCCCCAAGTTCATATATGGTGGGATTTCATAGAGCCCACATTCATCAATTAACAACAAAATCTAACACAAAGAGCTATGAGCTCTCTTTAACCTAGGAAATGAAACAAATGAACAAGATTTTGGTGTTTAGAACGCTTACCCCAATTCTGGCAAGAAGCTTGATTAATTGTGGATGAAATTAGCTCACAAAACCCTCAATCTCCAAGCTCCCCACCTGGCTGCCCTCTCTCTCCAAGGTGGTCCGAAGCTTCACCAAGAAAACTAGCAAATTCTCAATCTTTTGATTGCAACCATGGAGGTTTTGTGTTGGTGATGTTTAGAGAACAAAAAGGGGAAGAAGATGAAGAGGGGGGGCGGCTGTTTGGAGGGAGAAATGAAGGAGAGAGAGTGGTGAGTTTCTTTAAGTTTCAAGACAAATGAGTGATGGAAATGAGGTGAACCTCAAAAGTCAACTTTGGTAGCTTTTTGTCGCGTCGATATCGACTTCGCGCTACGCGACACTCCGATCCCGGTTTCTCTCATTTATATACCTCAAATACATATTCTAACATTCAAAACTTATGTCTAGTGGTCGGCCCTAAACCCGAATACAAAATTTAAACATTCAAGTGATGCAATTAACAACACAATTTAAACGTGCGAAATGCATTTTCAAAAATTTTGTGCCGATACAATTGATATACGAAAATCAAATATTTTAAACTAAATTTATAAAATAATTTTATGAAAATATGGGATTTTTACAATTTATAATTTAAATTGGTGGTACGGGGCCTCATAACCTCCTTTCCTTAAAAGAATTCCATTCTCGAAATTCATACCTTCTACTACCTCAGTCTATCTTGAAATATGTTGACCAAGAAGGTTATATGTTCTAGCCGGTGCTCGTGGTCGGTTCCCTCCTTCAGTAACTTGTTGAGAAGTAGTTACATTTTCTTGAGGATTACTCCCTCTCGTTGCTTTCTTAAGTGGCTAACTTGATAGTCGGCACCCCACAACGCAAACATTTTTGCCCTTTCATCCAACAACAGTGTGACCACCCCACCGCAGAGTATGCAGTACCAAAGGGCTTAGCGGATCGCCTGCCTAGCTCTCGTCAGGACTCGATAGCAAAATGATAAACGCGTCAAATTCTCATAAAAGGTTAATATGTACATTATATATATCCTTAATATCCACTACAAGACTACAAGAGTTAGAGTGTAACTCCCGTCAAGGTTTCTCACACCCGCTATCCAAAATACAAAATACATGGCCAAAACTCCAACCCAAAGCAAGTGCTAAAGAAAAGGGCTACACTATGCCTTTCACGCCGCCTTCGCCCCTCGCTAAGGAAAACAAATTGAAAAGGATTAAGCTATATGCTTAGTGAATAATCAGGGGGGGAGAACACATGTAAATCACGTTTCCACAGATTTTTCAAGTCAAAAGCAAAAAGTAACAGCACAATTATGATACGGGTGGCTTCAAAGCCAACTCAATTTCACGCTTGATCTTCCGTTGACACTCGCCAACCGATAATCCGTAGACCCCACTTATACTCCTACCGTCCACCTTATCAACCCACTCTGGCCAGTCTACAGTACATAACAGCTTGAGCAATAATATCATTAAGATCCCAAAAGCATTGAGATCAGACCATCTATTTGGTCGGAAAATAACATTTACCATTGAGACCCCAAGGCAACCCCTTGAGATCAGACTATCTATTTGGTCGGAAAATAACATTTACCATTGAGACCCCAAGGCAACCCCTTGAGATCAGACCATCCAAGTGGTCAGAGAGCCACACTAACATTGAGATCTCAAAGGTATCCCTTGAGATCAAACCATCCAAGTGGTCAGAGAGCAACATTGACATTGAGACCCCAAAGGCATCCCTTGGGATCAGACCATCCACTTGGTTACTTATCACTAACAATATCACAGGTACAGATCATATATCACACATCATATGCATTCACATATCACACAACACATATATTCAAGAATCATATATGAAGTTTTGGTCGAAAAGCGATAAAGTACACCCTCGTCCAAACGCCCACTTATCACATTTCACAATATAATCACACATAAAGTCCTAATTACTCACCAAAAGTAGTACAAAAGCAAACAAGTTAGAAAAGTTCCCCGGTCTCCTTGACCTTGTCACTTCCTGTGAAAAGTTGAGCCAGAAGATTACTCAAACAATCACTAAGACACCAAAACCACTTAGAAACACTTAAAACAACAAATAAGGTACATGCATGGGCGTTTGACTAAAAACGGACGAGAACGGAACAAAAACGGAAAACACACACTAAAAGGTGTAAAAGGCAGTTTTGACATCCTGTGCGCCTTTACTCATAACTCAAGCTACAAGTATCGGATTAGAGTGCATGAGGTTCCGTTTTGAAGCTAAGAGAACAATCTATAACTTTCATGAAGACCATTTCTGCCCAGATTCACTCCATCCAGGTCAAAAATTATGAAAACAGTCCCAGATTTCTGTCGACAGGTTGTCTGTCAGGCCTGATTCAAACGGCCATAACTCAATGTACCAAAGTCCGATTCATGAAATTCTGGATGCGTTGGAAAGCTGAAAGACATGGATAAAATGTTTGTGTTTTGGCCAAAAGCTGGTTTGACACGGATCATGACGAAAAATGCAGCTAAAGGGACTGCTCGACCAACCCTGATTTTCTGGTTTGAGCTATGCGATGCATGGTTCAAGTCCATTTCTATCACATACAATTTATACCATTTGCAAGCCAACATAAACACACATGTACATATATAAGTTAACTATCAAATTCAGTCCAGACTGGTGCAAACCAAACACATTTACTAAACAAGCAACAAGATCATACTATCGTTTCCAGATTTTACAAGCTACTAGCAAACCAAAGCTTAAATCTTCTTAAATGTAATCGAAGTGGCCTAAGCTTAGCATATATCCATAACAAAATATTATTAACATGATATTGAACCAAAATCACCATCAAACAAGTCATTTAAATACCCCAAAACAAAGCTCCATCATCGATCAAGCATGCTGTCCAGAAATTCCAGCAAAACATACCTCACTTGTTTATCACTTTGTCTAACTAAAACACCACAACTTTGGCTCAAATTTAACATACATATAGAGGGAAGGATGAAGATTCAATCCATGTTAAAATCCTGCATCAAAGTCTCACGAAATCAAGCTCAAACAGGCTGCCCTGTTCTGCCATTCATGCTGTCACAAATTTTCAGCCATGTTCATGCAAGTTCTAGTCCATCAAATGCATGTTTGACATGCTCAAATTGCTATTCACTGATCTAAACAACATCCAACACACATAATCAAGTATATGTGAGCAAGAAATAAAAGAAAAGGTAGCTTCTTGAAGTATTTACCTTAAACCCTTTTGAAGATATGCACCCTAGAGTTTCCTTCTTCCAAATCACTGCACCAACCCCTTAATCTTCCTTAGATGTCACCTTTATGGAGTAGTTTGCAAACTTATAGAAATCAAGGATTCAAGCAAGAAATCAAGGTTGAGTTGAAGTTTTCTCTTTTTTTTTTTCCTTTCCTTTCTTTCCTTTTTCCCCCACTGTTTTTTTCCTTCTTGTTTCAGCTTTCACCGACTTCCTTCTCTTTTTTTTCCTCTTAATTGGTCCCAATTTGAGTTATAAGATAAAGCCTAGAAGAAATTTAAGGGGTTGGTCAAAGTTTCAATCCAAGCCTAGCAACTTCAATGCTCTTTCACCTTGGCCCCAAGTGATTTCATTTCCTAGCAATTAAGTCCATAAGTTGTAAACCCAACTTAGTCCACTAAGACTTAATCACACCTAGTTAGGTCACTAATCACCCAATTAACGTAATCAACTCCCGTGAGCATGCAAGTTCACACCGAAAATCCATGAAATAACAAACATTTGATTTGTACATATAATTAGGGTTTCGAGAAAATATAGTAGGGTTGGTACATTTTAGGGTTTAATTTACAGTTAGGGTGTAAACAAATTAGGGTTTTATCAAAAGCTAGGGTTTAAGTTTCAAATTAGGGTTTTTAGACTTGTAAAACAAAATAGTTAAAAACAAACACTTTTAAAAGTAAAAGAAACCATATAAACACCTTGGCAAATAAAAATAATTATAATTAACATTATTTAATATTTTTCAAATATTGAGAAAAATCGGGGCCTCACAAGTTGTCCTTAGTGTGATTGCTTTTTCCACTGTATCCACAAGTTGGTTGGACAACCGTGGCTTGACTTCCTAGCGGTGTTTCCTTTGATTGGACCCTTCTTGTTTGAGTTCCTTATGATGTAACCCCTTCTAGTTGCTCCATCTTATGAGAAGAATAAGGAGGTAGTCTTATTCCACCAGCCTCCTTTCCACTTTTGGTGGCGACGGTCTCTCTAGAAGTCTCAAGGGAACTACCACTAGGTGTATCTCTCTTCGGCTTGAGGCTTTCAGTTGAGATTTTGTAATCTCAACTCTTTAGGCTTTCTCAAGGGCATCACTAAAAGTCTCAATTTGAGCTGCTGCGAGAGCATCTTGAATTTCTAGGTTAAACCCTTGAATAAACCATCTTATTCTCTTTCACTCTGTAATTACCAACTCTGGGGCAAATCTAGACAATTTAGTGAATTGAGTTTCATATTCAGCTACACTTAGGGTTCCCTGGCAAAGTTTTATAAAATCATCTTCTCTCTTTTCTTGGACCAGTGGTGGTAGGAATTTTTCATTAAATTCTCGTACAAAATTCATCCAAGTTCTAGGAATTTGTTCCCTTTGCCACTTGTTTCTTATAACATTCCACCATGCTTGAGCCGGTCCTTCAAGTTGGAACACGGTAAAGGTTACTTGTCTCTCCTCTGAATAATCCAACGCATCAAATATGTTTCTTATGTTTTCTAACCATTCTGTATCGGGTCGACCCCGGAAAACTTGGGTGGAGAAAATTTTTGAAATCTTTCTAAGGCCCTATCTACCCTTATCTCTTGATTTCCAGGTTGATTTACTTGTCCACCTCTATGGCCTTGTTGAGGTACTAGACGTTCTAAAAAATCCGTCATACGATTTAGGGCCAGTGCCACTTGATCATTTGTCTCAGCCCTTGGCTCAGTGTTTTGGTTAGCCACAGACCCTCTCTCTTCCTCATCATGGTTAGTGGACGTCCCTGTCGTGGTCTTCTAGCTTCCATTCTCACAACTAATCTATATATGCATATATAAAAAGCTCACTAACCATGATGAAGTATGCATGCATACATAGAACATTTCTCAAAGATAAACAAATGGAACTAGATACACAAGTAACATTTTCACCAGAAACACATTCACAATTAATGTTAGATGTAAACCAATCTCAATCACATTGCATGCCGATACAAAATTTAGGGCTAAACAGTCTATAACGCAAGTTGAAACCAAGTATCAGTGATTCAAAATTCAAGATCTTTAACAAGCAAGTCACTAAATAAAGCACATTTATATCCAAAAATCACTAGTATTAGGATTTCCAATCAAAACCTCAAGTTTCAAATTCAAACGTAGGGGATAGGCATAACTTGCTAATCTAAACGTCAAATAGGAACCAAGTCAATTCACACTAGGACTGGCCATCTCCAAGTGCAAATCAACTCAATCCCCATTATTCCTCATAGCAAATTCACAAAAAGTCTCACTTAAATAATCATTCCAATAATCATATCCAGTCTCTTACACTTACATATGAAGATTAAAACCCTAAGGATACCTCGAATTCTATGGTTTAACTTAGTCAAATTCATTCCTATAGATATTGACTAGTACTATTGTTCAAGAAATTCACCTATCACTTTTCAAATCAAACCCACACAATTCTTTTCTTTTCCTACAATATAAGAAACCGTAGTGTTCAATATTTCACTTAACAGTCAATTAGTCCCACGGTCCGATATCCTAAATTTTAAACCTAGGATACACTACAGAGATCTGAAGCCTAAGCTCTGATACCAACTGTGACGACCCCACCTCCCCTTAAGGCGAACCAAGGGGTTTGGCGGGCCGCCTGCCCAACTCTCACTGGGACTCACTACAGTTCCTCAATTCAATTGTGAGCAATTACTTCACATAACAAAATAACTTTAATATTCTCCAGTCAAATATAACATTTAAACCCCAAAACTTCCTTAGCGAACTACAACCGTCCCAAACTATAATTACAGATACAAAAGTTTATCCATTCAGAATTCCATAAGTAAAA
This sequence comes from Gardenia jasminoides, assembly GCA_013103745.1. Lineage (NCBI taxonomy): Eukaryota > Viridiplantae > Streptophyta > Magnoliopsida > Gentianales > Rubiaceae > Gardenia > Gardenia jasminoides. The sequence goes on from CM023095.1 coordinate 28,189,576, forward strand.
TCCCAAAATATAAAGATTACATCAAAATACAAACTTAAAGTCTCCAGAACAATCAACCTAGAGCAGTCTTTGAGGCTCTCGATCTCAAACCGCTAAGGAAAACAAAATTGGAAGGAATGAGTTAAAAGCCCGAGCGATCCCAAAACATGCAAACTCATAGTAGCAAGAAACCATATATATCAGTTAAGCACTCAATAGATCAATATAACTCAGTTTGAAAGCATAAAATCTATAGAACACTTAAACTGAGAAAACACTCAGTGAAAGGATACAGTATTCACTGGAGGCAGTTGCAGTCCGTCTGGTCCATCAATCAACCCCCTACTCCTCCTTATAACTGCTAGTGGTAATACTCGAGTATACCATACAGTGCCCTAAATTACCAACCTACCCGACCAAATCCGCTTCTGCCTCGAATAGGTCGATAGCGAAGGGGGACAGGCCTTGTTCAGCCTATGTGTTAGTACACATGGCCTACAGTCATGCACAAATAATATGCAAACAAGTGGCAAAGCACACTTGAACAAGAAATGAAAAGTTGGTCGAGTGCGATAAAGTACACACTCGTCGTTCACATAATCATTGAAAAGCATTGAAAAGCATTTAACATGTCAAATGAGCAATTCATTCACAAACATGCAAGGAACACTCACCAAATAAAGCTAAGTAATTCAAACGCTCGCGGCCTTGATCACCCTCTATACCACCTTCAACCCTATGCATAAACCAATGTATATAACCATCAACTCAACCAAAACAAGTAAATGTAACTTAACAAGTGCAAATAAATGCTACTAGTTAATGTATCTAAACTAGAAAATTCTAGGGTGATTCATGATCGCCAAATGATGAAACATTGAAGGTTTAATAGACTCACAAGTCAAAGATGATGTTTGAATGAAATAAGCAGCAAAGATTTTGAAGCACCAAGGTTCGACCAAGAACAAGTTCACACAAAGTTGGAGTTCGGTATAACATGGGTTCTGTGGAGTCTTGGAAAAATGAGCATAACTTGGTGTGGAAAAATCAAAATTAGGCAAGACTTATAGCTATGGAAACAAGACTCGGAGTACTACAAATCACTAGAAGGACTCGCTTTGAGATTCACGATGTAAGATAAACTAAAGTGCGCAACAAATGACATGAAAGAACAAAAATAGGTTATCAGTCTTGTAAATCAGTTATCTTCTCAGATTTTCTGGAATTGATAGGAAATGATTTAGCATGAAAACCATATATTATTGGAAATCCCATGAATTCTAGTTTCAAACGCCACCAACGGCGCTCGATTTTGACTCCCGAGCAAGAAAATATAGCCATTTGAACCCTGGTCAATAAGCTGTTCTGACAGCTTCGTTTTCCAGTTTTGAAGAGTCATTTTTGGATCATCATTTGGGAAATGAAATGATACTGGAAAAACACAAAATTTTTCAGGCATAAACCTCAGTATGTGAACTGCATTTTTACCAAAATTTAGCCAAAAACTCACACGGAAAGACAGTGATCCATGCACTCAAAGTTGACTGAAAATTTGGAGTTCAAATCTGCCATACGAAATTCTTTTCCTTTACAACCTTTGGTTCATCCAAAACAACCCCCATTCCATTCCATTTTCAAAACCAAGACTCTAAAAACATTTCTTAATCAAATGGAGGTTACATGATAGCAAAATTTTGGACCAAAGCCACACTAAAACAGAGCAGCATATACGGACAGAACTGAAAGCAAAAATTCCAGGTTTGCTGTCTTCATTTCACTCAACTGTAACACTGCCAAATGGAGGGATTTTTGAAAGGGATTTTGCACACTCAAAGCCCTTCATATCAGCATCCAATTTAGTAGTAAAGCCACGAAATTATAGGGGCAAAACAGGGAGGAAAAAGCTGCAACAAAACCTGCACACACAATCCCTCTCTCAACTCTTCTCTTTCTCCTTCCTCTTTCATTTTTGGCAACAAATCACCACATAAAACACCTCACACACACCCATAGGATCATCAACAGCCCCAAGTTCATATATGGTGGGATTTCATAGAGCCCACATTCATCAATTAACAACAAAATCTAACACAAAGAGCTATGAGCTCTCTTAACCTAGGAAATGAAACAAATGAACAAGATTTTGGTGTCTAGAAAGCTTACCCCAATTCCAACAAGAAGCTTGATTAATTGTGGATGAAATTAGCTCACAAAACCCTCAATCTCCAAGCTCCCCACCTGGCTGCCCTCTCTCTCCAAGGTGGTCCGAAGCTTCACCAAGAAAACTAGCAAATCCTCAAGCTTTTGATTGCAACCATGGAGGTTTTGTGTTGGTGATTTTTAGAGAACAAGATGGGGAAGAAGATGAAGAGGGGGGGTGGCTGTTCGGCAGGAGAAATGAAGGAGAGAGAGTGGTGAGTTTCTTTAAGTTTCAAGACGAATGAGTGGTGGAAATGAGGTGAACCTCAAAAGTTAACTTTGGTAACTTTTTGTTGCGTCGATATCGACTTCGCGCGACGCGACACTCCGATCCCAGTTTCTCTCATTTATATACCTCAAATACATATTCTAACATTCAAAACTTATGTCTAGTGGTCGGCGCTAGACCCGAGTACGAAATTTAAACATTCAAGTGATGCAATTAACAGCATAATTTAAACGTATGAAATGCATTTTGAAAAATTTTATTCCGATACAATTGGTATACGAAAGTCAAATATTTCAAACTAAATTTATAAAATAATTTTATGAAAATATGCTATTTTTACAATTTATAATTTAAATTGGTGGTACGGGACCTCACATAGCCAAGTTATGGCTGGTCTACCTTAATTCCATCCCCATTGTATCTATAATCTGGGGGAAGACATATCCTTCTGTTGCAAGATCAGATCGTCTCTTCAAGAGTGGGAGTTTGAACAGTTGGGTTCGCATAAAAATTTATGGGAGAAGATGGCATGCCATTATAATTCAATTCTAAATCTTAATTAGATAAAAGGTTAGACCATGTTTGAGGACACTGTACAGTATTTTTAAGAGATGAAAACATCTTTCTATAATTTTATTAGTAGAAGAATGCTTCATGTTACAATATTCATGATGATTTTGGGGAGTTAGGGCACCCTACCCTCACTCTTTTAAGTGATATCTTTGTCTTTTATATGGTGTTAGAAATCTTGGCTCGTTCATACACCTAGCATCACGTAGATAGTACTTTCTTAAAAAAATATGACAACCTAATCAAATTAAAAGAAATGAAAATCTATCAATATGTGCCTTCTTTTATCTAAAAACACACTTGTAGGGAATCCCAAGCCATTTGGTCTACTAACTGCATCTCTTTGAACTCTTATATCTACTATGGACCCTTTTGCACCTAGGCAAAAAATAAATAAATCTCACATTTATGTCACAAACCCCAAGGACATTCATTCTTACTTCTCCTTTTCTTGTGCTGTATCTTGGTTGTTAGTTTTAGCCATGCTTAATATAATGTATATTTCATCAAAAGCTCTAAAACAGCACTAATTGAATAAAAAAATAATTTAATTGTAGAGTTTGAACATAAAATTATGTTTGTAATCTTCAAATATGTATGAAGAATAATTAGCTTAATTTACGGATTAACAAAGAGTTCGGAGTGTAATTCTAAAACTGCATATTTGCTAATGGTCTTTCCATACCTTAAAAGTTTAGTTTGCTTGTGCAGTTTTTGTGATGATATGCTAAAATGCTTATAAGTATTGTGACTTTTTCTTCAACCCTAACATATCTGGAGTCAACGAACCCTCCAATAACTTGCAATAAATAACATAATCTTACAAATGCATTGTGGTTCATTCTTAAGCTATGTATGCATCATGCATCACTAAAATTGGTAAGCCTATTGAGATATTTAATTTGGTCCTATATTTTGTGACTCATGCTATAATTAAATATTAATCTGTGTATGGAGTTACATGCAGAATTGATGTGATGATGAAAAACAATTAAAACCAAAGTAAGTACATATATAATTTTCTCCAACTCTACAAGCACATCATTCTTTCTTCTCAAAGCTGTCCAAATTGATCCTTAAGTTTGATGATAACAAAAAAAGATGATTTGGCATAACAATTTCACTTGAGAATTATTATAGAACCAAAATTCCAGCCATTTAGAAAAGGAAGAAATCAATTCAAGAAAAGCTAAAAAATGGCCAAGACTATTGGACACTAGTATTGGAGGCAGATCATAGTTTTGAAAGTCCGATAGATGACAAGAACACTTTAGACGAAGACTGTCAGACATTTTATTTAACTATAGGATGTTCAATAAGTAGGGGAGAATATCAGACACGAGGATCAGATGATTACGGTTCATATTAGTTATTCGATAAATTTAACGTTCAAACTCCTACTCTCAGTTCTTGTCAGACGCAATGACTATTGGACACACTCAATCATTGACCATCCCATAGATGTTGAGAAAGCTTTTATTTGAGACCATCTAACGATTGTATCAAACATATCTTCAAGGATCAGATGTCTGATACTCCTAATGGCTTGTTTCTCCAGTATTTAATGCTTTACCATTAGAGAAGAAATTAAGCCACTCTTTGGGATTCTATATAAACATTAAAGTTTGAGATAGAAAAGAACTTTTACCCACATTAATTATAAGCTCTCAAGAGTGATTTTTGTTAGAAAATACTCTTCTTTATTACATTGTACTCTTTGTGAGGTGAAACCTAGTACGTAAACTTTTCAATTGTGAGTGATCATTTAATTTATAACTTTGTGAGGATCTATGAGGGTTAGTTATAAAACCTTTTGACTTGATGATATGAGTCCATTTCAGGTGCGGGCCATACATATGTTTAAATCCAAGCTAAACTTGATGGTTAAGCTATTCAAGTCAAAGAAAGTTTATTCCAAATGGATTAAGAAGAGCACCGGTTTTTCTAATTTGCATTCTAGGGTATTTCTAGTCATTTGATTTATTTTATTTTATGTTGGTTGTTAGTTGATTGTTAGTTCATTAGTAATAAATGGGCCAAACTTGTGTTAAGTATTGAGTTTAATGGGCCTTTAGTTAATTAAGTTCATTGGTTGTCAAGAATAAGTGGCAAAATTTGTGGCGGCCCCACGTTTCCCAAGGCGAACCATAGGACCATGCGCTGCCCCTTCTCGCCAGACTCAAGGTGTAGTTACCCGGTTAGGGTTTTCAAACCAATATATTTTCAAATAGATCGACATAACTTACTAACCAACATCCATTTTGAGTTCAACTCTCAACCTTACACAATAATTCAAAAGATAATTCTTATACATTATCCTCGACATCACAATAGGGTCAAATACACCAATATTCAAAAGATTCAACCATTTGTACTCTTCAAGCATTTCTTCAATACCAGAAGTCCGGGATGGGAAATATATGGGGTGAGTTTCTAAACCCAGTGAGAGTCCCAAACACATAGCAATTAAGCACATAATTACAATAAGCTAGATAAACATTTAGGTCCGCACAGGACTAGTTTCAAATATGGTAACATCCATTTAAGGAAAGTTGGGAGATAGTATATATATATATATACATATATTTTTATATATTTTTCTTTTCTTTCATAACAAGGTTGTGAAATCTGAACCATCAAGATGCTCATTGAGCCATTTAAACAAGAACGGAGCATTAAATAGCAATCACAATAATATTCTCGGAAAGAGAACGAGTCAGTAACTCAGCTTTATTCTTTCTCCTTTCCTTTCACCCAACTCGATCCAACTAAACAAGGGAGGTGTGTACACTCGAGGTAACTTTGAACAGACCTGTGGTCGGTCGACGCACTCAAGCCCCACCGCCAGCTGGAATAGGCCGACTCGCCTGGTTTTGGGATCCCACTGCCAACGTGTCATGCACGCTTGACATGCACAAGCACGTGTATGGTGGTTTAGTTTAATACTTTAGAGGCTAGGGACAACCGACAATCATTTCAACCTCAAGCCCCTTAGAGAGTGCACCAGCCTTTAGGCGAGGGGCCTTGAAGGCCAGCCTCTTCACCTCAAGCCTCAAAAGAAAAACAAGTTTTATTGTTTTAAAACAAAACATACTAAACCACCTAAGCACGTTGAGTCAAATCAAGAAATAAACTCATTTTACATAAAACCCTAGTTTCCATCATTCAACGATAAATCACATTTAGAAACCAGTCATATAATAACAAGTAATTCCTAACAACAAGGATCAAGTAGCAACAAATAGGAACCCTCACCTTAGATGGTCAGGGTTGAGTGGATGAGTCGAAGTCCTCGGTCTCAAAGCCCTCGTTTATATTACCGTCTGTTCTTGAGGTACATAATTATTGTATTAATTATTAAAATCAATTTTGACCAATTCACTTCTTTTATAAGAATGAGAATATTTTAGATTTACCTCACGAATCGGTAGTGTGATAAAACGGTGGTTTGTATCTTGAAAATATAGGTCTCGGTTAGATAAGGTAAAATGTGTGAGTTTTGAAAAAAATCTACGTAATTAGGGTTGGAACAATTTTGTTAGTTAAGGTTTAGAAGGACTTGAGTAACGTAGCTTCATCCATTTGGAAAATTTGAGAAATGGTTTGCTTAGTTGAAAAATCACTAACGGTGTTTAATTTTATTCGTTTAGTGAACAAAACAATCTTCGAGGTTTTGATTAAAACCAATTTGATTTTTGGTCTTCATACTTAAAACAAGTTTTCGTGCTAAAATCAAAATAGTACAAATTAGGGTTTTGGTCGACAATCACAATTTTAAAAGTGGAGTGTCACTACGTTTTCATGGCCAAAACTAACCGCCATGGTTTCTTTCAAAATTCAAATCAAGTCTTTCTTTGCAAGTTGTATGATTTCAAAATCGTGGAAAACTAGTTTCATAATCGTTTATTTCCTCATAAAATAGCAATGGCCAAGTCAATTTGGAAAATACTCAATTTTGGACATTCATTTTCAAAACTACTGATTTGCAAGTTTGATTTTCAGCGATGTTTGTTGGTTTGCCATGATGTGTAGAAATTGAGTTAAGGGGCGTATTAGGCACTGAAACGAAGCTCTTTGGGTCTAGTTTCGGATGCCACTGACGGCTCTTGATTTGGAGTTATAAACAGCGAGATATGAGCATTTTACTTCAGTGTGGTTTTGCCCACTTATTTCTTAGAAAAATCTGATTTTGGTAACTTTTGTGAAATTTTCAGCCATGTAGTCGCGTGGTTAAAGGTTTAGTTGACTTCCAGAATGTTAAGAGGGACTCTTAGCATGTGATACATTCATCTAATGATCCAAAAATCATGCATACGGTCAAAATTAACAATACGTATAACTAGACAAAATTTTGTCCCAAATTGAAAAAAAATCATCAAGTCCGATTCTCCCTTTTTGTTTTCTTCTTTGTTGAAAAATTAACATCTACTCAAAACCAGGTTTCATGTCATTACTCACGCGGCTCTCAACTGACCGAGAGGTCTCATGCAAGGAAAAATAGATTTTCAACTTTCCAACAAGCAACTAAACAACTCAAGCTTGGCTTTTGTTTCACACTTTACCCATGCAAACGTTTAATTAAAATCTCATCAACCAAGTGGAATGTGAAGCATGCAAGGGTCGATTTCAGCATGTTAAACCATACAAGAGCTGCGGATGGAGTAGGGCCAAGCTCATCAGCTCACATCCATCCCAAAACAGCAAATAGTCAAAGTTGTTGAATCACAACTAAGCACAAGAAAAGGTTCAATCATTATTCGATCATCATGCATGGAGTAAGTAGAACAAATCTATGATTTAAGCTTCGGTCAGCTTAGGGACATCAAGAATGATGTTCCATATCAGTCCACCAAATTTCCAGCAATATAACAAGGAAGTATGTGCATGCAAATAAAATTTCAAGTCCATTAGTACATGCATGGCAGTTTTTAGGAAGTAATATGATACCTTTAGAGGTAAAATAGCTTCTTTATATTAAAGGGGTGTAAAAATGGATTCCTACCTCCAACCGGTCTCAAGGTCAGATGCACAAGTGGTGAGTTAGAGCTGATGAAGTTCAATGTCAAGCTACAAGAGAGAGAGCCGATTTTTAAGCAAGGAAACTGAGTTATGGATAAACTAGTAGGAGTTGCTATGGCTTACCTTTCTTAGTCAAGCAAGAGACGGTTGGTCCAGGCTGCTTGAGGGTGGAAGTCAATCTGTTTTCCAGCTTCAAGAAACGGTATAAACTGAGGGAAAGGTCTTCAAGCTAACCAGAATCTTTTACAAAGAAAATGACTAGGCTTTACCTTTTTGTTTGGCTTAGATTCGAAGGGAAGAAGTGAGCTTAGTCCACTCCAGATTTTTGAACTTGTTTTCCAGCAACTTGTAGCCAAGGTTAACTCTTGGTGCAAAGCTGGATTGGTCAAGAAAAGACAAGAAATGGAGGGAGAGAGGGAAAGCTCTCGGTTGAGAGCTTGAGAAAATTTTCTGAAGTGGAGTGTGTGAATAAGGAGAAGAGCTCTCGGTTGAGAGCTTGGAGAAAAAGAAGAATTTCTGGAGAAAAGGGAGAGAGTGTTTCGGGTGAAGCTTGAGGAAAGAAAATGCTGAGTGAAGGTAAGAGTGTTTGAGGGGATTTTCGGTTGAGGCTTGGAGAAAATACTGAAGTTGCTTGTTCAATTGAACAAAGCTTAGCTGAATGGAGTGCCAAATGTCATAGCTGCTCTCATGCATTGGGCATGAAGAGAGGTGGAATCATCATTAGCCTTGGCTAATGTGATCTGAAATTCCTTGCTCCAAGTCCAATAAGCTGCCGGTTGGGAGAAAAAAAATGGCATGCTTAAGCTACCAAATTTTTCAGCTCAATCTTGACAAGTGTTAGCCGTGGGAATGGGGTGCAAGTGGGCGGCTGGTTTGGCTGAAGTTTCTTGAGTTAATTTCGAAATTACATTGGAGGGAAATGTGGTTCAATTTGCTGGAATTGGTCCGGCTTTAACTGAAGTGAATCGGTTTCATTCGTGATCATGTAGGTTGAAAACGATGGAAGGGAAACCGGTTGGAAATTGGAAGGAAGAAGGAAACGTTTAAGGTTTTGCACATGCTATTGTCATAATTTTAAGATGATTTGTTTTAAGTACGGTTGGTCTTAATTTATTGAAATGATTTCAATTACTTACTTGGGGCTATCTTTGAAAAATCTTTTCGTGGATTTTCAATATGTTCATGATCATGCACATGTAATAATGAAACTGCGAAAATCGTTCATAAAAGTCTAAACAAGAGTTAGAGTTTTAGTTACGGCCCTCACAAAATTCCAGTCCAATTTGGATTCATCTAAGTAGGCTTATTTTGGCTATACATAGCCTTCTCTCTTCATTGTAATAGTTCGAGACGTTTCATTGAATAAAATTTGTGAGAGTTTCTCTTTCTTGTTCCTTTGTGAATGACCTTGATAGAAAGTTGATTGTGTCTCCTTTATTCAAAATTTGACTCATCAATCAACTATCATAGCTAGTAATGGTGCCTTTCTAACCATTCTAATTGGTCTCAAATTGTCCTTGATTGAGTTAGAATTCCATCCCAATTTACCTATAACCTAATCAAGATAGATCTTTCCACTGCAAGATTGGTTCATTTCTTCAAGAGTGGGAGCTTGAGGATTCGAACTTACATTAGTTGGTATTAAAGTTCTAGCTCTTGGTTTATGTTAGTATCCTTGTTCTTTTCTTGTTTTCCTCTTTCTTGATCGACCAAACCCTAGCCTTAAAAAAATTCATCTTTTAGGGTTTGAACTTCCACCTTTGTGTTGTTGATTTTGGTTTGTTTTCGTGGCTTCTTGTTGAGTTTTTTATGTGTCATGTCCTTGTTTGTGTGTTTCTTGTTGAGTCAAAAGAGGAAAAAAAATTGGATACTATTCAGACATCAGATTATTACTATAGCACTACTGTTCATCCGAAGTATTGTAGCAGTATTGTTCATCCAAATTTTTTTTTTTATTCTTGATTGATTTTTTACAAATCTTGGGGTTGTATAGGCTGTCCTTTGACTGTTTCTTGAATTCTTGAACAAAGATATTGGTTTTCTTGAAGTTTTTAATTGAGAAATTATCAATATTGGAAGTTCTTGAAAGCTTAAAATTGGTTCATGAAGATCTAGCTTGTTCTTGATTGTTGTTAGCTACCCATTGAGTTCTTGAATGAAAATTCCTTAATTCAGCCTTATTCAATCATCAAATTATTGGAAATAAATTATTTTTTGGGTTTTGGAAACTAAAAGAGCCAATCCTTTGTAAAAAAGGAAACTAAAATAGTCATTATCTCCTAGTTTCCTACTTTGAGGTGAACTTGTTCAAACAGTTTCCTAATTTAAATTCTTGTTCAAATACATTTTGGGTTGTCAAAAAAGAGCCTTTTAATCATTGTTTCACATGGGAAGGGATTAATTCAAGAAAATTTCATTGCTATTTTCCAAATCCGATTGGGTTTTCAAAAGAAAAAGTGCCCCAACTTTACTACATTTCGTAGTTGGATTTGGATTTACTTCAAACAACTTCCTAATTTGATTTCTTATCCAAAAACTCATTGGACTTGGAAAAGAGATTTCTAAACGTTGCTTATTGTGGGAATAAAGGGAAATTTTCAGATTTGTTGTCCAGATCAAGTCGAGATACCAAAACAATCTTGGTTTCCAAAAACAACTTGAATTTCTAGCCTATCACTTCCAGTTAACTGCAATTCAATTCCAATTTGCAATAGGATTTCTCATTGTTCAATTTGTAGGAGTCTCTGCTGAGTCTTTCTTTAATTTTCTTGAGAGTCAATAGTGTGTTAATTCAATTCTAGAGTCTTGAATTTTCATCCTTGAATTACCTCTCAATTTGTATCCCTGTCATATACTAATCAAGTTGAATTGTTAAGCCTCTTGATCAATCATGCAGCAACTTCAATTTGCCTCAAGACTTGTGATCAAGGACTTGAAAGAATGGTGAGATCATTAGAGAACTATACACTTGAGTGATACATGAGGGTTGAGTGCAAACACGTAAGAGAGTGTGGTGAGGAAAATTTTCTTTGCTAATTATTTGTGCAAGATAAAATGCATTCGCAACAAGTTGAATTTTGTCTCATGATAGAGTTGTGGTGAATGATGCTTTGAAACTCTTCAAAGATGACTTGATCGAATGGTGAATAAGGTTGCCAAAAGGAGGGGTTCCAATGCTATCTAATTTAGTGTCCAATCTATCTCTTCAAGGGAGGAGAAGGTTCATTCTTCTAGGCCTAAATATATAGTTGAATCATCCACAGATGAAGGATTTGATCATATGTGAGAGACTTATCAACATCTTCAACATGAGATGCAAATCTCATGAATCTGCTACAAAAGAAATCATCAAATCCATTGCTAACAATGGAGAAGCTAATCTTATTCCATCATTGACTGAGGAGGAATCTGAGAAGGTTGAGCATGAGTCTATCCCAACCATGATCAATGAATATTCCAAGGCGAGCTGCCTACTAATGAAGCATTGAGATTGATTGCTATGGAGGAACACTCTATTATTGATCAATCAGATTTGGTTGTGTTGCGAACTATGAATATAGACATTGATGCACATGTTGATCCAAAAGATGATGTTGATTCTCACATTCTTGCCGAACTGGATAGTGTCATCATCAATGAAGCTACATTGAAATATCACCCTGCCAACAGGGAGACATATAGATCACTTTGTGTTTTGGAGCCGTGCCAACAAATTTATTTTCAAGTGAGTTCTTGAAGTGTGCTAATCATGAAAGCTTCCAACATATGAGGGTGAATACAAGTTATGCAAGAGGCAAGTGTGAGGGCCTCAAAATTCAGATTTTATTCTAAAAATGCATAATATTGTTTATGTTATATTTATTTATTGAAAATTGAGTGAATTTATGTTTAAAGTGAATAATTTTCTAATTTAGAGAATTTTATATGAATTTTTGCCGGTGTGTGGTTTCGGCTGAATTAAGTGTCAAATTTTTGTTCTGAAGCGTTTTAGTGACTTGATAATGAAATCAAACATATGTAGTGATATTATGGAAATATTATTAAGGTTGGACAGTGTTAGGATGAAATAAAGCAGTGTAAGTTAGACTGTTGTGTGCGACGCAACATAAAGTGCCCAAAAAGGCACTTTTCCTTAAATCAAGGAAATTGCCTCTTTTTGTCCCTTAAGTGTTGACTTCTTGCATCCTTGAGGCTTTATTTTCAGCTGCACATTTTGGAGTGAAGAGAGAGAGGGAGGCCGAAAACAAGAGCAAGAAAGAGAGAGAGAGTTGTTGTGAGAACCCTAGAAAAAATTTTTTTTCAATTAATAGCACCATTAATCATCTAGTGCATTATTTCTCCCAAAGTACTCAATTTCGTGTGTATTGCATGGTTTAATTTAGGATTTCATTTTTCATGTTTTATATGGGCAAATGCATGAAAATTATGTGGAATAAGTGGGTCACAATTTGCATTAAGGGATTTGATGGCAATTTGCAAAGATATTATCTCAATCTTGGCCAAGAAGATGACACTTGTCAACCATCCCATGGCATCTTGACTTAAGCCTTCTTATTTAATCCTTCAATTTCAAAAATTTGAATCAAATTTCCGTCTCTTCTCTCACCTCATGGCTGGCCACTTCAAGCTTGAAGAACACCAAACCCTAAGCTAAAAATTAGTCATTCTAGTGAAGAAAAACAATTTTTAGTGAAACCCTAGGCTAGATTACTTCTTAAGCCTCAAACTTTGTTGCAAGAAGTGAAGTTCTTGGGTGGATTTTCTCACTCTTCTAGCAAGGTAAATTTTCACTTATTTATGCTTTAATGAATCTTAAATTCAAAGAGGATGTTAGTTAGGTGTGATTAAAGAGCTTTTGGGTGTTTGAAGAGGAAAATCATGGAAGGGTTTCTTATGTTTGATAACTAGAACTTAGGTTTTCATTGTAGGCTACCATGTGTTTGATGAAATGCTTAATGATTTTTGATGCTTTGATGATGGAATTAATTGCTGTTTTAGCATGTTAAACACCATGTTGAGTGATGGAATCACATTGAAGAATTAATAGATGAAGTTGCACCAAACCTGGAAATTTCGCAGGAAATCAGGAATGGAAAATAGTCAGATCCCGAGGTTACTGCTGACTGTAGAAAATGAATTAGGGCCCGAGCCTTATACCGTTAGAAAGCTCTATGAACCTAGTTTTAAACGCCACTGACAGATCTTGATTTCGATTTTCCTACATTGAGTTATGGCCATTTTCCCAAGGCTGTTTGACCAGCCTAATCACAGCCGACAGTTTTCTTTATGTCTCTGAGATTAGCCTTTTCGACCATGATTAAGCATGATTTGATGTTTGACCTCTTCATGAATGTTGTAGGGCTATGTCTTAACTTCAAAACGCCATAAAGTACACCCCAATCCGATAAGTGTGGCCATAGTTATGATCAAATTACCGAAACTCGACAAACCTGTCCATTGTTGGTTTCACTTCCGCAATTGCTTCTTTTATTTCTTTTGATTCTTGTGCCTTCCTGCCGTGTCCCGACCCACTCATGCATGGTTCTAAAATGTTGTTAAGACTCTTATTTGCTCACTCTTATAAATTGGATTGGCCATTTCGTGATTTATACATCCAAGTATGACTTTTATCAAGTGAAAAGAAACATCGAGCATATGCATTTGGTCTCTTTTGGTTGGGTAGCCGAGCTTAAATATGTTCCATTTTATTTGTTAATAGACTTGGAAGGAGGAAATAGAGAGGACTTGGGTGCGAATACTTGAAGATACTCTACTTGACTCGGTGAGTGTTCCATGCTTGTTACTTGACCAACTTGATAGCTGAAATATTGAAATACTTGAACTATGTGATGACTTGTGTTATTGTGGCTTGTGAGCCAATTATTGTGATCGAGACGAGTGCGTACCTTATCACACTCGATCTCTTGTGCTTAGAATTTTGTACTTGGATATTTGAATTCATGTGAAATGGCTTTTGGCCACATTTGATTTGTGAATCGCTTGGGTGATATCCCATCGACAAATATGATTTGTTTCGAGTTCAAAACCTAGTTGGTGAGTCAATCGACTCGAGCCGGCACGGGCTTGGTCGGGAAAGTTGACGAGCCACGGGATATGATATGTGAATCCGGAAATCTGGTATATTCGAGTATCACCTAAAATTTGATTTGTTGGGGTGTTCGGGCCCTGTAAGGGGGTGAAACCGTGGACGGTGTTTGATGTTAAGTGGGGATCTACTGGTTGGCTCTGAGCTATAAATGTTGACGGAGAGTCAACAGGATATGATTTGATCAAGCTTCGGGGAATTTGACTTTTGAAGGCCATCCGTATCCTTTAATTGAATATGTTCAATTTATTTGGTGAATTTATTTGTGATACTTGTTTGTTAAGTGAATTCTTCTTGTATACCTGGCTACTTGTTTTTGGAACCTCATTGAGCTTTTAGCTCATCCTATTTTCCTTTTGTTTTCCTTAGTAGGGGGATTTGCTTGAGCTCAGGGTTGGAAGTACGTGCGAGTAGTATAAGTTTTGTTGTTACTTTTGTATAAGGGATGATGTACTAGTAAACCCTATCATGGATAAGCTTAGATGATGGTTTTGTATCCACCCCTGTTGAATTTTAAGTTTGAATTGTGGTGTGAATTTATGTAACTATGTGGTTCACTTTTGAATTTGGGAGAATTTAGTTTTGTAAGTTTGAGTTGTTGGTTTATATTAGCTATCGAGTCCCAGAGTTGTGCAGTCCGCTAACCCCTTTGGTTTGCCTTAGGAGGAGGTGGGGCTGTCACAGTTGTCATCTTTGTTCTTCCTTTCTTCTACCTTTCATCCTTGAAGCTTTATGCACCATTGAAGACCATCATCTTCTTCATCTTTGCAGCCAGAAAGAGGGAAGAGAGGGGAGGAGCTGGTCCCATTCTTGAGGGAGAAAAGAGAGGAAAAACTTGTGGGTTGATCTTCCAATTTCTTCTTCATCTAGCAACTTGAAATTTTGAAACTTTGGTGAAGGATTTTGGGTTGTATTTCTCCCTCCTTGGCAGCCGAGTGAAGGTGAGAGAAGGAGAGGTGAAATCCAAAAATTTGAAGAAAGAAAAAGAGGGGAAAGAAAGCTTGTGGTGAACCTTGTTCCTGTTCTTGGAGTTTTCGTGGGAAAACACTAACAAAACTAGAGGATCGAGAGCAAAGGTTGAAGCTTTCGAGGTTTGCTAAGCTTGGAAGCATCCTTTGGAAGAGGAATTCACAAGATCTTCTTTGATCTTGTTGGATCGTGTTAGATCCGAAGGTATAAGTTTCAAAACTCCCAGATGTAGCATTATTAGCATAAAATATCATAGATCTATGGCTTATATCGGTAGAAATGATTACATCTGAAAGATGAAGTTGGGCTCTTGAAATCCCAACCTAGGTAGCGGACTTGAGGTGGCCTCTAGGTAGCGGACTTGAGGTGGCCTCAATTGTGTTTGATATATGTAAAATGAGTTCATCCTATGGTTAGAAATTAGATTTTGTAGTTGAAAATATTGAAGGAAAGTTATAAGTGATGGCCGAACCATACTTGGCAACTTTGAAGTGTGATTTCGAAACTTTATGATGTTTATTGATGAGATTTTGTTAAGTATATATGTATTATATTCATTTATGAGTATATGTCTTAAAAGAGTTAAAATCCTGAACTTTTATGGTGAGAAATTGAGTGTCACTAAGCTTTGAGAGAAAAGTGCCATTTTGGACAAATTGGTGGATTTGAAATACTTTAGCTAATTTTCACGGATTGTGTGTATTGAAACCTAGTGAAAATCGTTTGAAAATTGAGTTATTTGGGTTTAGTTTCGCTATCTGTGAGGTGAAACTTATTTCTCCTTTTACTTGATCATAGGAAGTGGGGGAGAGTTTGAACTAGATCCTAATTTGGATTGTCAGCTGTGATTAATTGGTGAGTGTTCTAACTCTCTTTTAAATGAAAATCTTGCCATGGTTTGCAAATGAATGATTTGTGAAATGAATTGCTAGTATTTACAAAGAAATGATTTATTGAAGTGATTTACTACTATTTCCCAGTGAAATGCTTTACAAGTAAAATTAGGAAGAGTTTGTGAGTATTCCAATCCGTTTGTAAATCAAATATTTTACTACTATGTGAAAATGACTTGTGAAATAATTTGTTCAACTCATATTTGCAAAGAAATGATTTACTATTATTTTCCAGCAAAACGCTTTACAGGTAAAACAACTTATGAAGAGTTTGTGAGTTTCCATGCACGTTACTTGTCTTGATTCACAAATACTAAATGAGATGGTGATTTGTTCATGTGAATTTGGGACTGTGATTAGAGATGAGTTATATGTTGAATATGTGCTGTGATTTGAATTTTGAATTGTGTTGATAAGCGAATATATGTACCACACTCGAGTGAGTGGTAGGTGCCTCTCATCCCGCCATATGTGTTATGCGGAAGTATGTATCACACTCTAAGGAGTGGTAGGTACCTCTCATCCCGCTTGAATCTTAGCTTTGAATAAGTCGATTGGAGCGTTGTCTCGTCGACCCTATGTGATAAGCGGCAGTATGTACCACACTCCATGAGTGGTAGGTACCTCTCATCCCATCCTTAATTCTAGCTGTGAATATGTCGATTGGAGCGTTGTCTCATCGACCATACGTATTGAGAGATTGTATGTACTACACTCGAGTGAGTGGGAGGTACCTCTCATCTCATCTTAGTATTTTAAGTGTAATTGAATCTGAGCGGAAGTATGTGTCACACCAAATCAGGGTGGGAGACACCTCTCATCCCATCTCAGTACTTTTGATTTAATTGAAGTGAATTGTTTGTTTAATTATTGTTCGAATGCTTAAATGAGTGAAATGAGTTTCTCTAAAAGATTTACTCTTGTTTCGAGTTAAATCAGACGTGGTTTACTATCGTTCTACATGAAAGGCTTTACTCATGGTTTAAGTTGAATGGTGAACATTTTGGAAGAGTGCTATTTGACTCAAGTGTTAAGATTTTGACTAAATGTGTATTTGCTTAATTTTCAGAACCTCACTGAGCTTTTAAGCTCACCCCAAAAATGTTTTATTCCCCTCCACAGGGACTCGAGACAAAGGAAGCACTTGAAGAGACTTACTAAAGTGACTAGCTGGATTAACTCTAGTTCTTCTGTGTATATTATTCCTGATGTCTTGGGCAATGGGCTTATTGTATTGAAGTATATGGGAAGTAACATTTCATGATTGTAACATGATTTTGAAATACTTGGGTTATAAGTGATGGAGCTTAAATTGTAAGATGTATGGTTATGTTATTATTGGGAAGTACTTGGATGTAATTGTTGGAGTTTTACTGTAATTATTAAAGGCTGGCACTTCAATTTGATTGAGGATTGTAGTGAGTCTCGGCGAGAGCCAGGCAGACAGTCTACCAACCTCTTTTGGTTCGCCTTAGGGGAAGGTGGGGTCATCACAGCATGTGCAATGGATTGTCTCTACTTTGACATATCCCTGTATTCTCAAGTCTAAGCAAAGGCTTATGAGAGGTTTTGGTTCTCTAGATCTTGATTCCATAATCTTGCTTAGTATGGTATTTGATCCTGGTGGAAAGGATGGTGACCTTGCTGTATTCAATCATTTCCTTCAAGATTTGAGGATAAATCTTTTTCAAGAGGAGGGGAATGATATGAGTTCATTCTAGGCGCGGGCTGTTCATGTGTTTAAATCCAAGCTTAACTGGATGACTAAGCTATTCAAGCCAAAGAAAGCTTATTCTAAATGGATTAAGAAGCACACCGGTCTTCCTACATTTGCATTCTAGTGTCTTCCTAATTGTTTGATTTATTTTATTTTATGTTATTTGTTAGTTGATTGTTAGTTCATTAGTAATAAATGGGGCAAACTTGTGTTAAGTCTTGAGCTTAGTGGGCCTTTAGTTAATTAAGTTCATTAGTTGTCAAGAATAAGTGGTGAAATCCCAGTCCATTTTGGATTCATCTAAGTAGGTTTATTTTGGCGATAAATAATCATCTCTCTTCATTGTAGTAGCTAGAGATGTTTTGATGAACAAAATTTATGAGAGTTTCTCTTTCTTGTTCCTTCGTGAACGACCCTTAATACAAAGTTGATTGTGCCTCTATTTAAGTTTTGACTTATCAACCAATGACCAAGGTTGGTTGTGTGAGGGCCGTAACCAAACCCTAAATCTTGTTTAGACTTCTCGTGAATGGTTTTTATAATTTTTCCAGTGCATGTGCATGATCATGAAAATTTTTAAAACCAACGAAAAGATTCCAAATGATAGCCCGGGAAGTTTAAGTAGGTATTTGAAACCATTTCAATAAAATTTGGGTTCGACCATACTTAAAACGAATCATTTTGAAACTATCACCATCGTGTACACCAAAACCCTAAACGTTTCTTTCTTCTTTCAATTTCAACCGGTTTCACTTCCAAAATTTCTAACCGATATGGTAACAAGTGGAACTGATTTTCCCTTAGCAAATTCGGACCAATTCTAGCAAGCTTGAACCCACATTTCCCTCCAAGCCACAATCAAATTAATCTCCAACAATTCCAGCAAAAACTAGCCGCCCATTCACCTCATTTCCATGGCTGCCACTTGTCCAAACTTAGTTTTAAAATTTGGCAGTTTGAGATGTTATTTTCTCCCAAAACCGGCAGCATCATGAGCTTGGGGCAAAGAGGATTTTCAGATTTTAGTAGCCAAAGCTAATGATGCCCCACCTCCCTTCATGCCCAATACATGAAAGGGTTATGCCATTTGGGATTCAATTCAGTAAAAAGAAAAAAAAAATTGTTCACTTGAGCAAGGAATTCAGATTCCTTCTCTTCCTTCAAGTACTGGCCGAAACTCCACCAGCAAATCCCTCCTTTCACTTCAGCAAAACTCCTCTACCACTCTCTCCAACTTACTCTCATTTCACTCCAACAAAAGCCTCCCACAGAGCTCTCAACCGAGACCTCTTTCGCTACCTTTTTCCTCTTGTTTTTCTTGGCTAAATCAGCCTTGCACCAAGAACTTTCACCTTGGTTGCAGTTGCTGGAACTGGAGCTGGAAATCTGGAAAGGAACTGCCTTGTTCTACTTCCATTTCTTGTCTAAGCTTGAGGTAAGAGTTAGCTTCACATAAACTCCATTGGCAGCCTAAGAAATTCATTGCTATTCTTAACTTGTCTCCTTCTTGTAGCTGGAAACCGAAGCTGCTCGGCCTAACATCACCACTTGACCTTTGTCCTCTAAAGCTGGAAGGGTATGATTTATTCCATATTCCCTTAGCTCAAAGAAATAGTTTTTCTTTTCCGAAACATATCAACTTGAAGGATGAAATGCTCATGCATGTGATGAATAGCTTTGAATCTTGTCATGGCATGCCTGTATCCTCTTAAACCTTTGCTGGAAATTTGATTGATCGATAAGAAGCATCATTCTTGATTTCTCTAAGCTACCCGAAACCTCAAAATGATAGTTTCATTTTATTTATTGCATGCATGATCCTTGAGAATGGTTAAACATTCACTTGTACTACTCAATGAACTTTGAATGTTGATGGTTGAAGTTGTGCGTGACTAGGGGCCTTAGAACTGCTTTTGAACTCTATTTTGCCTCGGTCTTGGCTTGATGATGAACTGAACTTTTGATACATTGGCTTGGCATTGAAAATTTTGAACTTATTTTGGTTGATTTTACTAAAATAATTTCATGCATGTTGGTGCTTTCAACTCTTGAAGCTCTTGAGCACCTATGCTGGAAATGATGATTGTGATCGAAAATCTTGAATTTATTTCATTCAAGCATTGTGTTAAAATGCTGCTTGGCAGCCTATTTAGAACTGCCTTGCATGTTTCCAATTTTTCATGAATGTTGATGAACTTGAATCACTATGACCATAAGCTGGAATTTTAAGTTGATCAACTTAAAGCTTGACATTTCACTGTTTTGATTAATGTTTGATTACCTAATGTTTGCGTGCATGTCTTGGTGTGAGATTAAGAGTTGATGATGACTTGATGTTGAATTTCTGGAACCCAAACCAGGCCTCTAATCGTAGCTAAACAATTGAAGATGTCACAAGGTTGTTCAAAACTATTTTTCCAGAAACAAGTGAACCAACCAAACTAAAATAAAATGCTTATATCTCACTGTTCATAACTCCAAATCACATGCCATTAGTGGAGTTCGAAACTAGACCCAAAGAGCTTCGTTTTGGTACCTTACACGTCCCGTAACTCATTTTCTACACATTGTGGCGAATCGACGAACATTGCTGAAAATCAAACCTGCGGACTTGCTGGTTTCGAAAATGAATGTCCAAATTTGAATACTTTCTAAATTGAATTGGTCTTTGATGTTTTCTGAGGAAATAAAGAACAATGAATCTAGTTTCTAACGACTTCAAAACCACTTAATTCGCATGAGTAGAACTCCTGATCTAGTTTATGAAAGGAACCGTGGCAAATTGGTTTTCACACAACGTACCTTATAAAACTATCATTTACTACTTTTGGTCATTTGACAAAACTTTGATTTTGTAAATTCAGATTTCGACTTACAAACCTTGTTTTAACCCCGTGGAGGTATTGTACCTCAATAAGACCCAAAACGGGTAAAACAAAATCAAATTTGTTTTCAAACCAAAGCCACGAGAGTTCGTTTTTGTACTACGACAAATGAAATTTAAACACCGTTAGTTGATTTTCCACCCAAGCAAACCTTCTTCCCAATTTCCCGACGTAATACGCTACGTTATCCAAACCCTTTTTAAACATCAACTATTGAAATTGTTCCAACCCTAATTTCACCGATTTTCAAAACTCACGCATTTTGACCTAACTAACCAAGACCTATATTCCCGAAATTCGAACCATCGTTTTATCACTCTATCAACTCGATAGGTAAACCTAGATATATTCTTATTTTTCATAAAAGAAGTGAATTGGTCAAAATTGATTTTTATAATTAAAAGTTGATATAGTAATTATGTACCTCAGAAACTGTCGGTGATACAAACGAGGACTTTGAGACCGGGGATTTCGACTCACCTACTCAACCTTGACCAACTGAGGTGAGGGTTCCTATTTGTTGCTATTTGATCCTTGTTTGGTAGGCTACTTGTTGTTGATTGATACTTGTTTTCTAAATGTGATTATTGTTGAATAAATGAAACTAGGGTTTTATGCAAAGTATATTATATTATTTATTTTGACTCAAACGTGTTATGTGGTTTAGTAAGTTTTGTTTTGAAAATAGTAAAACTTGTTTTCTTTTCGAGGCTTGAGGTGAAGAGGCTGGCTTTCAAGGCCCCTCGCTCCTAAAGGCTGGTGCACTCTCCTAAGAGAGCTCGTAGGTTGAAATTGATTGTCAGTTGTCCCTCGCTTCTAAAAAAAAAAAAACTAAACCACTGTAATTGTGCCTGTGTTTGTCAACCGTGCATAACCGTTGGCCGGGATCCCAAACCCCAGAGGCGAGTCGGCCTATTCCGAGCCGGCAGTAGGGCTTGGTCGGGTACGTCGACAGACCCTGGGTCCTGTTTAAAGGTTACCTCGAGTGTACACCACCTCCTGCTTGTTTGGTTTTCGGATCCGAAGTTGGGTGTAAGGGGTTGGAGAATGAGAAAAGAAATGACTGATCAGAGTACTGCAAACTCTGTACTGATTGGCTCCATGAGCACTGTATCCTCCTATGACTGTTCCTGATTGATTGGCTCAATGAGCACCATGATTGTTACTATTTTGAAACCTGATATTTGGAAAAGAAACTACTGTTTACAACTTTCCTTAATTGGAAACTTTACCGTACTTGAAAACTGGTCCTATATAGACATTAATGTTTTACAAAAGCTTGTTATATCTATGTGCTTAATTGCTATGTGTTTTGGGACTCTCACTGGGTTTAGAACCTCACCCCATATATTTTTCCCTTCCCAGGATTTCCAGGTATCGAGATGAGTGCTGAAGGAGTACAAGCCAGTTGAATCTTTTGAATGATTGATGTATTTTGAATCTATTATGATATTGTTAACAATGTTTAAAATTTCCTTTGAATTATTGTGGTAAGGGTCTGTGGATCGAACCCTGATGGATGTTGGGCTGTATGTTATGTTGATCTATTTTAAGGTTATATCCTGTTTGACAAACCCTAGTCAAATCGATTGCTTGCTCGAGTCCTGGAGAGCGTTGGGCCGATGGCCGCAGGTCCTATGGTTCGCCTTGGGAAACATGAGGCCGCCACAGGTTGTGGCACTTTTCTACCTATTCTAATTGGTCTTGAGCTATCCTTGATTGAGTTAGAATTCCTTCCCAATTTTCCTAAAACCTGATAATGATAGATCTTTCATTGCGTGATTGGTTCATTTCTTCCAGAGTAGGAGTTTGAGGATTCAAGTTCACATCACTTGACCAAGGAGAGCTTGTGATGGAAGGCTCAAGTCTGGCCAAGTTTCAAAGAAAGATATAGTCCAAGTTCCAAGTGGTTCAATAGCTAGATCTCATGCAAAGAAGCTTAAAGAATCATTACAAGTCTTGGTACGCATGGTACAATGTCAAGTTGGCCAAGCAAGAGTGATTCAAGGACTTGACCATGAAGATACTACACTCTATACTCTTCTTCAAGTGAACGAGATAGTGCAATAAGACATGAAGTCTGTCGGGTCCTTAACCTTAATTCCAAGTCTGAAGTGTAGTTGTCAAGTTGAGTCATTTGTCTTATGTTTGTAGGAATTGGTTATTTAATAATTGTTAAAAGTAGTTGGGGTTGTTTCTAGTTGCTTAATAAATAGCTAAGTCATGTTGATTATTACACTGAGTTAGGGTTTCCTAATGTAGATGGATTTAGTCACTTAAGTGTTTCCAAGTTGTTTTAGGATTCGAGTGTTGCAATTTTGAATTCAAGTCAAAGATCAATAATTGATCTCTCTTTATCAAGCTCAAATGATAATGAAGTTGGAGTTCACAAGTTAACTAAATAAAAAGCTTAAATGCATCACAACTTTCATTATCAAGGTGTTTAAATGGAAGGATATGAAAGCTAAACCCTCTAATAAAGCTTGGTTCGAATATGGTTTCAACTCCAATATTGGGCCGACTTGGTAGCTGATGTTTGGATTATTGTTCCAATACTTTAAGGCATTGTTTAGTGTCCTTTTGATGAATAAAGTCAGCTGGTCTTGAAGCTTGAGTTGAGCCAACCAAATTATTCAAGAATAGCTTAAGTCAAGCTTGAATTTTAGCTTCCTTGTTAAGTCATTTGTCTTAGTTGTTTTCTAGCTTTGTTATTTGATTAATTGTTGTCCATTAGGAAGTAGTTTGAGTCATTTTTAGCAAGTCAATACGTGGCTGGTCATGTGACTATTAAAGCCAAATCAATTTTCCTAATTTAGTTAGGGATTGAGTCATTTATTCCTTATCCAAATAGCTTAGGGTTTTTAGTCTTGTAAAGGCCATAAATAGACTTATCCTCTTCAAATGATTTTATCAAGCAATAATACCTTTGAAATTTCTGGCAAATGCACTTATGAGTGTGTGAGCAATTACTCATGTCTAAGAGATCCAACTTGAATATTTGAGAGGGTTCTTGAGTATTCATTGACTTATTAACCAAGAATTGCACTTGGTTGTAGAGTCATTTATCTACAACTTTGGTTTACTAATCTATTAAATTGTGGGTTGAGAATCAATTCTTAGTTCATAATTTTGTGGGTTAGAAAGGTCAAGGGTTTTATGCACCTTTGTGACAGCCCCACTTCTCCCTAGGGTGAACCCTAGGGTGTCTGTGGACTGCCTGCCCAGCTTTCGCCAGAACTCGGTAACCAAATATAAACCAACAACTCCAAACTTACAAAACTAAATTCTCCCAAATTCAAAAGTCAACCAACATAGTTACATAAGTTTCACACCACCATTCAAACTTAAAATTCAACGGGGATTGAGGATACAAAAACCAAAAGCTAAACTTATCCATGATATGGTTTTATAGTACATCATCCGTTAAACAAAAGTAACACAAAACTTGTACTACTCACACGTACTCTCAACCCCGAGCTCAAGCAAATCCTCCTGCTAAGGAAAACAAAAGGGGAAATAGGGTGAGTTAATAGCTCAATGAGATTCCAAAAGCATGCAGTCACATTAATACATAGGAGAACTCCAGTAGTCAAATATCGCATTTAAAATGTGAAATAAGGGACAAATATCACAACCAAGTACAAAATACATCGAGCCTCTCGACTAGGAGATGGTGTTCATGAGGAGAACACTGCCCGAGTCTCTCAACTAGGAGATGGTGGTAAAGAACACTACTCCGGCCTCTCGACTAGGAGATAGTACTCACGAGGAGAACACTGCTCGAGTTAGCAAGAAGTCATAAGACAAATATAATAACAAATATATTTAAAAGGATACGGGTGGTTTCGAAAAGCCAATTCCACTAGAGCTTGATTATAAGATAGCCTGTTGACTCTCCATCAACTTTTAGTCAAGAACCAAAGTCCATAGATCACCACTTTACTCCACAACCGTTCACCGTTCACCCCCTTACCGGGCCCGAACACCTCAACAAATCAAATGCGGGTAATACTCGAGTATACCATGTTCCAAAGAACCAAATCGAATACCCTACGGTTCACCGATCTTCTTGACCAAGCCTGTTCAATACAAATGGTTAATAGGGTTTTGGGGTTTCGGAGCCCAAACGAGCTAAATTAGTCGACGGGATATCACCCGAACAACCTTTCACAAATCAAATATAGGCCAAAGGCCAATTCACACGGATTCAAATGTCATAGTACAAAATTTTCAAGCAGAAGAGATCGAGTGTGATAAAGTACGCACTCGTCTCGGTCATATTAGTTGGCTCACAAATTACAAAAGAACAAATCATCACATAATTCAGATATTCTAGCATTTCAGCTATCAAGTTGGTTAAGTAACAAGCATGAAACACTCACCGAGTCGAGTAAAGTATCCTCAAGTATTCGCACCCAAGACCTCTCTATTTCCTCCTTCCAAGTCTATTAACAAATAAAATGGAACATATTTAAGTTCGGCTACCCAACCAAAAGTGACCAAATGCATATGCTCGATGTTTCTTTTCAATTGATAAAAGTCATACTTGGATGCATAAATCACGAAATGACCAATACAATTTATAAGGGTGAGCAAATAAGAGTCTTAACAACATCTTAGAACCATGTATGAGTGGGTCAGGACACGGCAAGAAGGCACAAGAATCAAAAGAAATAAAAGAAGCAATTGCAGAAGTGAAACCAACAATGGACAGGTTTGTCGAGTTTCGGTAATTTGATCATAACTGTGGCCACACTTATCAGATTGGGGTGTACTTTATGGAGTTTAGAAGCTAATACATAGACCTACAACTTTCATGAAGAGGTCAAATATCAAATCATGCTTAATCATGGTCAAAATGGCTAAATATCAGAGACACAAAGAAAACTGTCGGCTGTGATCAGGCTGGTCAAACAGCCTTGGGAAAATGGCCATAACTCAACGTAAGAAAATAGAAATCAAACTCCGTCATTGGCGTTTAAAACTAGGTTCATAGAGCTTTCTAACGGTATAAGTACTCGGGCCCCAATTCATTTTCTACAGTCAACAGTAACCTCGGGAATCTCACTATTTTTCATTCCTGATTTCCCGTGAAATTTCCAGCTTTGGTGCAACTTCATCTATTAATTCTTTAAAGTTATTCCATCACTCAACATGGTGTTTAACATGCTAAAACAGCAATTAATTCCATCATCAAAGCATCACAAATCATTAAGCATTTCTTCAAACACATGGTAGCCTACAATGAAAACCTAAGTTCTAGTTATCAAACACAAGAAAACCTTCCATGATTTTCCTCTCCAAACACCCAAAAGCTCTTTAATCACACCTAACTAACATCCTCTTTGAATTTAAGATTCATTAAAGCACAAATAAGTAAAAATTTACCTTGCTAGAAGAGTGAGAAAATCCACCCAAGAACTTCACTCCTTGCAACTAAGCTTGAGATTTAAGAAGTAATCAAACCTAGGGTTTCACTCAAAGTTGTTTTTCTTCACTAGAATGACTAATTTCTAGCTTAGGGTTTTGTTGTTCTTCATGGTGGAGTGGCCGGCCAAGAGAGAGAGAAAAGGAGGGAAAATTAGCTCAAATTTTTTGAAGACAAGGAATTATATAGAAGGCTTAAGTCAAGGGGGTTATGGGATGGTTGACATGTGGCATGATCTTGGCCAAGATTTGGGTAATATCTTTGCAAATTGCCTTCCAATCCCTTAATTAAAATGTGACTCACATAAAACCACATAAGTTTCATGCATTTGTCCATATAAAATATGAAAAATGAAGTCCTAAATTAAACCATGCAATACACACGAAATTGAGTATTTTAGGAAAAATAATGCACTAAATGATTATATGGTACACTTAATTGAAATTCTTTTTTTTTCCTAGGGTTCTCACAACCTTAACCTTGATTCTTCGTCTAGATTTGGGGCTGTGTGGGATAACTTGGCTATTAGAGTTAGTTGATGATATCAAGTATATCCTTTTTCTTGTGTTTTGTCTTTGTTAGTTGTGTCAAATTTGTCTATGTTTTTCTTTTGTGTTGCATCTAGGGTCTCTTCTTGTTTCCATTGTTGTCCAAAGCGTTTCATCCTTTCTTGTATTATGTTGTTTCAATCTTGAATCTTGTTCTTGTTCCATAATTTATTGAGTAAAAAAAAAAAAAAGAATTTGGTACTGTAGCATTACTATTCATCACTACTATAGTAGGTATTGTTCATCCATAGAAAATTTTGTTAAGGTTGTTTTGAGTCTGTGATCTTGTTTTTGTGTTGTATATTTCTTGTTTCTCAAAGTTCTTGGAACATATTCTACGGTTTCTTGAAAATCTTGAACCAAGGTTTCCAAAACTTAAAGTTCTTGAAACTCCTAAGTTCAAATCTTGCATCTTATTGACTGGTTTTTTTGAATTTCTCGGAATTCTTGTGAAAATCTTTGGTGTTTCTTGAAGTTTGAGGGCTGGAATAAGTTGTGTCTTGACTAGTTTCTTGAAATTCTTGGAAACTTTGTACAAATTCTTGAAGAATCTTGAATTCTTGAAGATTACATTCGTGGCTATTTTGCATCAAGAGAATATAGCCAAAACGAGTTTCTTGAAATCTGGAAATTTGACATTGTTTGATCTTTAAAATCCAAGAAGCTACATCATTCTTTTGTTTCTTAAATTGTCCAAGAAGAATTAGGAAACCAAAGGAAATGGCTTCTTTCCTAAAGCTGTCTCCAAGTTTCCAAATTTGAATCTTATCGAAATTGGCTTCTTTCTCCTTGAATTTTTGGATTTAACTTTCCAAATTAGTTAGGAATCAGATTTTGAAAGTAAAAGAGAGGTATTTCAGCAACACTTCCAAATAGTTTCGGATTTCCTTCTGTTGGTTAAGTCTTTTCATAGTCAAATTAGGAAGACTTGTCCGTGTTATCCAATTAGTTTTCAGCTAACTATAAAACTAGTTTTGTTCCTTAAATTTCCAGAATTATTCCAGTCCATGCAAGTCTAAAATTCGTCCCTCTTTCAGCTTAAATTTGTTCCTACTTCTTGAATTGAATCTGTCCAAGAATTCACCAAATCAGCCTTGGATTTCATAGTCAATTTTGTATGTCATAGTTTCCTAATTCCGTGTCTTGTCTTGTTCAAAGTCAAGCATGAATTAAATCCGTTTCCCAGCTTAGTTTTCCAGCTATGTTCACATGTCTTTAGTGTCCAAAATCTGGTTTTTAATCGAGTCAAATCAGTCCAAACGCTAGGGTTTGCCCTACTGCTGTTAGGAGCCATTTTATTCTGTTTGAATCTGAAATTTTCCAGCCACATTTTCAGCGTCTTTGAGTCTTTAAAAACAGTCCATATTCGACCCTAATCTCGGCTCAAAGTGAATCAAATTCATATACATCATTTTCTTGTGCAATATTGGACATAAGTCATTGAACCTTTTAGAAATTTCTGATTTCTTCAAGTAAGGATATCAATGACTTAGAGAGTTGTTTGGTGCGACTATTAGAGTGTTTTACACACTTGAGTCAGACACGAGAGTGAGTAAAATATGTAAGGAAATGAGTGAGGCAATTTCTATTGTTACCAACCATTTGTGCAGGTTAAAATGGCATTCCAACAAATTGAATTTAGTCTTATGATGGAGTTCATACTTAGTGAAATTACTCAAACTTTCGACTATAAAGTTAAGTTGCTATGTAAAAGAGTTGGCCAAATAGCTGATTTGAGAGTTCCATCACCAAAACAAGTCTATCATCTACCTAAGCATGACTATCATACACTCAAAGAAGAAATGGATCACTTTCATGTCGAGAAAGTGTACAAAAGATACCGACGCACTTGTGATGAGTATGAGAAGAAACATAGATGGTCATGTCAAGGATCAAGAAATTCATCCTCAAAAACCAAACGAGCTTCACTTGAGGAGCTTAAGCCATAATGAAGTCAGTACAAGTAAGGTGACCACAAGGAAGGGAAGTGCCTTAGAGCATGTGAAGAGAAGAATTCAACAATTTATTCAATGTCTAAGTCAAGGAATGAGCCACATAAGGAGGAATCATGGTGGGAAACTTACCAATGTGTTCTACAAAAAAAAAAGCAACTGAAGGAGCAAGTTGGAAGCAATATTCAAGAATCTCCTAAAAAAGAGCTTGTGGAGGCCATTATTCATTAAGATTAGCCTAATCTTATTCAAAGTGAAGTTGAACTAGAAGAAATCATCATTGAAGCCAAGGAATGGAAGAATGAGTTTGGTAGTGAAATGAAAAATGAGAATGAGATTGTACATGAAATAAAATCTGAGGATGATGTGAAAGAAAACAAGAGTGAGAATTCTAAAGAATTGATTGACTTATTTGTAAAGAATGAGGGGAAAGAGCTTGTACTTATAGCTAACCATCTTTGCTTTGTTGTGCCTAGTGTTTTTGTTGATATTTTACAAGTTTACAAGGCCGATAAAGTGTTGAATCATAAAGTTGCTCATGTTGGTGTTATATAGATCAATTCACATGTGAGACATGGTGTTATTTGATGGCCAATTGAGTGGAGTAAACTTGGTAACTTTGTTGTTAATCAATTTGCCATGATTGGGGTAAATTTCTTTCGTAAATCTCTTAGTCATCATGGAGGAATTGTGGACCTTAAATTGCATATGGAGGTATGAATTCTTTCTAGTGAGTCTTTTGGCATTCTAAGAAATACATTTCTTGACTCATTGCCACCTAATGAGGTGCTTGAATTAATTGGCATTATTTATAAAGTGATCTACATTTGTAATCATCTTGAGTCCATTACATTTGTATTTATTTCTCATACTGATTGAGTTATTTGTTTGTGTTCTTCTAATCATTCTAGTTTGTCTTTGTGTTGTTTTAAGAGTCTTAGTAGCTCAAAAATGTGTTCATCTAGTTGTGAGAGTCTAGTGTTGAATCCTTGTGAGTTGTTTATTTTCTTTATATCGTGTATTCATTGTGCTAGTATTTGTGATGGTTGTTCATTTAGTGAAGTTGCATCATTTGACATAATTAACATTTGTACTAACATTCTCGGTCAATTTCCATGTTATATCAAAGGGAATTCCATGATGCATGGAAACCAAATATTTCTATCATGTTATCAACTTGTTGAATTTGATGTTTCTAAGTGTTTATACATTATTCATTCTTCATTTTTCAATTTGAAGTTGAATCTTTTCCAATAGAAGGGGAATGATGCAACCCAGAATTCAGGTCAAAAATCAAGAATTGATGTCTTTTTATCAAGATTGAATGGTGATGAAGTTGGACCTCACAGGTTAACAGAATAAAAAGCTTAAATGCATCACAATAGTCATTATCAAGGTGTTTAAGTGGAAGGATGAGAAAGCTAAACCCCGCTGATGAAGCTTGGTTCGAATATGTTTTCAACTCTAATATTAGGCTGACTCAGTAGCTGATGTTTGGATTATTGTTCTATTCCTTTAAGGCACTGTTTAGTGTTCTTTTGATGAATAAAGTCAGCTGGTTTTGAAGCTTGAGTTGAGCCAACCAAATTATTCAAGACTAGCTTAAGTCAAGCTTGAATTTTAGCTTTCTTGTTAAGTCATTTGTCTAAGTTGTTTTCTAGCTTTGTTATTTGATTAATTGTTGTCAATTAAGAAGTAGTTTGAGTCATTTTCAGAAAGTCAATAAGTGGCTGGTCATGTGACTATTAAAGTCAAATTAAATTTCCTAATTTAGTTAGGGATTGAGTCGTTTATTCCTTATCCAAGTAACTTAGGGTTTTGAGTCTTGTAAAGGCTATAAATAGCCTTAACCTCTTTAAATGTTTTTATGAAGCAATAATACCTTTGAAATTTCTAGCAAATACACTTTTGAGTATGTGAGCAACTTCTCTTGTCTAAGAGATCCAACTTGAATACTTGAGAGGGTTCTCGAGTGTTCATAAACTTATCAATCAAGAATCGCACTTGGTTGTAGCATCATCCACCTACAACTCTGGTTCACTAATCTATTAAATTGTGGATTGATAATCAATTCTTAGTTCATAATTTCGTGGCTTAGAAGGTCACGGGTTTTCCGCACCTTTAACTTGATTCTTTATCTAGATCTGGGGCTATGTGGGATACAAGTTCAGGCCATCTTGGTGGGTTCATACCATCAGGTCTTGTAAAGGCTATAAATAAGCCTTCCCCTTCTTTCAAGCATTTTTTCAAGAAGAATTAGCAATTTTCCAGCAAACACCTTGTGTGAGAAATTCTTGTACAAGAGATCCTTATTTGAATACTTGAGAGTTTTCTTGAGAGTGTTCAAACTGACTTATCAACCAATAAATGCACTTGGTTGTGGCATTAACCATATCCAACTTTGGTTCACTAAATTGTTAAGTTGTGGGTTGAGATTCATCTTAATTCATAACTTCATAATTTAGAAGGGTCAAGGTTTATTCTGCAAAACCTAACTTGAGCTTCGTCTACATCTGGGGCTTCATGGGAAATGAGTTTAGGCCATTATTGGTGCGTTCACATTAGTTTGGCTATCAGAGCAAGTTGAGGGTATCAAATATATCCCTATCTTTTATTTGTTTTCATTAATCCAGTATCAAATCTGTCTGTTCTTATTGTGTTGCATCTTAGGTTTTTTTTTTTTTTTTTTGTGACGTTTTCCTTGCTGTCTGAATTTCGCTTGAGTCACCAAGTCATGGCTTGTGCTGTTTCTTTGTTTAGGTTTTGTGTCTTGTTGTTTCTCTTGTTTCTCTATTTGTAAACAAAATTCTGGTTTTGTTTTATTCCAATCTGTGGCTGTTTTTAGAAGTTCTTGAATTTCTTGAACCTTTTTGGTGTGTTTCTTGAAGTTTCTTGGACTGAAGAAAAATCTTGGAATTTTTCCTAGGAAATCTTGAAATTCTTGAAAATGAATCTTGGGTTTCTTGAAATCTTGAACAAGTTCTTGAAACAATCTTAAACAGTCTTGAATTCTAATGAATTTTTTGTTGGCTGCCTTTCTTAAAAAAACTTATTATCTACAACAGCCCTCAAATTCTTTGAACCATTGTTGAATCTTTGTTGAACCAAGATTGAAAAATTGAATCCAAGAAAGAAACTACCCAAACTGTGACAGCCCCACCTCCCCTTAAGGCGAACAAAAGGGTTCGATGGACCGCCTGCCCAACTCTCGCGGGGACTCACTACAATCCTCAAATAAATTAATGTTTGAACTTCAATAGATACAGTCCTCAGACCAATTACAATGTCAATCTCAAATATTTACATCAGATACTCCACAAATTTACATTCTGCTAATTTACATTTTCATCTAGTCCAAATACACCAAAAGTCTAATAATCCATGATTACAAATGGTACAAGAAATAATCCAACCAATCACACTAAGAAAGATCACAACACATGCTTTCCTTCGTCTCGAGCCCCGTGGGGAAAAATAAAATATTTTGGTGTGAGCTAGAAGCTCAGTGAATGTCCAGTGAAAACAAGAAAATTCATGTTTTATCAAATTCATGGACATTTGAATTAAACATCATTTTGTAAAACATTTGAGTCTTTAAAAGAATAACATGTAAGTCGAGAACATGGTCACACATTCACATTGAAAGTATTTAAGAATCTTTTCATTTAAGAGGATACAAGAAACAGTAAGTCCTTAAACAATCATTCCATAAACACTTAATTTAACAAACAACATGCAGTAAACAATAATTCAGTAAACATTTAGTTCAAGTATTGAAAGGATACAGTGTCCTCCGGGAGCAGTTGCAGTCCGTCTTGTCCGTTAGTCAACCCCCTACTCCTCCTTATAGCACCCAGTGGTAATACTCGAGTACACCGTACAATGCCCTAGATTACCAACCTACCCGACCGAGTCTGCTTCTGGCTCGAATAGGCCGGTAACGAAGGGGGAAAGGCCTTGTTCAGCCAATGTGTTAGAGTACACATGGCCTACAGTCATACACAAGTAATTCAAGCAATGATAAATAGCTATCAACTATTTTTGGAAGCGAGGGACAACTGACAATCAATTTCAACCTTTAAGCCCCTTAAGAGAGTGCAATAAAGTATGCACTCCCTTTCGGGAGCGAGGGACCCCTGACGTCAGTCTCTTCACCTCAAGCCTCGTTAGAAAGGAGGAACAAGTTTTATTTAAAACAAAACGTGATAGTTTAATAGAACACATTTAGTAATAAAATACTTTCAAATCAAGATAAGTAAAATACCAATCCAAGCACTCACTTATAACGATCGAAATTAACAGTTAAAGTTCACTTTACATAGAAGCACTAGTATAAATATTTAAACAAGTCCAATCAATCAATTAAGCACCCATTCAAATCATGGAAACATTTAAGCACAACTAGCAACAAGGAACACTCACAAATCGTTCATAAATTATTTCATTTGTAAAAGCATTTTACTTGGAAATAGTGGTAAATCATTTCTTTGCAAATATGAGTCGAGTAAATTATTTCACAAGTCATTTTCAAATAGTAGTAAAATATTTGATTTAAAACGGATTGGAACACTCACCAATAAGCAAGCAAGAGCAAGTTTAGATTTCCAAAGTCGGGTCACTCTCGAAGTCGCCTTGATCACCTGAGCAAAATATAGGTGTCATAGACTATCCATTCTAACTAGAACCCAAACCCATATCCATCACACTTCAATTCTACCAAGACAGTTCATGCCACAGTTTCTCACTCAACCCATAACTAAAGCTATACATGTCAAAAATGGACATGGTTTAAGGCATTGGAAACTAGACTCGATGTACAAAAAATCATTGAAGACTTCGCTTTCAAATTCATTTTGCAAGATAAGTCAAATCAAGCTGCAAGATTCAGTAGTTGTCAAAGCATAGTGTTATTAGTTTGCAAAATTAGTCAACTTCCTGAAATTTTTGCGACTTGTAGAAAATGAACTAACATGCAAATTTTATACCGTTGGAAATCCCTTGGAGTCTAGTTTCAAATTCCACAAACGGCACTCGATTTCAACCACCATACAAGAAATTAAACTTCATTTAGTAAAGGCCGGCTGGCTGACCTGACAGTCAGTTTTCCAGATTGCAAGGTGAAATTTCATACTTCATTTGACCAATGAAAATTCATGGAAAAATTACCAAATTTTCTACACTTAATCTTCACTATATAGACTAGGCTTGTACCAAATTTCAGCCAAAAATTCTCATGAAAAGTAGGATTTTAAGGGTGACAAACAGCCCCCCTGTTTCGGCACAACAAACTGCCAGCATGCAAGCTTTTCTTTTGGAAATTCAATCTAGCAGAAAACTACCTCCCTTTTTCCCACATTTGAAGCCAAGTTCCCAACAATGATTCTTGAGTAAATTGTGATCAAATTGCATCAAAAATTTTGACAAAAATGGTGCCAAAACAGTAGCACAAATGGACAGCATTTTAGACAAAAAAATTTTCAGATTTGCTGTCTTCACTTCACTCAACTTTAACACAACCAAATGGAGGGATTTTTGGTAGAAAATTTACACACACAAAGCCCAACATATATTAACTATTTTAGCATCAAAAAGCCGCAAAAATTCTGGGGTAAAACAGGGGAAAAATCTCCAAGAAAAATTGGACAGCAACAGCCCATCTTCACCAGATTTTCTTCTTAATTTGTAAACACCAAAACTAAGCTAAAATCCATCCCCATAACACAACAACAACATCAACCATAGCCATAACCAACTCTAGTGGGAGTCCAAGAGCCCACTCAAAACAACTCAAAACAACAAGAATGAGATTAATGAGTAAATGATGCTTCAACTCACAAGATGGGTAACCAAAAGAATAAGATTTAGAGGAAGCAAAGTACCTATTCTTTCAAGAACAAAATCCTCAAGATGAAGCTGTCTAGAAGCCTCAAAACCCACCAATTTTGCCCTCTTAAGCTCAGCTTCCTCAAGAGTAGATGAACTCCAAGTTGCAAGTGAAAGAATGGAAGATCAAGCAACCTTCTTGACCAAGTTTTGCAAGAAGTAAAAATGGTTTCTTGAGAGCTAAAGGAGAAGAAGAAGACCGGTCAAATGAGCTTGGGAGAGGAGAGAGAGTGTGTGTGTCTTGCAAATGGTCTTTACTTGATGGAATGACAAGGTTTTGACATAAAGAAGAAATGACTTTATGTCACATCGAGAAGTCAACTAGGAATAGTGTCGCAACACGACACTGATGACTCCGATTTCTCCCACTTGTATACCTCGAACACATTACTTAACACTCTCAACTTATGTCTAATGATCGACCCTAGACACAAATGTGAAATATAAACACTCATGCAGTCCAAGAAATGAAAGAATTTAAACACGCGCGACAAATTTTAAAATTTTTCATGTCGATGGAAATGACATGAATTTATTAAAAAAATAAAATAAAATGAAATGAAATGACAGAGAAATTAAGAAAATAAAATTGAAATGGTGTTACGGGTCCTCACACAAACAGTTTCCCAACCAAATTCTAAACGGTTTTGGACTAGTGCAAGTTGTTCCAGAATCGAATTGCTTTCCTAGTCAACTTTTGGAAACCAAATCTGGAATTGTTGGAAATTGAATCCATGTGGGAAGATCGCTTCAAATCATTCCAAATCACTTCATATTTCTCAACAAATTATCCTTGGATTTTCTTGAGGACGTAGGTCAACTCTTAATTGTACTAGGTTTTTTTCTTCTTCTTATTTGTCAACAATTATATCTGATCTAAATTAGTCTATTAGCTTAGTTTTTCAGCCTTACTCACTAATGTGATTCCTACACTTGAGAAAGACATAGATTGCTCAAGACACGAATTCAAGGTAGAAGGCGCCACAATCAAGAAGTTGCTTGATTGATAAGTCAAACGAGCATTTAGAACAGTCTTACGATGTTCAAAGGTAGACACACAAGCAAAAAGATTGCTTTCAATGGAAAGAAACAAATCTAAAAAGTTTGTTATTTTCTTAAAACTTGTTGATGTCTTGAATGAAAATTGGCTTATTTATGGCCTTAAAAAACCCTAATTCTACTAGGAAACAATCTATGTAATTCGGCCAAGCTTAAGCAAACAATGACCGAATTAGACTAAGCCTAAACCAATTAGGAGATCCTAACTTAACCTAACTTGGTAAATTGCTAAATAAGACAATTGGCATTCGGCCCATGTAACATTTAATTTAGACCGAATTTAGCCTTATTGAAATACTTAATTAACGACTAAAAAAACTAAAAAAACTTAAGCTAAGCTCAAGATCAAAGCCAACTCACTCCAAGCTTGTTCTTGACTTTGTTCATCAGATCCTACCGAGTCTTTGATGGATTTTGATAAACATGTAGGCCACATTTTAAATTGGTATATGAGATGCACATCACTCTCGTGTCATTAAGTCATCAAATTTGGTCTCTTAATTGAGTCAAAGCCATTCCAAAACAATTTGGGTTTTATAAAGCTATCGCTAGGGTTTTCCTAGTTCCATTAGGATTCATTCTTTCCCTTTGAAACTGAGAATTTCCAGCTATATTCTACATCTTTGAGTCATTAAAATTAGTTCACTTCTGCATCTTTCCTCAACCCTAAGTGAATCAACTTTGTACACATCACTTCCTTGTTGAATTATTGGCTATAAGTCATCAAACTTCTTTTGAGAAAATTCTGATTTCTTCAAGTGAGGTGATCAACAACATAGAGAGTTCTTGGTGAGATTATTAGAGTGTTCAATACACTTGAGGAAAACACGGGAGTACGTGAAACATGTGAGGGAGTGAGTTAGCTAATTTATCATTACTACTAACCATTTCTTACAGGTTGTATCTAAAGATGTCAAACCTCTCAAGCTTTTGACAAGAAATTTCTCACCAAGGCATTAAAAGGAGAATTGGGTCGAATGATGGATCAAAAATTGGAAGCAATGCATGAACGTATAGATCGAATAGAGATGCTTAGAAGTGCTACCAAAGAAAGCCATGAAAAAACTCCTGTGACTAAACCCAATGATTCTAATTTGAAGAAGGAGCTTGAGCATAAGCTAAGGAGGCCAAAACGCTACACCAAACCCATTGGTGAGGCAATTAAGGGTACCAAAATGAAAATTCCACCTTCCAAGGAAAATCTGATCTTAATGCTTAATTAGAATGGAAGCAGAAAATTGAGCTAGTTTTTGATTGCAACGACTACTCCGAGAAGCAAAATTTGAAATTGGCCGTAGTAGAATTAACTGACTATACTATATTCTAGCGGGATCAAGTAACTTTAAGTCAGAAAAGGAGTGGAGGACTATGGTTGCTACTTGGGCCAAATTGAAACACCTCATGAGGAAGCGATTTGTACCAAGTCATTATCATTATGACTTGTACCAGAAATTGCAAATTCTTACACAAGGAAACCATAGCGCTGAAGATTACTATAAAGATATGGAAATCTCAATGATGCGAGCTGAGCTTGTGTAGGATAGAGAAGCTACAATGGCTCAATTCTTGAAAGGATTACAACCTGAAATTGCCTAGAAAGTTGAATTGCATCATTATGTGGAAATCAATGACTTGGTTGAGAAATCCATCAAAGTTGAGCAAAGAAATAACAGGAGGGGCGAAACATGATCTTACTCCAATTATTCAACTAGTATAACTCAAACTTCTCAATCAAGAAGAGAAGAAAGAAGTCCGCCAGCAACACATCATCTTCGAGGCTGAGGAGAGAAGAGCCAAAATGGGATGCCAAAGCCATTACAAAGCCTAGTAATGAACTGCTAAAGGAAGAAATCATGACAACAGATGCTTTAAATGCCAAGGGAGAGGTGATATAACTAGTCAATGTCCAAATCAATGAGCTATTATTGTTCTACCAAAGGGCAAGATTGTCACCAATGATGAAGTCGAGTATAAGGATATGCCCCTCTTATTGAAGAGGATGATGATGGAGAAGAGCAGCCTACTCAAGATCTAGTTGGTTTGGTGGCGAGACATGTACTAACTACTCAAGTTAGTAGGGATGACCTTCAACATGAGAACATCTTCTACACTCGATGCCATATCAAAGATAAGGTATGTAGCTTGGTGATTGATCCGGTAGTTGCATTAACATGACAAGTGCTTTAATGGTAAAAAAGTTGAGTTTGCCTACAAATGATCACCCCCGACCTTAAAAACTACAATGGCTCAATAACAGTGGAGAGTTACATGTTCTTAAACAAGTACTTGTTTCATTCCACGTTGGTAGATATGAAGATGAGGTTATGTGTGATGCTATGCCAATGCAAGCTTCTTATGTTATTTTGGGGCGTCCATGGCAATTTGACAAAAGAATCAACTTTGATGGTTTCACTAACAAATATTCTTTTGTAAATTATAATAGGAAAGTCACACTTGCACTTCTTACGCCCCAACAAATGAATGATGATCAAGCATGATTTCAAAGAGATTGAACTTGAAAATAAGAAAAAGAAAAGTGAGAATGAAAGAAAAAAGAGAATGGCCAAAAAGAAAGAGAGGAAAAAGGCATTAATTGAATTGGCCAATGAGAGAAAAAAAGGAGGGAAAACAAACTCTTATTGCAAAAGACATGAGAAGGGCTTTATTTTCTAACCAACCTCTTTTTGTGCTTATGTGCAAAGATGTCTTATTTTCCACTAACGATTTGCACGATTCTTTGCCTAGTGTTGTCACTAATCTTTTGCAGGAATATCAAGACGCCTTTTTTGAAGAAATTCCAAGTGGTTTGCCACTTGTAAGGTGAATTGAGCGTCAAATTGATCTCATTCTAGCTACAATTCCAAGCAAACCACCTTATCAGACCAATCCAAAAGACTCTAAAGAGCTTCAACACCAAGTTGATGAGCTTTTAGAGAAGGGGTGGTTGCAAGAAAGTTTAAGTCTATGTATTGTACCTATGTGATATGATTTTCTAGACCCTTTATGAGACTACAAACACCACAAGCCCATGATCTACAAATAAGGTATCAAAAGTTTGATTTGGCAGATTTTGAAACGAACTTGGACAGCACAATAACAATTCAAAAGAGGTAGACCGATGCCATAATCAAGTGTGTTACTTGATTGACAAGTTGGTGATCACCTAGAATCAACTCTATGATGCTCAATAAAAGCTTTCACAAGTCAAAGAGAACATTTCATGCAAGAAATGAAACCTGGAATTTTTTATTAAAACTCACAACCAACCAAAACAAAAGGGAATGACTAGGCTAGTTATAGCCTTACATAAATCCTACTAGAATTAGAAAAGCTAACCAATCCAATCGGCGTTATAATTACTAAACTAGCTGGCCGAAAATCATAAATCAACTAGGACAACCAAATGACCAATGAAACAAATAATTAAATAAGCTAAACAATAAACTAAATAACAAATTAATTTGGACCATGAACAATTCCTAAGCTGGCCGAAAATTTATTCCACTAAGCTGCAAGCAAATGACTTAATAAACACAATCAGCGACTTGATTGATAAGCTGCTCAAAGCTTGAACAATCTCAAACCATTTTAACTTTAGCTTGATCTTCAATTTGAAACAAGGTCATGGTTTGAATTGATTTCACTTGAAACAGCTTGAACCTTGCATTTGCAACTTCCAACTTGAACTTGATTTGGATCATACCAAACTTGAACTAGATGAATGACTCTCATTCCTTATCATTCCCCTCCCCTTTGAGAATGATTTTCCCTCAAATCAATGGATTGGAGAGGATGCAGTAGTTCAAAATACAGCTTCATGAAAACATACCACGCCACATGTTTTTACAATCAAAAGATACATATGAACATAAACGAAGCAATGCACTAAATGCATTGTGCACTCATAGGAACATGAAGTAGTATGCTAGAGATACTCAATGTATACTCAACTACACAAAAACATAATTCATCAAAAAGCCTAGGCAGCATACCAATGGAATCCACTGCATATGCTCTATTCAAGCTAGCAAGTGTCGACGTAGACAATTGGAAAATGGACAACCAGATTCCATACACTGGAATGAGCGTCAAAAGTCATGGATTGTAGCTTGTTCCTTTGTGAACATCCCTTAATACAAAGTTGGATATGTCTCCTTTGTTCAAGACTTGGCTTATCAATCAATGATCACGGTTGGTTGCGGTGCCCTTCTACCTATTCTAAATCAATCTCAACCTATCCTTGATTGAGTTAGAATTCCATCTCAATTTACCCATAACCTAATCAAGATAGATCTTTCTGCTACCTAATCAGATCGTCTCTTCAAGAGCGGAAGCTTGGAAATTCAAGTTCGCATCAGTTGGTAAGTAGAGCATTGATCATTAATAAATTGAGAGTTTCTCTCAAGGCTCGTTGTGAGCTTTCTTTGAATACTTAGAGTTATGCTTTAGAGCTCATTGATGTTATCAATCAAGAAATGCATTTGATTGTGATGCTTTCTACTGAAACCAGGTTCATTAATTCGTTAGTTGCATTTCACAACTAGGGGATTGAGGGGTCTATGGGTTTTTCCACTGTTCAAGCTTTGATAAATTGTCTAGGTCTGAGACTTGTATGAATAAAGGTTTCGTCTCCTCGGCAAGGTTCATATCACTATGTTACTTATGCCTAAAAAGGATAGAAGTTGGAGGATGTGCACCGATTGTCAAGCTATCAATGCCATAATGGTAAAGTATCACCATCCTATTGCTAGACTTGATGATATGCTTGATAAATTATATGGTGCTATCTCATTTACTAAGATTGATTTGAAAAGTGGATATCATCAAATTCGAATGAAAAAAGGTTATGAATGGAAGACTGCATTTAAAACTAAATATGGATTGCATGAGTGGGTTAATCATGCTTTTTGGTCTAACTAATTCACCTAGTACATTCATGAAATTAATGAACCATGTCTTACGTCTATTCCTTGGTAAATTTGTGATTGTTTACTTGGATGATATCTTGATCTATAGTAAGAGCTTAGATGAGCATGTTCAAAACTTGCTAGTTGTCTTCGATATACTTTAAAAGGAAAGGCTCTATGCCAACCTTAAGAAGTGAATATTTTGCACTAATCAACTTGTATTTCTAGGCTATTTTGTAAGTGAACAAGGTGATACGAACCACGCCAAGACTTGACGCAACCCGTGCACGAAAAACACTTAGGATCTAGGATATTAGTAACCAAAGTTGAAACACACAGCAATCCTTCACCTGTTGAGCACTTGGACAACGAACGTTGGTATAAGGTAGAAGGCGCCACAATTCAACGTGTTCTTGAATTGATAAGTCAAGGTGAACACCTAAAGAATTTCTCTAAGGTATTCAAGTTGCTTCGAAGAAGCAAGAGAAGTGATAACACTCAAAGCAATTTGCTGAAAATTCTTGTTGTTCAATAATGAAAAGGTTTTGGCTAATTTATAGCCTACAAGACTCAAAAATCAAGGCCAAATTGGAATTGAAAATTTGGCCAGACTTAGTAGAATTAGGAAAACTAGAACAAGTAGTTAGGAAACCAACGTTTTAGGAAACTACTACTAACCTAACTACTTAACAATTAGGAAACAACTTAAACAGGCATTCGGTTAAGGTGTATCACATTTGGAAACTACTTAACCGATGCTTTATTGACCTAAATTAAATGTTGAAACTAACTAACATATTTGGTAACACAATCGGCCAAGGTAATGGACCGAATGTACCAAACCCTAAACCAAAACAGTGACTACAAAGCAAATGACAATCAATTCATGAAGTAACATTGCTTGAGGCCTCCTCAACACTTAGCATTGTGACACATGGTAGTGATTGTTCTTCCAAGGTGCTAAGTGGCTTTACTTGATCATGCACATCATGAACCAATGCGGCTAACTCCTCCTTGAGTCGTTTGGGTCTAGCACGCATTATTGGGTCAGATGGCACTTGAAATGCGTGTGAAGGCCAAGAGGTTTGACCATTGCTCCTATCAACAACCTTGCTTGGATGCTCCGCATCATTGCTCCTATCAATGACCTTGCTTGGATGCTCCACATCATTCCCCTCCTCTTGAGAAGGATTTGCCTTCAAATCGAAGGATTGTTTGCATTGAAGAACTTCAGGGAATGTTTTGATGAATGCGAGTCAAGAAACATGCCTTCTAGTCAATTGGAACACGAACCAACTTGCACACTTCAGCTCACACGTACCTTGCCAATAGCCCATCACATGTATACCTGGATCAAACACAAAGGATGGTGAATGAATATTAGTGAAATAAATGTAATCCCCACATTCCCCTAATTGATAACAAGATAGAAATATGCGAATTCCACGTACCATTCTAGGTCTTAGAACTTGTCCTAAACATAGATTAGAACCACAAAGCGAAGTAGATGCAAACTCCCATAACAAGGATGTTAAATGCAATCTAAATGCATGAACCATAATGAAACTAGGACAAAGACTCTTAGGCAAATCAACTACATTAAACACAATAACTATTAAGTCAAGAACTTTAGATATTCCATAAATGCAACTACTAACACGCACATAATGATCATTAGACTCAAAGAAAATAAACAGCACATAAGGACTCAAAAATAGACTAAGACAACTGCAATTCATAAAGTGACTGAAATAACATCTAGAATGATGGTCATAA
The DNA here is from genome assembly GCA_013103745.1 of Gardenia jasminoides. Lineage (NCBI taxonomy): Eukaryota > Viridiplantae > Streptophyta > Magnoliopsida > Gentianales > Rubiaceae > Gardenia > Gardenia jasminoides. Next base: position 28,231,695 of record CM023095.1, read on the forward strand.
AATAAATGAACAGCTTTATCAAAATTCATGAGTCCAAGATGATAGACCACATTACATGCCTTAACAATCCTAAAAACAATACCAATTAATTCTAGAGGTTTAGCATGCATGAACAATTCAAGAAAGTCAGCGATGCTCAAGTAGGTAGCAACTAATTTCTCAAAACTAGGTGTATAATCACTCATATCAATCTCAAGAGTATGTATCTTCATAGGCAGCGCAAACTCAATAGGTGTACCATGGTAACAAGGAGTTTTAGGAAAGAAGTTTACCTTGTTAATGGCCAATGAAATAATGACAGATTTACCAAATTTTGCAATACACTTGACCATTGACTATCACTAAGATCCGCAAGTGAATTGAAATCATCATGAGTAACTCCTTGATTAAGCACTTTAATCGCCTCATTAACCTGTGAAAAGTCAATAAACACACTAGGCAAAATAAAGCAAGGATGGTTAGTCATAAGTACAAACTCTCTATGCTCAACCTTCATAACTAACTCATTCTCACTCACTTTACTTGATTTTTCAATGTCCTTTTCTTAAGTGCCTTTCTCAATTTTTACCTCATGCCCATTCTCTAGTTTTATCTCTTCACCTACATTCATATTTTGTATGTCACATTCAACTGCATTCTCCCATTTCTCAGGTTCAATAATGATTTCTTTTAGTTCAACTTCACTTTGAATGAGATTATGTTGGCTTTCATGAGCAATGATCTATACAAGCTATTCTTTAGGAGATTCTTTGATATTGCTTTCAACTTGCTACTTCAATTTCTTTTCATGTAGAAAACGTTGATAAGTCTCCCACCATGATTCCTCCTTATGTGGCTCATTCCTAGACTTAGGTTTGGAAGGAATTGATGAATTTTGTTCCTTATGCCTTCTAGATGGTCTTTCTTCCTTTTGCTCACAATGCTTGGATTGACGATGCTTACATTCTTGACACCACCACTTTTGATTTTCTTCATAAGCATGTTGTCCTTTGTATACTTCCTTAGCCTGAAAATGATCCGTCCCTTCTTTGAGTGTGTGATAATCATGACTAGAGCGTATGGAACCCCTCCTCTTGACTTCCTTATTCACTATTTGATCAAGTCATCTTTTGAGAGGCTCAAAACTGTCATTTACCACTTGCTTTAATGCTTTCTTGAAGGACTCTATCACGAGACTAAATTCAGCTTGTTGGGATGCCATTTAACCATGCAAAAATGATTAGTAATAAAAGTAAATTGACCTCACACACTCCCTTACGTGTATACACTCAACCCTCGTGTTTTCACTCAATAAGCACTCTATTAATCTCACCAATCACTTCTCAAGTCAACTTGTTCAACAACTTAAATAAATTAGAGCTTCTTCTAGTGTTGTTCAACTTACCAATTTAGGCCACAATTGATTAGGCAAGAATGAATAGTTACTCGAAATCCTTGGATGAACTTTTGCTTGATTTTTCAGGTACGGTCTTTGGAATTTTTAGGCAATGTTTGTTGGCTAATTTTAGTAGTTTCCCAGGTGTATTTTGGCAACAAACAAATGGCAGCAATTTAGTTTCCAAAATCATTCAAATCGGTTTAAGGAAAGCAAGTCAAAGGCGGTGGACTTTGATGAGAGTTATTCTTGTTTTCCAAAACACAGATTTCGAAACTTGTTTCCAAAATAGATTTGGGAACTTGTCTCAACCGACTTAGGATGCTTCTTGGCTTAGCCCTTTCCTTTTTCTTTTATTTTCTTCTTGTCTTTCTTTTTTTTTTTTTAACAAAATAGCAACAATGAATTCGGCAGCCAAGAATTTAGGAAAGTTGATGTTTTTGGAAAGTGATTGCAATGTTCAAGAATTGATTCAAGATCCAATTTTTTTCAAGCCAAAACTTCAAGATTAACACAAGAACTTCAAGATTTCAAGATGACAATCAAGAAAGTTCAAGATTCAATCAAAATTTCGTCCAAGAATCTCAAGTTTTGCAAGGACCACAAGACGAACCCTATTTTCCAGCACACAAGAGGTTTGACCAGAAATTTTTTTTTGACTCACAAATAATGTAACTAGATGCAAGACACCCTGAGGAAATTCAAATAGAAGCTAAAACAAGACAATAAAGATACGACTCAAACAACAATGCAAACCCTAGACAAGAAGGACAACAAGAAGGAAAGACTCGAACTATTTTTTTTTTGTTAATTTTTTTGACACACAAGAGATGCAAAAACAGCAAGGACATGAAGATAAAAGACAAAATTTGAATGATGCAACCAAGATGAATTTGGATGAACAGTAACAAAGAATAGTAACGGTGAATAGTATTGCTACAGTGCTGCTACAGTGCCAATGAATAGTAACATTTTTTTTTGTAGGTTAAATTTGAAAGTTGAAGAGACAAAAGAAAATGAAGAAGATTGACTTTGAAGAAATACTTGAATTTGTGATCCCCCAAGTTGATCAAGACAAAGTGAAGGCAATCAATAGGTAGCTGAACCCTTCCAATGTAAGTGAAGTGAGGAGTATCCATAGGTTGGCTAGCTTTTATCGACGCTTTATCAAGGACTTTAGCACAATTGCAGCTAGGGGTGTGCATAACCGGTTCGCACCGAATTGAGAACCGATTTCGAATTAAATTTGGTAATTCGAATTCGGTTATTTGTAATTCGGTACCAAAGAACCAAATTTAGTGAATTCGAATATGGTATGAAATAGGTTTTGAGATTTTGAATTTGGACCGAATTAGAATTCGAAAATGAATCGGGTATAGGGTAATTGAATTACCGTATTAAATTTAAAAATCATATTATATATATATATATATATAATGTACTATCTTGGTTCTAGTATATACTATATATGTATTATTATCTTAGGATAGACTATGGATGTATAAAAATAAATAAATAATAATATATAATTATTTACAATATATTGAACTAGTGATGTTATTCTATATTTCTATCTTAGTATTTGTGAAAATCACTATTAGAATTAAATAATACATAGTATGACTTTAATAAAATGATAGTAATATCTTAATCCTTTCATACATAAAAACTGAACATATTATCTACTAGAATTAGATAATACATAGTATGATTTTAATAAAAGGAAAATACTTAATCCTTTTATACATAAAATAAAAGTCAAGCATTTAAACTATATAAGAAACAAAACAATATATAAATGGAATGCATTAAGTAATTTGTAAATTATAGGTGATTAAGTTAAATGAGATGTCACTAAATAACTAATCACTTATTCATTGTACATCATATGTTTGTACAATTGTACTTTATAGAGATTGTTAGTTATAACAACTATCACTTATTACTAATTATTAAGTAGTAAGTAGCATTGGGAATTCAACTTTGTATTTGTTCCTTAAATCGATAATTGAGAATTCAACTTTGTATTTGTTCATTAAATCGCTAATTGAGAATTCAACTTTGTATTTGTTCCTTAAATCACCGATTGAGAATTCAACTTGCAAGATATAAACTATAACATATAAGGGAGTCAAATCACATTGAAGTGTGAAATATTACTCATATGTTTGTACTTTTAGATTGTAAGTTAAAATTATAAATTATAATCAATAGCACTCATCACTTGTTATTGTAAATTATATTTATAATGTGAACGAGTTTCGTTTTGATTTGAGTTAATCACTTTTTATTTATGTCTTTTACATCATTGAACAATGATTCAAGTCATATAAATAGGTATATATGATCAAATAGGAAAATGGATGATCTAGGCATCCCAAGTATTCGTAGGTTTAACAAATAGTTAGTAGGGATGGCTCACTAACTCCTAATATGGAAGTTTGGCAGGCCTTATAACTTGTTACGATCTCAACATTTGGCAATAAAGTGTAACTATTTGTAAAATTTAAACTCAAATCACAATTAATTCGGTTAATGCGAATTCGAAATTGGAAACGGTTTGCATTTTCATAAGTGAACTAACCGAATTAACCGAATTCAATTAACCGAATAACCGAATATTAACCGAATGCACACCCCTAATTGCAGCACCACTTACCTCAATTATCAAGAAAAATAAGAAGTTTCATTGGAGTCTTGACCAAGATAAATCCTTCCAATTACTTAAGCACAAGCTCACACATGCACCTCTACTTAGTTTACCTAGTTTTGATAAGACTTTTGAAATTGAGTGTGATATTTCTGGCATAGGTGTTGGAGCTATGTTGATGCAAGAGTGAAAGCCTGTGGCGTAGTTAGTTAGAAGATTAATGGAGTTGCCTTGAACTATTCTACCTATGATAAGGAGCTCTATACCTTACTATGTGATTTGAAAAAATGGCAACACTACTTATGTGCTAAGGAGTTTGTCCTGCATATAGATCATGAGTGACTCAAGCACTTGAAGTCTCAAAACAAATTGAGCAAGTGACAAGCAAGATAGGTAGCTTACATAGATAGCTTTCCATTTGTGATCAAGTGTGAGGTTGGTAAGACTAATGTTGTTGCCAATGCACTTTCTAGGAGGTACACCCTTATTACTACTTGTGATGATAAGTTTGGTGAAGTTTTTCAAGGTTTGCCATGGCAAACCTGTGAGCAATACTACTTTTTGTAGGGTTTCTTGTCCTTTAAGGATAAACTTTGCATTCCTATGTGTTCTCTACGTAACCACTTAGTTCATGAGTCACATGGTAGAGGACTTATTGGATATTTTGGAGTGGCCAAGACCTTGTTAATTCTACAAGAACACTTTTATTGGTCTAGAATGAAGTGTGATGTGGATGCATGGTTGAAAGATATGTTACTTTTCATCATGCCAAATCCATGGTAAATCCTTATGTTTCATAGGTTGAATTGTCAATGGATTTTGTACTTGGTTTACCTAGGACTAGGCATGGCCATGATTCTATTTATGTGGTTGTTGGTCTTTTCTCTAAGACAGGACATTTCATTCCTTGCAATAAAACTGATGATGCTAAGCATGTGACTGACTTATTCTTTAGAGAAATAGTTTGCCTACATGATATGCCACACACTATTCTGTATGATGAAGATGTTAAGGTCCTTATCTATTTTTAGAAAACTTTTTAGAGTAAATTTGGTACTAAACTTTTGTTTTCTACTTCTAGTCATCCACAAATTGATGGTCAAATTGAAGTAGTTAATAGAACTTTGTCAACTTTGTTGCATGCAATCATTAAAAGGAACTTTAAAACTTGGGAAGATTGCTTGTTGCATGTTGAATTTGCATACAACTGAAGCAATTCAGAATTCAAGTCAAAGATCAAGACTTGATGTCTCTTTATCAAGCTCAATTGATGATGAAGTTGTTAATGCATTTAAACTCTGATACTAACTGATGCGAACTCGAATCTTCAAGCTCCCTCTCTTGAAGTATCAACCCGATCAGGCAATGGAAAGATCTATCTTGATTAGGTTATAGGGTAAATTGGGATGAAATTTAACTCAATCAAGGACAGTTCGAGATTGATTTAGAATAGGTGGAAGAGTACCACAACCAACCATGGTCATTGATTGGTAAGTCAAGACTTGAACAAAAGAAACACACTCAACTTTGTATCAAGGGTTGTTCACAAGGAAAAAGAAAGAGAGACTCTCTCAAAGTTTATTACTCAAAAGTCAACCCTCTCACTCTCATCTGTGTTAACACTTAAAATCGGCTCACTTTTCCTCTTTTCTTTCATGTTCTTACTCATCTCACTTGATTTTTAAATCTCTTTTTCTTGAGTGCCTCCCTCGATTTTTACCTCATGTGCACTCTTAGGGGTTACATCATTGTTTCTACTCTCAACTATCCCACTATCAGCAACTTCTTCCTATTCCACAGGCTCAACTACTCTTTCTTTGAGGTCTTGATGTTGAATAAGTTTATGCGGACCTCAACCAACAATGGTCTCAACAATCTTCTCTTTGGGAGATTCTTGAGTGTTTCTTTCAGCTTTCTCCTTCATTTGCTTCTCATGTAGAAGGTGTAGACACATCTCCGATAATGACTCCTCTTTAATTGACTCAATGTGATGCTTACATTTGGAAGGAATTGATTGAATTTTCTCCTTAATCCTTCTAGATGGTCTATCTTCTTTTTGCTCATGATGCTTGGATTGACATCGCCTAGATGCTTGACATGACCTTTTTTTATCCTCCTCACAAACATGTCTATATCTTTTGTACACTTCAACGGCAAAAAAATGATCCATTTATTGTTTCAATGTATGAAACTCATTTTCATGGGAAAATTGCGTTGAATCCCTTCTCTTGAAAGGTTCATTCTCATTTTGTTCAAACAGTTTGTGAATGAAGGATTTTCCATGGCTACCTTTGGCTTGATTTTGAGGCATTTTATGTCTATCCAATCTATCATTCAATGCCACAAAAGAGCTGTTGATCTTCCTTTGGACATCTCCTAAGATAGCCTCCAATTTAAGTGTGCCCATATGCAATTATCTAGCAAGAAGTTAGTAAAAGCAAAGATAATTTCCTCACGCGCTCCCTTATATATTTCACTCAACTCGTGTATCACTCAAGGAAGTAAGCACTCTCTCATCAAAATATTCTCAATGCCTTAGATTGTCCCACTTGAAGAAATCATAATTTGCTCAAAAGTTTCACCAACTTATAGCCAACAACCAACCAAGGATGTAATGTAGCCAAATTTGGTTCACTTTTTATGGTTTTGTTCAAAAAGAAAACGATTTTAAAGCTGAAAAGTTGGAGAAATTTTGACTCAAGAATGGACAATTTTTATACCTTAAATGGACTAGAATAAAGTGGAAAAAATTAAGAAACTACTGGATTTTAACCGACCCTAGATGCAATAACAAACTCAGACTGATTTCCTAAGTTGACTATGAAGGGACTTGACTGACAAAGAGAAACTGTAGCTGTAAGTCCCAAAAACAACCTAAGAGGGGGTGAATTAGGTTGATTAAAAATAATCAAGTAATAATGCCCCTTTTTCACAATGACAAATGCAACTTATTACACAATCAATTTGTCAAACAAATGAGCAATAGAAACCGAGAAGAGTAGATGATATAGCAATAGATGAATAGTGAAGTAAGCTGAAAATAAAGATGATAGTAAGCAAACCGATCTTCTTCAATGCTCCTCTTGAGCTTGAAGAATAAATCTCAATTCAAGCAACTTCAACTTGATAAATTTCAACCAATCTTGTGTACAACAGAAAGCTCACTTCCTCTTTGCCCTAAGCAGCACTTAGTCAAGTTAGGAAGTTTTACACTCACTCAGATAACCCTTTCAAAGCTACACTATTGAAGAATTCACTCACAATTGAAAAGCTTACAAATGAACTAACACTTCAAGACCTACAATTCTTACACCAAGAGTATTTTCTTGCTAAAATCACTCTCAAGAACTTGTATTCTAAGTGTACAAAAGTTACTATTAAGTTCAGACAAGGCTCTATTTAAAGGGGACCAAAAAGTGCCTTAATAATAGTGGTCAATGGATAGAAGGCAACTAAAGAGTCAACTAGCCATTGGAGCTATCGGACGTCCGACACAATGTTGTGCGTCCGATGCAATCATCCAACAGGTTATTTCGATCTTTATCGGACGGCCGATACATATTTCTACGTCCGATAAAGCATGCGTCCGATAGCGACCAGAGAGCTCAGAAATTTTCTTTGATACGATCGGACGTCTGATAAGGTTGATACGCGTCCGATGCGAGTGTCTGATAGTTCTCCTGTCTATCGGACGTCCGGTACTTCAAGTTGAGTGTCCGATAGAGAGTTCTCGACTTTTATTGGACTTTCGATACAAGCTATTGAGCGTCCGACAGAGTTTTGATTGAGTTCTTCAATTTCATCATTTGCCTTGATAACCTGAGCTGCCAATATACTCAATGGAAAATATTAAATTGATTTCTTCAATTGTTTTGTAATTGTCAAAATTCGGGATCACGATTTACATTCTCCTCCTTTTCGATGATGACAAAACAATTGAATTTGATTTGTAAAAACCATCGATAAAGAGAACATGTATAACTCCCCCTCATTTTCTGAAACGTACACGGTTTGCGTTATGAGTATAATTTAGATTGAGCATTCAAACATATGGTCATATCAACCCATAACTCCCCCTTACTCAATTAATCATGTTTTTGATCAAGTATTTACTCGGCCAATCAAAACATGCATCCAAGTCAATATCGATATGACCTATTAGTATAATCTTAAGCCAAAAATTCATCCGAGCCAATAGACCAATAATAGGCAACTCATCCAATCCAAAATTCATCCAATCCAAGCCATGTAAAAATTCATCCAAACCAAGCCACATAATCTTCTCCCCCTTTTTGTCATCTCAAAAAGAATCAAATAATAGATTCAAAAGAAGAGTTGAAATCTTCAATACCAAATATGTGACACACTAAATAATCCTTTTGTCATCTATTGCCAAAAATTCAATCCTTTTTACCAATACATGCCAATATAACAGTTAACCAGAAATCCATTGAGTCAATATATTAGCAACATAGAGAACAAGGCTAATAGCATCATCACAAATCCTCAATGGCTAATATTAGCACCATCAATACAAGAATTATCAATACCATCAAATATACCATTCAATGCATAATCAAAATTCTAGTGATTCAGAAGACAAAGTGACAATATCCAACAAAACCAAGATCATAGTGCAGCACGAGTTCATCAAATATCCATCAAACCCAATATTTCAACAAGAGCAAGAATAATAGCAATATCTCAACAAGAGAACCAAATCCACAAAGTCAAGGTGAGTACCAAAAGCAATATCAACATCCAAAATACTAGTCATCCAAGAGAAATACAAGGTAGCAATAAGTATTTAATACTTAATACACTTCAACCAATGATAAAATGGAACAAAATAGAAGTGATGCATCCTAATGGTGAAGTGCAAGTGCTCCTAAGGGGCCTAAAGAGTGAAAGTAGACTTTGGTCCAGGCCTCCTTCTAGTAATTCGATAGGCTGAGTGGTCTTCCTCTTCTGTGTCTTCATCATCTTCTTCCTTAACTTCTTCGGTGACTGGTTCCTTTTTCTTCTCAGATGTTGAGGGATCACTGAGGGGTTTGAGAGTCTATCATTTCTTGAGTAGGGTCAGGCCGAGATTCTTTGGCATGTGAGGCATCCTCATCCATAGTAGGAGGAAACAGTAGACCTTTCTTGTCCAAAAACTCAGGCCTCTGCTCAGGTGACATAGTAAGCATAAGGCCATGTTCAAGAAGGATAACATGGCCCTTAAGCTCTTTGAGCAATTCAACAACCTCAGATTGAGGAGAATTTGTCTTAGATATAGATTTTCTAGGGTGAATGGATGGACTAGGAGTAAAATGAAGTGTTTGAGAGGTGATGGGAGTAATAGGTGTGTCATGAGTCTTTTTTGAACGAGATTCAGAAGCAGCCTCTTTGGTACACCATGTACCATCAAACAACTTCAAATTTTTTCTTTCAAAGTAGGATTTTGTGAAAACAGAAGTGGAAGTGTCCTTCGGACATACTCCAGTGATTGGAACCTTAAAATGTTCAAAAATTGGAGTTAAAAACTTGCCATAGGACAATTTTCTCCTAGTGTCAGTACACAATTTCATTAAAAACTTGCACATGACAAAACCAAAGTCAATGCTGATTTTCTCAACAAAACAGTAAAAGAGATACAATTCCATCTTATTTGCATCAGTACGATGCCCATCAGTAGGAACAAGCAGATTCGAAATGATTGAGAAAATTATCAAGTTTTTAGGAGAAAGGTCCTCCAATTTAGCATCAACAGGAGTTTGAAAAGGAGATTGAAAGTATGACATCAATTTTTCTGCATTAAAATGATTAATGCTAGTTGAATTTTCTTCATAGGAGAAAAAGTTGGCAATTTTGCTTTTGCACCCAAATTCAATAGTGGTTTTCAAAATTTCATTTACCATATCAGAATTAAAAACCAAGTCCACTCCATTCACACGAGATCTTAATTCATCACGAGAATTTCCTTTCCTAAGATTAGCAAAAAACTGATAAAGCATCTCAGGATAGTAAACATTGGGCATGGTAATAATGTGGGACCAATTCTGGAATTCGAAAAGCTTAAGAACGGAATCGAGATCAATTTTTCTAAACTCAGAAGAATTGATTGATCTCTAGATGATGAAACATTTTTGTGAAAATAAGGCAAACTTTTCTTTGGCTTCATCATCTATGAACTGAGGTAAAGGAGGGGGTTGGGAAGTAACGTGAGAATCAGTCTGAGCATTTCGAGTTTCTTGAGTGCTTGCAGAATCTCTTTTCTTCCTCAATTGTGAGGGCCTCAAAAATTTATTTTTAATAATGTTAATAACTATTATATTAAATAATGTTATTATTGTTATTAATTCGTTCAATTATTTTAAAATTACATTTAAATGAGTTTTTGGAAAATTTAAATGAAAATTCAATTTATTTATTTATTTATTTGTTTAATTTATTTCATTTTGAGAAAAACTTAATTGAGCTCTATATTTATTTTTCAAGTAGATTTTCAACATTCCATTCATCTTATTTTAAAATTTGCCCTTTTTGTATGAATTATACAGAAAATGAGAAAAACATGTTTTTCGAGGTAGAAATTCGGGCAACGAGTTAAGTTGTACTGGAATGTAAGGATGATTACCCGTAAGTTAGAAATGTTATTCAGTGATTAGAGGTGAATTAAAAAGAGTGATTATAATTAGGGGTTTGAAATTATAGTTTAAGTTGAATTAACCTCCTTGGATTAGAATTTTAATTAGCCATTGCTTTCTCCACATAATTCACCCTAATTCACTTCCATTTTATTCCATTTCTTTTCCCTCTCCTAATCGAGATTTACTCCTTAACCTCAAGCCGAAAGAGCCAATTAATTTTCCCTCCAAAGGTTAATTAAGTTTACTATTCAAAGTTTGACTTTTGGGGATTGAAAGACAAGTTGTGTCTTGTCTTTCTTGTCCCATTTAATTTCTTCAAAAATTGTCAAAAAACTCTCTCTCCTCTCTTCCTCTCTCACCCGACTTCCTCTCCTCCTCTTTCTCTAGTTTTTCCATCAAAAATTTCTTCCATTTTCTTCACTAAAAACTCAATTAATCTAGCACTAAGTTGAGCTTAATCTTGGGGCTTGGACAAGGAGCTTGAGGAAGAGGATTTTGTGGGCTCAAGCTTTCATTTTTCTTGGTGTCTTGCTAACCTAAGGAGAGATAACATTCTACTACCTTCACCCTTGTCCATTTTTCTTCAAATTTCAAGCATGAAAAGTTAGGATTTGGGTGGTTGATAAGTTCTTAGAACCTTGATGGATGATGATTGTGATTTTTGTGATGTTGAGCTTTATTATGTTGAATTCGATGATTATGGAGAAGTTGTGGGCTCTTGGAATTCCCACTAAATGTGTGCATTTGTTTACTAGATGGTTAAATGGTGTTATATAAGTGCATTATATTTAATTTTGGTTGCTAAAAAGTTGGAAGAAAACCTCAAGGAAATTTGGCTAGAGAGAGAGAAAATTAGGGCTTGAAATTTTCTGATTTTTCCTTAATTTTGTGGCTGAGATTTTGGTCAACTTGAAGGCTTAATATGAGGTTTATATGTTGAAGGTTAAGTGGTTAAATTTTCCCCACAAAAGCCCTTTGAAAATCCTAGCACAAATGAGTGATAAGTTGAGGCAAGAATTCTGGAAAATTGGGGCAGCATGCTGCCCGATTTCATGGAGTTGTTTTGTGATAGTTTTTAATGAAAGTTGTGATCATTTTTTATCATCATTAGGTTAAGAAAGACTAATACCAGCTTAGGTTCGAATTTGAGGCTAATCGGAAGTGATTAGATGTGTTAATGATGGTGATAAGAAGATGTAGGTGCAATTTGCAGGTTTGAACAAATGCGAACTGGTCTAGTTTGGGTGCATAGAAAACAGCCTTACCTATCGATTTTTAAGTTGAATTTTGGTATGAATCTAGTTGATATATGGAATTATTAGTGTACCAAATTTGGTGATTTTTGAAGTAGAATTCTTCACTCAAATATAGCCTAGAAGTATGCCCTGCAAAACTGGAAAACAGAAATTTCAGATTTTTGAACCCCCTCTATTTGAACTGCTTTAATTTCTTGCTCGAGCATCGGAATTGAGTTCCATTGGTGGCGTTTGAAACTTCTTACACAGTAATTTAAACCTTATGAATTTTAGAGGCCAATTCATTTTCTGTAATTTTTGGTGAACTTTCAAAGTGGGCTGGTCGACCAATCTGATATGCCCTGTTTTGATACTGTAGCCTCCTGTTTCTCGAAAATCTGGGCTAATTTCATCCTGAATTTTGATTGGGTGTCTTCTACAAAGTTGTAGAAATTTTCAAGAGGTTTCCAACGGTATCAAGTTTGCAAAATTCTGACTTGTAAAACCTGAGTTACGATTTTTCAAATATTTCAACTCAACATGGAAGTTTATTGAACTTGACTTGAGTCTCATTGAGACATTTTTATAGACATCTATCAAATATTATTCTAGTGACTTGAATTAAAATACTCATATTTGTCACAGGTGATCGAGAAGATCCCGAAAAACTGAATTGATCTTGCGTGCTTTTGCCTTAGACTCTTGACTTCGGTGAGTGTCAAGTGCATGAATTGTTGAATTACTTGACATGTTTATTTGAAAGTAAACTATTGAGGCGAGAGTGTACTTTGTCGCGCTCATCCTCTTTTACTTGACTTGCATGTACATGACTGTTACTTGACTTGACTGGAACTGAATGTCGATTGGAATAATCCATCGACTTAAAAGTTATAAATGGGGACGCCCAAACCTCTTGGGGATCCTTGGGACCCGAGCCGGCAAGGGCTTGGTTGGGAAGCTTGGTGAACCTTAGGTACTGTTCTTTGAGCTTGACCTATTGAAGAGCTCTTGCTCGGTATTGCTCGTTGTAGCTTTACCTTTTATACTTACCTGTTTGGTTTCGGGCCCGAGAGGCTGAACTGTTGGACGGAGGTTGTACTAAGTGGAGATTCTACGGACTTTACCTTTGCTAAGTTGACGGAGAGTCAACGTTTGGGATGGAATAGACTCAACTACTGAACAGTGGAAATTGGCTCCTGAGAGCCCTGTATCCTTACCTGTTTCTGTGTATTTTCCTGCATGAACACTGCTCACTGTGCTTGTGCATATTCACTGTAGATAGAGAGGCTCGAAGAGGGTTCTCCGAACCCAGCTCCAAGACTTTTGTCTAATGTGAGCCCTCGAGTAGTGATTCCTTAGGAATACGGTCTCCTGGTGAAAGTTGCAATAGTACAAGTGATAGTTTGATTTACATGCTTTTATATCTGAATTTATCGGCTTTCCTACTTGCTTGATTATGTGTTTTCATGCCTTTCCTCGGCCTCACTGAGCGTTAGTTCACCCCAGTTTGTTTTCCTTAACAGGTCTTGGAGTGGGGAACATAGATCGAGGATCTAGTTACTTGGGTAGGATTTTCATAATTTTGTATAGGCTTAATATTAAATTGTGAAGTTAATGGTTTATTGTACCTAAAATTGATGTTATCGGAAATTTAATAGACATTATTGAGGATTTATTTTTGTAAGTTAACTATCATATATTGTTTGACCTCAATTAAGGATTATAAGAATAAATGCTTGTATTATTATTTTAGAGATCTTGAAGTGTGATTATTTGAAGTCTGTACTATGATTGAGGGTTTGTAGTGAGTCCTGACGAGAGCTGGGCAGACAGTCCGCTGATACCCTTGGGTTCGCCCTTGGGAGAGGTGGGGTTGTCACATCAATGAAGTCCGCTTGGCAGTTGGAGTTGGTGTTTCTTCATCTCTAAGAAGTCTCTTGCGTCCGGTAGCTGATGAACCCCTACGAATTCGAGCCATTGTATTTATGTGTGTGTTTTAAGTGGTGACTAAGATGAGGAATGAGATGCTGAGTGTTTAAACACCAAATTTGATGGTAATGTCGTGATCAAACTGCCTAAGAATGAAGGAAGTTTAGTTTTAGGGTTTTTGAGGAGATTTGGGGTTGGAAAGGATTGTGATTAATGGTGAGCAAAGTTGAAGGATCACAGCTTTCAATAGGTTTGTGAGAGAGTTTGAGTTTTCAATTTTGAAATTTGTTGCAAGTCTGAGTGGGAATTTGGGTTTTTTGAAGACTGGTGGTTGGGAAGGTGCGTCCGAATTAATGAGATTTGACTGATTGAAATGAAGAGAAATGACCTAATAAGTTGTGACTTTTAGTGTGTCGGACGTCCGAATGACATGAAGCGTCGACACATCCGTCCGATAGAATTTTCTGAAAACGGCTAAGAACACTATCGGACGTCCGTTTCATCAGGATTGGACGTTCGATAGAATTTGACCAGAAATATTTAAAAGGTCTTTTCTAAAATTCCCAATTTCAAACATAAATATATAAATTGATCTAGGGGCAAAGATTTTGTGAAAATATCGGCAATTTGGTATTTTGAACAAACATAATTCACACAAATTTCACCTTTTTGAACAAGATCATGAATGAAATGATGCTTTATGTCTATGTGTTTTGTCCTAAAATGTTGAATAGGATTTTTTGTCAAATTTATAGCACTTGTGTTATCACAGTAAATAGGCATATTATCATACAACAACCTGAAATCATTCAAGGTGTGTTTCATCCATAATAATTGAGCACAACATGCATTAGCAGCAACATATTCTTCTTCGGTTGTAGACAAAGAGATAGCATGTTGTTTCTTACTAAACCAAGATACCAGACAATTGCCAAGGAAATGACTGAACCACTAGTGCTTTTTCTATCAATTCTACAACCACTAAAATCAGCATCCGTATATCCACATAAAGCAAATTCATGACATTTAGGATGCCAAAGAACAAAATTCAAAGTTCCTTTCAAATATCTAAAAATTCTCTTAACGGCATTTAAATGAGATTCTTTAGAACAAGATTGAAAGCGAGCACACAAGCAAACAGCAAACATAATATCCAGTTTACTTGCAGTTAAATAAAGTAGACTTCCGATCATACCTCTATATTTCTTCTCATCAACACTCATACCTTCTTCATCCTTTTCGAGTTTGGTAGATGTACACATTGGTGTCCCAACTTGTTTTGAATCCTCCATGCCGAATCTTTTGAGAAGTTCTTTTGTGTACTTTATATGATTAATAAAAGTTCCCTCATAAGTTTGAAGGACTTGGAGTGTCTACAATACCTCTTTTAAAACTATTTTCAATCAAAAATACACTTAAACGCTCATACCAAGCTCTAGGAGCTTGTTTTAAGCCATACAAGGCTTTTGAAAGCTTAAACACATGGTTAGAAAATTTATCACTTTCAAAACCGGGAGGTTGATCCACATAAAGCTCTTGATCAATATAGTCATTTAGAAAAGCACTTTTAACATCCATTTGATACAATTTAAAACCTTTGAAATGAGCAAATGCAAGAAACATTCTAATGGATTCTAATCTAGTTACGGGAGCAAATGTTTCATCAAAATCTATACCTTCTTCTTGAGCATACCCCTTTGCCACCAATCTAACTTTATTTCTTACAATTTCACCCTTATCATTTAATTTATTTCTAAAAACCCATTTTGTGCCTATAATAGGGTGATCTTGAGGCCTTTCAACTAAGGTCTACACATTATTTCTTTCAAATTGGTTTAATTCCTCTTGCATAGCTACAATCCAATTATCATCTTTCAAAGCATCATTGACATTTTTAGGTTCTAAGTGTGACACTAAAGCAAAATTGTTAAGTAATGGTTTTGTTGAAGAATGAATTCTAACCTTTTCAAATGGATCACCAATTATCAAGTCCTTGGGATGATTTTGAATGAATTTCCAAGTTTTAGGAAGATCCTTTGGTAGATCATCATCCTTGTCTTCTTCTTCTTGCATTTGGTTTCCTTGAGTGTCATTTTCCTTCAAATTTTCCTCTATTTCAGCATTGTTTTCTTCTTGGAGTGTAAGCTTCTTAAGTTCCTTTTGGATACCTACATCATCATCTACACAAGTGCTTTTGGAAGAATCACTATTAGACTCATCAAATGTAATGTGTATAGTTTCTTCAATCACAAGAGTTCTTCTATTATAAACTCTATATCCTCTTTTGTTTTCACAATAACCCAAGAAAATACCTTCATCGGTTTTCTTATCAAATTTTCCAAGATGTTCCTTAATATTCAAAATAAAGCATTTGCATCCAAAAACTTTGAAATAACCACCAATTGGTTTTTTATCAAACATCAACTCATAGGAAGTTTTGCTCAAATTTGGTCTTAACAAAACTCTATTCATTACATAACATCCTGTATTCACGGCCTCGGCCCAAAAATATTTCGGCAAATCATTTTCACTTAACATAGTTCTTGATGCTTCAACAAGAGTCCTATTTTTTCTTTCAACAACACCATTTTGTTGGGGGGGTTTTTACAATAGAAAATTCATGAGTTATTCCATTGTCATCACAAATTTCCGGAAAGCCACAATACTTAAATTTTGAACCATTGTCACTTCTAATTTTGACAATGTGTAAACCAAGCAAATTTTGCACTTTTACAAACAAGGAAACAAAATTTTTGAAAGCATCATCTTTATGGGCAAGAAAAACTGTCCATGTATATCTAGAATAGTCATCAACTATCACAAGACAATATCTCCTATCACCTAAGTTAGCAATTGGTGTAGGACCAAACAAGTTAAGATGTAAAAGCTCTTATGGTCTAGATGTAGAAATACTCTTTTTAGGTTTAAAAGAAGTTTTGGTTTGTTTACCAAATTGGCATGCATCACAAACTTTATCTTTTTCAAACTTAATTTTAGGCAAACCTCTAACAAGTTCTTTTTTGAAAATTTCATTTAGCACATCCATATTGAAATGATAAAGTCTTCTATGCTACAACCAAGGATCTTCATTTGAAATTTTGAGACATTTAAAGCTAGAAGAATCAATTTTCTCAAGAATCACAACATAAATGTCATTGAATCTTCTTCCTTTGAAAATGATATTGAATTTTGAATCAAGAACTAAACATTCATGCTTTTTGAATAAATTGTTGGAATTGATCCTAGGTTTTGATGAAAACAAAACAAAATAATGATTTGGACTAATATTTTTATGTGAGAATTATGTTAGAACAGGTCCTTGATTCATTGGAAAAGAAAAGAAATCAATTTAAGAAGAATTGAGAAGGTTTTAACTTATCGGATGCAAGGATCGGACGGTGAACAGGGGTTCGGACGTTTGACAGATTGAGAAGGAAATTGAGATGGCTACTGGTTCTGTCGAACGATCGTTTGGATGTCTGATAGTTTAGGACAACACCTTCAAACGATACTTTCGGACGCAGGACAGGGGTTTGGATGTCTGACAGATTGATTGGTTCTCTCGGACGGTGGGTTCGGACATCCGACAGGCAAAGGTTCAACGTTTGTAGCTCCAACAGCTATTTTTCTAACAGCCATATTTTTACTGTTGAAAAGTTTCTTTAGCCCATTTCTCACACTCTATAAATACTCACAAGTTCAAGAAGATAGAAGACTTTTGCCTACATGAAATACAAACTTACAAGTGAATATTTGGGTAGAAATATTCTTTGTTTGTTGTATAGGTGTGGAAAAGTGGGGATTGTGAGGTTACTCATTTGGAGGAGTAAAACCTTGGTGAAGGTTGCCTCACTTGTAATAGTAGTTCTTAATTGGTTGAGTGAGTTTTCAATTGTAGCTTGTTGAGGGTTAACTAGGATAGTTGTAAAACTCATTGACTCAACTAAAGGCTTTCAGGATGAGGAAGGAGTGAGCCTTCACTTGTACAAGTTGGTTAGCTTCACCTTCAATTGAAGAAGCTACTAGTGGAGTTTATCCAAATTTGGTACAACTTGGAAATTTGGTTTGCAATTCTTTCTATATCTCTTTTCTTTATTGCTCAATTGTGATATCTTTATTGTGCTTAATTTGACATATTGTTGTGCATACTTGAGCAATAGTTTGTACTTGTTTTATTGGGTGAATTCTTGCTACATTTGATTGTTTTGTTAAACAATCTAATTCACCCCTTTTAGGTTGCATTTGGGACCTACAGTAGCTGAGGTGAAGCTTTTTGCTGGGCTGTTTGAATGTGTTTTGCTTCCCTTTTATGAGATCCCGATTTTTCCCAATTTTTGAAAAATATTAAATAATGTTAATTATAGTAATTATTGTTTGCCAAGGTGTTTATATGATTTGTTTTACTTCTTAAAGTGTTTTGTTTTAGCTATTCTGTTTTACAAGTTTGAAAACCCTAATTTGAAATTAAAACCCTAGTTTGCTTTGAAAACCCTAAATTTGGATAAAAACCTAATTTGTATATAAAAAAACCTAGTTTGGTTTCGTAAAACCCTAGTTTTGAAAATGAATCTAAGTTTTATGTCCAACTACAAGTTTGTTATTTCTTTGATTTTATGTATGTTAAGGCATGATTAAGAAAAGTGATTAAGATCCTTGGGTGATTAGTAGCTTAAGTAGGTGACACGAACAATTAGTGGACTAAGTTGAATGTAGGGCCTATGGACTAAATTGATAGGATAAGAAATCATTTGGGGCAAGGATGATGGACACCTTAAATTGCTAGGTCTTCTTGGCATGATTATTTTGACCATTAGCTAAACTTTGACTAAGAGAAAGAAATATCTACTAAGTTCAATCCATTAGCCATTTGAAGACAAGAGAGCTCGGGTGGAGAGAGGCCAAGAACAAGAAAGAATAGGGAAGAAAGAAAGGAAAGAAAAGAGAGGAAAAAAAAGAGAAAAAAACTTGAGATTTCATCCAACTTCAATCATCCAATCTTGATTTGGAGCTAGGAGAAGAAGATTGCACTTGGGAACTTGGAGTTGTACCAAGAACATAAGCTAGAAAGGTACTCTTTCTATCTTTACAAGCTGGAATTTTGATGGAGGTGATGAAATTGTTGGATTTTGTGGTTCTTTTGGCTTGATTCATGCTTATGTTTAGCTTTCGAGATGATTCTATGGTTTGGTTTGGTTGATTTTAGTGTGTATACTCTTGGCCAAGAAGCTAGGTTAGGGTTTCTTATTTTTCAAGATTCATTGTTGGGAATTAATGTCTATGTTATTGTTTTGAATAAATTGGAGCTTTTTCTTGCTTGATATAATGAATTGATGGTGTATGCTAGTTGATTTCTTGGTCCAAGAACTTCGGCCAACAAGGGGTACTTAGGGCTTATTGGTTTAATGTGTTTAGTTGCTTCCTTTAGTGTGTTAAGTATGCAATACATGTTTATTTGAAGTGTATTTGGTGTTGTGGTTGTTGAATTGGCAATGATGAGAGGTCAAACCCTAGTTAGGGTTAATGATCTTGGACCACCTTTGTGTGTTTGGTAGTGTAAATGGATGATTAATACTCCATTAGTAGTACATTGATGGGAATTGATTAGAAATGCATGAGTTGTAGCTAAATTGGAACCAATTTGAATGAATTATGAACATTTGGTATTAGGCCGTGAGTTGTAGACAGCCCTAGTGTCGAGTTAAGATGTTTAGGAGCTGAATTTGCATGTTTATTATCGCATTCGAGTCATTGGAATTGCATGTGCGTGAATTGGTTTGAATTCGATGCATTTGGGCGCAAAAACAGAAAACAGGGGAGGATAAAATAGTAATTTTGCTCCATTTTTTGTGTTGATCCTTTGTGAATTGGCTTTTGCCAAAACACAAAAGTTATAGCCCTTGATTCTAGCTTTCCAACGCATTTGGAATTTCTTGATTTGGATCTTTGTACACTGAGATATGGTCATTTCAATCCAGCCTGTAAGCAAACCCGAGATTAAGAAACTGGAATTGTTTCGTGTTTTTTGACCTAGAAGGAGTAAATCTAGGTAAAAATTCCCTCCATGAAAGTTATAGATTGTTCTCTTAGTTTCGAAACGGCACCTCATACACTTCCTTCCGACACTCGTACCATGAGTTATGATCAAAATGGCAAAAGGTGTCAAATCTGCCTTTCACACCTTCTAGTGTGTGTTTTTCATTTTGATTCTAACGTCGTTCGTTTTCGTTTGAGCGCCCATGCATGTGCTCTCTTTGCTGTTTTAAGTGTTTTTAAGTGTTGTTTTGGCATCTTAGTGATTGTTTGGGTAATTTTGTGGCTCGGTTTAAACTCTATTCAAACCTAAATATCTCATATCTTGTGTGCTATTAGACTTGGAAGGCAGATACAAAGGGGATCCGAGAACGAAAGCATAGGGTTTGCTTTGCTTGAAGGTGAGTGATATTTGCATGGGTGTGACTTGAATGATCTTGCTATGTGCTACTTGAATGTTCACTACTTGTTTAAGTGTTCAATGGTTCAAAACTGCTCAAATGTGAAACTTTTTTCCGTTGTACCATTTGTTAGACGAGTGTGTACTTTATCACACTCGGTCTAGTCATATGTGACATTTTACTGTTTAAAGTAAATAATTGACTGTTATTTGACTATTTGTACATGATTGTAAGCCTTTGGTTGAACTGGGCCCTTGCCCATCGTTACTAGCCTATTCGAGCTAGAAGCGGACTCGGTCGGGTAGGTTAGGAACCCTAGGCCACTATTACGGTATACTCGAGTATTACCACTGGGTGTTATAAGGAGGAGTAGGAGGTTGATTGACCGGCTGATGAGATGGATTGCAATTGCTCCCAGTGGACACCGTATCCTTTAACTGAGTGTTTCCTTATTTTACATGTTTTGTTGGTGATAAACTCCCTAACTGATTATTGTTGGATTCTTCGGTGCTACTATATGCAATTGCATGGTTTGAGATTACTCATTAGGCTTTTAGCTCATTCCTTCCCAATTTATTTTCCTTAGCAGGGTTTGAGAACGAGAGCTTCCGAAGACTGCTCTAGGTTGGTTGTTTTGGAGACTTTGAGTTTGTACTCTGATGTATTTTCTACTTAGATGGTTGGAGTGAGAAACTCTAGCGGGAGCTACTCTTCGGCTCTCGTGATTTTGTAATGGATTTTATGTATGTAAATAATGTACATAAGGATCTTTTGGATAAGTTTATGTTCCCTTTTATCGTTTTCACTATCGAGTTCTGGCGAGAGTTAGGCAGGCGATCCGCTGAACCCTTTGGTTCGCCTTAGGGAAAGTTGGGGTCATCACACATTTTCCTTTCCCAATCAGGTTTCTAAATACCCTTTGTATGGAATTCGAAAAGTGTTAGGAAAGGAATTAATTTGGACACGAAAATTGATTTGGAAATTCACAAATAGCGAGGAAAATGACCAGCTGCTTCTCTTGTTTCCTGATTTGTTTCTTTATGCAACTCAACCACATGAAACAAGAAGCAAGGCAATGTTACTTGAGATTTCAAGATCAAACAATGACGGCCAAGCAACACAAATCCTGATGAAACTTGGAAGACACCTCTAGAAAGAAGTGAACCGAATCCCCTTGGAAAATTTTCTGGACAAATTTGGCAACAAAATTCCACTTTTTTTCACAAATCAGGGTTGGAAACTCAAACCAAGATGTGCTTGGATAAGAAATCAAATTTGGAAGTGTAAGAAGCTTGGAAATCCAAAAACAGCTACAAAAAGATTGTTCAGCAAAATAGTTTAGGTAGTTTCCTTTTCCATTCTAGGCTGGAATTTCTAATTTTGCTAGTTTCTTTATTTCCATTTTTCTTTTAATGAATAACTGTTTGTTTTAGGAAACAAATTAGACCAAAGGCTATTTTCTTCAAATGGAATAAGAAGGATATTTGTAGCCTTTACAAGACTCAAACCCTAAAGCTATTTGGAAAACATTTAAACGAACTAAAACCTATCCAAATTAGGAAATTAAAATCGCCTTAAATGGTCAGCATGACCAGCCATGCTATAATAACTCAAACAACTCAAACTAGCCCTTAACTACAATAGTTAATCAACCAATTTAAGCTAACAATACACTTAAACAAATGACTTAAGAAGGAAGCTAAAATTCGAGTTTGACTTAAGCTAGTCTTGAATAAATTGGTCAGCTCAACTCAAGCTTCAAAACCAGCCAACTTCATTCGTCAAAAGGACACTAAACAATGCATTAAAGTATTGAAACAATAACTAAACATCAGCTAGCAAGTGGGCCTAATATTGGAGTTGAAACCATATTCAAACCAAGCTTCATCGGGGCTATAGCTTTCATATCCTTCCACTTAAACATCTTGATACTGAAAGTTTTGATGCATTTAAGTTCATTATTCAGCTTGTTTAACTTGTGAACTCCAACTTCATCATCATTTGAGCTTGATAAAGAGACATCAATTCTTGATCTTTGACTTGAATTCCGGATTGCATCATTTTCTCATCTAACTTTTCAAATTAGCCTAAGTGTCAATTGCGTGTTCACCACCTTCTTCGACTTATGTGCAACTAATCCCACCATACCATAGCATAATCAGTAAACTCGATGACAACAAGCTTCACCTTTTGTTGATTGGTATAATTATTATAGTAAAAACCATCTCGATCTTTCTTTCCTAGTCAAAGTATGCCTCAGGTTCGGATCTCCCTTGGAATGAAGGAATCTTAAGCTTGATGCCCTTGATAGATTCACCATCTCATCTATAATTTTGTCAACCAGCTTTTGGGCATTTCTAAAAGTCTTCCTCTTCATCATTAGAGGAGTCCAATTTAAGTTTAAGGCTTTTCCCATGGGTAATTTTGATTTGATTCTGGGAATTCTCAAGTTGATCAATTCTTTTATGCAACGGTTCAAGTGCATTCTTCATCATTCTTTGAAACTCACTCATCATTGCCTCCATATTGAATATAGGATCAAAAGTTGAGGATCCTTCTCTGTTTTACATGTTAAGGTTACCTACAAAAGGGTTAGCAAAGAAACAAGTATAATTCCTCACACATTCTCTCATGTGCTTACCCTCAACACTTGTGTATCACTTAAAACGCTCTAATAATCATCAACCAGATTCTAAAGGCCTCTAGTTGCCTCTCTCAAAGAAATTAAAGCTTTTCTCAAGACGATAATCAACTAAACAATATCACCGATTTGTATTAATTTAGGCTTTTGTGAGGAACTAGATGAAATGGCAAGGAGAAGACCACTAATAAATGAAAATGAACAAGATTTAGACCTCTAAAATTGCTGGAAATTAACTGGAAAAATTGAAATTTTAATGCTAAAACAAACGAATCTAAATAGGGAAGGAAAAACTAAAACTGACAAACAGTTACTATGAAGGATGAAATTGGAAAGAATCTTTATTTAACCTTGGAATGACTTATAAATATTGAATGAAGTTCTCAACTACATGAATCAATAATTTGGATACTTATTTGGCTATTTCCAATGGAATTCTGGCCAAAGATTTGATCAAAAATAGTTTAGAAAAATAATCCATTACCAGATCGAAAAATCTTTCCAAAGGGGGTTGTGTATCTTTGACCTGCCTAAGCTGGACTTCTTTGTTTTCAAAATGGAGTTGCAAGATATTTTGGAATCTTAGAAGATCAATCAAGGCTGGTACAATTTTTTTTTTTCACAAAACAGCCTCGGAACTAGGGTTTCAAGCAACGAATTTGTAGGTTTCAAGATTTCCCAAGTTTGCACAATGTAATTCAAAATTCCCCAAGATCCCTTGTTAAAATTTCGAGAACTTCAAGACCTTCAAAGACTTTAGAAAATTGATTCAAAAGTTCCAAGAATCAAGTGCAAACAATTACTCAAGACTCCACAAGAACACACAAGAAACCCTAAGCATTGCTTCAGATATCCATCAAAGTGAAATGACTCAAGACAATTTTTTTATTGATACAACAGAAGCAAAATGACTAAAGAACAAAGCAAGAAACGATAACAAGAATCAAGTCACAAGTCATGGATCTAATATATGGCATCAAACTTTGGGTTGCAGAAACCTAAATTGAACTTGGATAGCTCAAGAACAATTTACATGGGTAGAATGATGCCACAATCAAGTGTGTTGCTTGATTGACAAGTCAGTGATTTTCTTAGGTCAACTCTAAGACATTCAATAGTAGCTTTCACAAGTGAAGAGAATTGTTCACAAAAGAAACAATTTGCTAGAATAATTGCCAAAAAAAAAAAATTTCCCTAATAATGAAAAATGTTAGCCTTCATATAGGCTTTACAAGACCCAAAAACCTAAACTGACAAGAAAACACTTAAAAACATTATTATCTCCAAATTGGACAATATTACCTAATCCTACATACACTAGGAATTAAGCTAGTAAAGGACTCAAATGTGAAACAATTAACTAAGTGACATATGAAGTCAACATGAGCTGGTCACATTTATTAAACAAATAAACAAACAACAAGAAAAGAAAAACCCTAACTAGAAAATGACAAAAGGCCGGTGCAAGTTATCACACCGGTTATTGTGCCAATTTTTAATTGACTTTCAAAGCCTAAACCTTTGATGGATAATCGGCACCGGTTATGAAGCCGATTGTGTCACCAGTATTGCTCTATTTTTCACCTTTGAAATGCAACAAATTAACACAACTTGTAGTTGAAATTTGAACCTTCAATGGTCCTATACAGCCTAACTTGTCCTTGAACTACTCGAACCAAAGGTTAAAGTGATTCTTTAAACTTCTTAGCATGAGAATGCATGACCGGTCTAATTGGAACCTTCACAGGTTCGAATTAATAAGCATGTGATCCTGCATCAATAAGTGTCTATAGCACCACAGCATAGGGTTTCAGATCTACAATAAAAATTAGTATACTATGTTCTATAATTTGAAAAAAATTATAAAAATCAAAACTTTAAAAAATGGTTTTTTGGTTTTTCACAAACTTAATTTATCCAAACGTTTGGCTGATTTTGACTGGTTCTTTCCTGAACAAAATTTATACAAATTTTACTAGAGCTCTATCTAATAGTGATCTAACCGGTCACATTAGCAAGTCCAATTTGAGTTAAAAGTAGAAATTTAGAGAAATAGTCCAAGCAAAGTAACTAAATATTGCCTAAAGTACCCAGCAATGAAGCTGAATTAATAGGTTAGTAGTCAACCAATATGTCACTAGTAGTTGATGTACTATTGTTGTTATATTATCATATTGAAAGTTTATATGCCCTAAAGTCAAACAAGTTTTAGAGTATCATATGTACTTGAATTATTTGTGTTATAATAAATGACATTTTATCATGCACATAGATACATTTGTACATACATACATACATACATACATACATACATATATATATATATCAAAAAATTCTTGAGGCTAACATCGTATGAAACTTTTGGTATAAAAATAACAACTACCATCATAGTTTCGAAGCTATATTTTGTTTGAGAAATGATCTTCCATTTGAGCAAGTAAATTGAATACACAGGGGCTGGCCGCCAAGTACTCAATTCACGAAAGTAACTTGGATAAAAGCACTATAGACATGGTTCAATAAATTTCATGAAAGTAATTTAGGGAAAATCTTGCATCTCCACTTCTTGAGGGTCATAGCAATTTGATGATACCACAAATATCTAGCTCATTCCTAGCCAATAACAATTGACAAAGAAGTAGATTCGAAGCTTCAACCTTGCACCCATTTATGCAAATGAAATTAAGGAGAACTAATACGATAGCTAAGAAATTGTCTATACCACCTGGAAGCAACCAAAACTGTGATGATAAGTAAGAGAATGTCTGCACCATCATCTGCTTAATTTTTCTAACCAAAGTCCCACCAAAATCACTTTAAGGATCACTAACTTTTAAAGACAGCATCTAGCTTTTGGTACCTCAGTTCCCTAGACCTCTGAGGTAAGCACGAAGCTCGAAGCTGTAGACAAAATACCAGTGGATATCCTTTGCTAAAGTAACATTATCTGTTTGTAAAGTAACATTATTATCCAGCTCTAGCAATTGTTGGCTCAGGCAGTCGTAAGAGGGAATACTTCTACCGTATCGAGATACATAATATTAGAATCGAGTAGCTGAAAAGCTACTGGCACCAAATAAGATGAACTAGGAAAAGAAATATCACATGCAATTTCACTTAGGCCAATATGGTGCTCCAACAACCAAAGCCCTTTCTCATAGTCACTGAGTGTCCTATACCCATCATTATAAGCGTTACAATCTACAAAAGATCTCAACTACCCATGATAAACTCCTTATATGTCTATATTTGTATGATGGTAAATTTAATCAATGAAATCACAATTGTCATGATGATAATGCTCATTCGATCAAACTTAAATTTTATTCTTGAATATCTCTAGTCAATGTATTCACAAGATAGGACATCATTTACTCAGTTAGATGAGCATATGACATGCTTCTTCTATATGAGAAGTAATAGACTTCATCTATTATGATGTGAAATATTAATGTTAGTATATAGGTGATTGACAAATGATCAAATTCATTAGATTGAATCACATAGAGATTATTAATGTCTGAGTTACCTTTGTGTAAGTGATCCTTAAATTTAATGTTGTCATGGTATTTTGAATATGAGTTACTATAATTTGATACTATAGGATTACTTCTTGTAAATAGATAGTTTAAATCATTAGTGATTGGGCATAATATGAAGTATGGAAAAATGATGAATAACTTATAAGGATTTACCACCTCTTCTACATAAGAAGAGTTGTCTCACCATTGGCCACTTGTAGAAGTACAACTCAATGAAATCTTAGTACTATGTGGATAAGTGTAAAAAGGTATTTCTAAATATTTCTTTATTATAGTTATGTATTGGTGAAAGCAAATGACATTAATCTTAGTATAATAGGCACATATTCCATACGCTAAGATTAACATGAGATAAACATGGTAAAAGGATATTAATTACATGGTAAACATTTACAAAAATATGAAGTCATCCACTTGACTTTTCTTATTACTTGGGTGGCCATGATGCATTAGTAGTTGATTGGAAAGCAGAAATGATAAATCAAAAGATGTCTTAGTTTATTAATTCTTATCTATTCAGAATTATAATTCATACTTATTGCCAACATATATAAGAATCCAATAGGCCACATACATTAAGCACTTCTTTAATTAGATTAAAAGAAATTCAAGTAGGGACTTAAAAGATAAGTTTTTATACCTTATAGTTTAAGTTGTAAGACAAATTAAACTTGAAGAAATTATGGTGCAAAATAAAATTAAATGTTCCAATACAAGAGTTCTATTGGATTAAGGAAACTAAATCTTATTAAAAACCAATTTCAGTTTTCCATAAGGATTCGAATAACCTATATGTTTATAAATATCCTCATATCTTGTGCTAGCAACACCAATCAACAGATTAATTGAAAATTTTGTGAAAATCCATAGAGAGAGAGAGAGAGACACACACACACACACACACACACACACACACACAAGAAAAAATGCAGAACATCAATGGTTACTTTTCTCCTTTTTGTTTGAAAATCCTACTTAGGGAACTAAGGCTTTTCTTATCCACTTATGTGTTATTGTCTTGGCAGTAGTTAGAACTTTTCTAGTTCAAGCTAATTTAATGTTTGAAACTACTAGTTGACAAATTTAGGAAACTAGCACATTCCTAATTGTGACTCAAAGGAATATTCTTGGAACAACTAACAAATCTAAAATTGACCTTTTCCAACACAAATCAAGGTTGGAGATTGGTTTCTTGGGTATTTATAACCAACTCAACTAACCAGATTTGGTTTGGAAAGTTTAAGCTAAAGAAAACCAAATCCAACTTGGAAAATTTGAGACGGTTGGACTGTTTATTACTTGAACTTCAAACTGCATTTTTTTAAACTCCCAAAACAAATTTGTAGCTTCATTTTGAAATGTTGAAGAATCAAATCAAGGCTATTCACTTTTTTTGTTTCTTCATTTTCTTCTAGCCAAGATCTGATTAGAGCTTTTTTTTTTTTTTTTTTTTGCTTCAAGAACCAATTTACAAGAATTAGGGCTTCTTCAAGCATTGGTTTTGATAGATGAAACAGTCTAAGAATTCAAGATACTTCAAGATTCCACAATTGATTTCAAGAATTTAGGAACTTCACAAATTTGAATCAAGAAATTCAACAATGTTTCAAGAATTTATTCAAACAGCAAAGAAAAAATTCCAAGACCTTCAAAACTTCAAGAACTCAATGATTTGATTCAAGAATTTTAAGAACACACACAGAAACAAATTGCACCACTCAAGAACAACACAAATACACAAACAAAACCCTGGTAAAGCCTCAGATTTCCAAGAAACTAAATGACCAGATTATTTTTTTGGGTGAATAGTACCACTATAGTAGTAATGAACAGTATCGCTATAATATGCTACGATAACCAATGAATAGTACTTCCTTTTTGTTAATCGTGATCCCGAATTTTGATAATTACAAAACAATTGAAGATATTGATCTAATATTTTCCATTGAGATCTTTGACAGCACAGGTCATCAAGGCAGGAAACCTGTTGAAGAAACTTTGACAGCACAGGTCATCAAGGCAGGAAACCTGTGTTGACTGTCGGACGGACAATACCTTGTATCGGACGTTCGATAAAACTCGAAACTTCTCTATCGGACGCTCAACTCGACGTATCGGACGTCCGATAGACAAGGGATCTATCAGACACTTCTTTCAGACACACAACATCCACATCGGACGTCCGAAGATATCCAAGAAATTTTTCAAGCTCTCTTTCCGCTTTCGGACGCAAAAACATGTCGGCCGTCCGATCATTTTCATGAAGATTTTCTGAGCTTACTGGTCGCTGTCGAACGCAAAGCCTATCGGACGCAGAATCATCCATCGGCCGTCAGATAAAAAACGCAACAACCTATCGGGCGCTAGCATTGGACGGACAATAGAGTGTCGGATTTCCGATAGTTCCAACGGCTAGTTGACCTTTCAGCTTCTCCTATCCGTTGACCTCAATTTCAAGGCACTTTTTGGTCTCCTATAAATACAAGCATTGTCTGAAAATCAAAACAACTACTGTACACTTGGATAACAAGTTCTTAAGAGTGATTTTAGCTAGAAAATACTCTTTTTGAGTAAGATTTGTTAGTCTTGAAGTGTGAGTTCATTGATAAGCTTTTCAATTGTGAGTGAGTTCATCATTTGTGTAGCTTTGTGAGGGTTTTCAGTTAGAGTGTAAAACTTCTTGGCTTGACTAAGTGTAGCTTGGGGCAAGGAGGAAGTGATCCTTCCATTGTACACAAAGTGGATTGAAGTTCATCAAATTGAAGAAGCTTTACTTGAGGAATTTTTCTTCAAGCTCAAATGGAGCTTGGAAGAAGTTTAGTTTGCTTACTCTCAATCTATTTCTCAGCTTTCTTTTCGAATTTATTGATTGAAATCTCTTCTATACTTATTGGTCTTGATTGTCTATTTGCTTGACAAACCTTTTGTGTGCAAAATTATTATTAAACTTGAAAAAGGGGCAATATTTGACTAGTTCTTAGTCAACCTAATTCACCCCCCTTCTTAGGTTGTCTTTAGGCCTTACATTTTTTTTTTGAATAAATGACTCAACAACAACACAAAACTGATTGAGGAGAAAACATCACAAGGAACTAAACAAGAGCAAGGAATGAAACAAGAAAAAATGACCAAAAAACCCTAGACTTAACAACAAAGATATAATGTTGATACCTTGTAATCAATGCTCTGATTACCAACTAATACAATGTCTAGATCTTTTATGAGACTAGAAATGCCTACAAACCCACGATCTATAAACAATATACCAAAGTTTGATTTGGCAGATTTCGAAACCGAACTTAGATAGTATAAGAATGATTTGAAAGGGGTAGAATGATGCCACAATCAGGTTTGCTGCTTGATTAATAAGTCGGTGATCACCTAGAATCAACTCTTTGATGGTCAATGAAGACTTTCACAAGCTAGAGAGAATGTTTCACACAAGAAACAAAATCTGAAAACTTTTATTAAAACTCACAACTCCACCAAAACAAAGGAATGTTTAAGGCTATTTATAGCCTTCCACAAATCCACTAGAACTAGAAAAGCTAATGAAACCAAACGACCTTACAATTGACTTAAAGTTGGTCAAGTTTCCTAATGAAACTATACAAACTAATGACTTAAGGAATTAACTAACAAACTACTTAAGAAATTAATAACAAACAAAGCAACTAATTTAGACCAATAAACAATCCTTACTGGCTAACTTTTTTCTTCTAAAACTCAACAAATGACTAATGAAATCAATTAAAACAACTTGAAGATATAATCCCTTGAAGTTTGAAGAATCTCGAACCATCTTTAATTGGCTCCAATTGAACTTCAATTTATAGCAAAGGTCATAGCTTAAATTGATTGACCTTGAAACAACTTGAACCTTGCATTTGCAACTACCATCTTGAGCTTGACTCAAATCATACCAAGTTTGAATTAGATGAATCACTCTCATTCCTCATCAATGCTGCACGTACTAAGACATAAAACTCCTTATCATAAGTTGAATGATTAATGGTAGCTTCATCCAACTCTTCACTAAAGTAGGTGATAGGCTTTCCTCCCTACATAAGTACGGCTTCAATCCCCACACCTAATACATCACATTCAATTTCAAAAGTTGAATCAAAGTTAGGCAATAATAGAACTGGAGCATGTGTGAGTTTGTGTTTAATTAATTAGAAGGCTTTATCTTGATCATCTCTTTAATTGAATTTCTCATTCTTTTTGAGCACCACTATTAAGGGAGCTACAGTTATGTTAAAATCTTTGACAAATCTTTGATAAAAATCGGCAATTCCATGGAAGCTTCTTACGTCTCCTATGGATTTAAGAGCCATTCAATCTTGGATAGCTTTGACCTTCTCTTCATCCACATGAAATTCCTGTGCACTAACAACGTATCCTAGAAACAGAAGACGGTTACTACAAAAAATGAATTTCTTGAGATTGGCAAACAACCTTTCTTGTTGAAGTGCATCAGTAACAGCCCTTAAATGTTCAATATGATCATTTAAACTCTTTCTATGGACCAAGATATCATCAAAATAAACCACTACAAATTTTTCTAGGAAAGGACAAAAGACATGGTTCATTAACCTCATAAAAATGCTAGGTGCGTTAGTAAGATCAAATGACATAACTAACCACTCATCTAAACCATGTTTGATACGAATCCCGTTAGAAATGGAACCTATATTTCACAAGCCCCGAAGCTAGACAAACAATACCTAAGGTTTTGCAGTAGAAAAACTTAGACCTTACTAATTATTGTCATCACGAATGTGTTGATATGATCTCAACCCATAACTATTCGAATTAGCCAAAATTGAAGGTTAGAAGATGCCACAATTGAAGTGTGATCTTTGAACAGATAAGTCAGATTTGAACACCCAAGATTCTCTAATGTATTTAAGTGAACACTTCTAAGACACCAAGAGAAACTCTCTCTCAATTTGTTGGAAAATTTTATCTTTCATCATTAATGTAAAACGTGTGCCTTATATAGGATTTACACAACACAAAACCTAACTAGATAAGGAAACACCCACTCGAGCTACTTTCTCCTACTAATACTAGGACAAATCATTTAACTATGTGAACCATTAACTTCAACATGAACTGGTCACATTGATTCACTAAATAAGCAAACGACACAACTAATAATTAATGAATCAAACAAATTCTAGAAATCCTAAATTTTCCGATGAGAATCTGCATGCTAAGTGACCAAATTGTTAGTCGGATTCAAGGTGTACGCGACTAAAATTTGACACTTATTTCAATCCATTGGAGGAATGAATCCTCGAGGCAATCCTTGTGCTCATTGGTTTGCTGATTCAAGACAGAAGCTTGGATCATCGTAACAAATGTGCCATTTGAGTGATCAAGTCCCTCAAGAGCTTTATATGTTCCAACTTGCTCCTTAGCTGCCCAAACCAAAACATGAATAGCTCTTGAGATTCCTATCATTCCCCTTGATACGAACCTACCAAGAATGGCCTAAACTCATATCCCACAAAGCCCTGGATCTAGACGAAGTTTAAGTTAGGTTTGTGGAATAAAACCTTGACCCTTCTAAATCATGAAATTATGAACTAAGATGAATATCAACCCATAACTTAATAATTTAGTGAATCAAAGTTGGTTGTAGAAAACTCCACAACCAAGCACATTTCTTGGTTGATAAGTCAGTTGAACACTCTCAAGAAAACTCTCAAGTATTCAAGTAAGGACAAAAGAATTGCTCACAGAGGGTGTTTGCTACAAAATTCACTATTATTCTTGTTGTAAACATTTGAAGAAAAGATGGCTTCTTTATAGCTTTTACAATACCAGAACCTTAGAACTATTTGGAAACGCTTAAGTAACTAAAACCATCCTACATTAGGAAACCCTAACTTGGCTTAATAGTCAACATGAGTAAGCCATTTATTAAGCTACTAGAAATGACTCAAACTACTTCTAATAATCGTTAAATAATCAACTAATAAAGCTAATGAAACATAAAGACAATCAACGAAACTTGACAATACTGCTTTGGACTTGGAATGATATGTTTGTTATGTTTTAGAAGAATGCAAGAACGTCCACAAGCCCATGATCTCAGGACAAGGTATCAAAGTTTGTTGGTGGATTTTGAACTTCCACTTGGATAGCTCAAGAATGAACTCAAAAGTGTAGAATGATACCACAATCAAGTGTGTTGCTTTTGATAAGTCAAAGATCATCTTAGGTCAACTTTAAGATGTTCAATGGAAGCTTTAACAAGCCAAAGATAATGATTCTCAGAGAGAATGCAAATCTAGAAATTTTTATTAAACTCATGAAAATTCTTATATAAGGGACGACTTGATGCGAACTCAAATCTTCAATCTCTCGCTCTTGAAGAGTCAATCCAATTAGGCAATGGAAGGATCTATCTTGATTAAGTTATAAACAAATTGGATGGAAACCTCAACCCAATGTCTCCCCCAAAGATGCGAATCTATTGATTCTATCTCAATTTGACACCTTCAAAAGAAAACTGAACCTTGGTATAGGTAGAATGGCACTACAACTAATCGTTATCGTTGATTGATAAGTCAAGACTTGAACAAAGGAGACATAATCAACTTTGTATCAAGGGTCATCACAAAGGAAAAAGAAAGAGAAACTTCTCTCAATTTTATTATTCAAAAAATGTCCTAACTATTACAATGAAGAGAGAAGGCTATTTGTAGTCAAAATAAGCCTACTTAGACAAATCCGAATTGCTCTAGGATTTTGCCACTTATTCTTGACAACTAATGGACTTAATTAACTAAGGCCCATTAAACTCAAGGCTTAACACAAGTTTGGCTCATTTATTACTAATGAACTAACAATCAACTAACAACTAACATAAAAGAAAATAAATTAAACGATTAGGAAAACCTGAGAATGCAAATGTTGGAAGACCGGCATGTAACGACCTCGCTTTTCCTTAGGGCGAATCCTAGGGTATCGACGGGTCGCCTGGCTAGCTCTCTCCAGGACTAACTAGCAAAACAAGCAAAAATAATAGAATCAACCAACTAAGAGTGACCTCGATAAACAAGAGTCAACCAATTCATATACAAGACTTCAAACCCTACATCTATTACAACCCAAGTGTAATTCAAGTACTTCCAAAATACACTTCACATTCACACTTACACTTGTCAAAATTTACAAGAAAACAAGAGCTTATGCAAAAGAGAGATGATTCTAATCTTCCAAGGTCACTTCTCTTCACAATCCTATTAAGGAATAACAAACTTAAAGGGGTGAGCGAATGCTCAGTGAGGCCAAGAAGAACATGCAAGCAAGCAAGGTCAAGTAATACACATTTTCACTGAGTAAGATAAGTATCCACAATTCTCAAGTAAGAGCACAAGTAAGGAAATTGATTACACATTCAATAAAGGATACGAGATCTCTCAAGAGCTAGTCCACCGCTTGATCAAGATTTTTGGTTGAGTTGACACTCTGTCAACATAGCAAGAGTAAATCCGTAGAGCCACACTTGTCAACCATCTCCGTCTACCGTTTCAACCCCCAACCAGACCCGCTCATCAAAAACAGGTAAGTTGGTAATACTCGAATATACCCATGCAAGGAGTCGGTGAAGCATTCCAACCGACGAAACATATAAGGACACATGGCTTTTCAAATCTCCTTAACCAGGACCTCACGCCTGGCTGCGAGTCGATTGACTAACCGGGGTTTGGGCGTCCCCATAAATAAATGGTAAGTCGATGAGACAATGCTCAGTCGACGAGCAAGTAAAAACAAGCAAGTCATTACAAGTACGAGGAAGTACAAACAAGCAAGTTCAAGTCAAGTAAGAGAGGTCGGACGAGATAAAGTACACGTCCGCCTCGACAAGTCCAATAATACGTTCAATTTAAGCATGTAACGAGTTCAAGTAAGTCAACAAGTCATGCACTTGACACTCACTAAAAGTGCAATTCAAGCAAGCAAGCAACTTCAAGCTCTCAGAATTGGATCGTCTTCGATCCGGTCTTGATCACCTGAGCCAAATGTGGCAAATGAGTCCCCTATGCCACTCACAACAAGATCTCAAGAATTACACCCCTCTTACCCACTTAAAGTTACTTAAACTATCAAATTCGATCATATGAAGAAGAGTGATAGCAACTAGCATCATAAGAGGCTAAAATCATCCAAGTATCCCAGGAAATCCAAGATATCAAAGTTGGTAAGCACTTAAGAAATTCAAACAATATAACAAAACTTTGGCTAGCGTCAAGTCAATAAAATCATTTACTTTGTTTCTTAAACCACGTTTGTTTCGCCCAAATCAAACATACATATCAAGGCCATTATTTAAAAAGAGGTAGCATGAACCTTTACTAAAATCAATCACCAAAATTTGAGGAAAAAGGAAGGGAAAATCAGCCCCGCTTGACCAATAAGAGTGGAAATTTCTCCTTTCTTTTAACCTTTCAAAAGTTCACCATTTCGACTCGAAATCGACACACCTTCAAGAATGTAAAATTAGCAATGTTTGTTGATCAAATGTGCATCAAAATACACCCAAAACGGTCCACCATGTTCAAAGTAAGGGCAGAAGTTTCAAAGAAGCATCTTTTGATTCAAAACAGAAAGTTTCCAGCTTTGTGCGAACAAGTTTGGAAAATCATATCTTGAGTTACGTAGGCCCAAAAT
Source organism: Gardenia jasminoides (assembly GCA_013103745.1). Taxonomy (NCBI): domain Eukaryota; kingdom Viridiplantae; phylum Streptophyta; class Magnoliopsida; order Gentianales; family Rubiaceae; genus Gardenia; species Gardenia jasminoides. Next base: position 28,266,818 of record CM023095.1, read on the forward strand.
TCATGAACTTTATACCTTTGGAAAATAGATTCAATTTACTAAAATTATTCAGAAGACACTTTAGTAAGATTAAATCCATAAGTAGATCAAATTTTGACCTCAATTCACAGCTTCAACAATGCACCCGAACAGAACAGAATTGAAATTCTGTCAACTTTGGAAATTCACCGGCACTTGTAGGATTTGAGTAAAAATCTGGAATTTATATAGTTTAGAGAGTTCCATGTCTAGTTTCAAATTCCACCAACAAAACTCAATCTGGATTTTTCTACACCAAGATATAGTCATTTTACCTAGGTTAGTCAGGAACCCTGAAATTTTTTTTTTTTCAGAAATTCCAAAGTTTGAAAACACTCTTTTCACTTCTAAACTCCAAAATTTTTGCTCAACTCTCTCGCGCATTCAAAGATTAACATATAAAAGGATTATTGGGTAGAGTTTCCCCTAAAAATTTTGAAAATCATAGCTGAATACAGGCTTCTCATTTCGGTCCCCAAAAATAGAAAAATTTCCAGATTTCATCAACTTCATTTAGCTCCAAAGTTTTTCATCCAAATGACATGAAATACAAGAGATATTTCATACAAATATAGTCTAACATAATACAAGTCTCATAGCATCAAAATACAAGAAAAAATTTAAAATTAAGGCTGGGAAAACAAACAGAATAGAAAGTCGGCCAGCCTGCTAGGGTTTCTTCCAAACTTCTCCAACCAAATCTTTCTCTACCAAAACAAGAATTTCACACACATTTGCAGCCATCAAGAATCACAAGAAACTCCTCAAGTCCTCTACTTAGAATTCTCCTCAAGGCCACTACCTAAAGGTGGGTTCTTTAAACACCCATCTCACAATTTTTGCTCAAAAATCTTGAATCTTCCTAAATCTAACTTGGATAGAGTTGTAGAAGTTGGAGTTGAGGTGTTTACCTTCTTCCAAGCTTAGGGCTCCAATTGTAAGAGCTTTAAATCCACCAAGATCACCTCTACAAGCTTGCCACTTCAAGAGTTGAGCTATCTTCAAGAGCTAGGTGGATGGAAGGATGGATTGAGCAAGGATTTAGCTAGAAGATTGGAGCTTCAAGCTTAGGGAGAGAGAGGGAGGAGTTCGACCAGGGTAAGGGAAAGAGAAGAGAGAGAGTGAGTTGTGTGAAATGAAATGAAATGAAGTGATATGTCTTGATAGCTTAGAAGACTTTTTTGGTTCAAGTTGGGTTAGAAGTCAACTATGAATAGTGACCGACGGGACAACCCAAATCCCAATTTTCTTTCTTCCTTTCATTTGTTCACCTTAATTACATTACTTATATTGCTAACACTCGATTCTAATGAGTCAAACCCAAATATTAAGCATGCCATTTAACATCTATGCAGTAAATAAAATGAGTCGATTTAGATATGTGCGAGAAATATGACAAGATAAAAATGTGAATGCAAGTGAAATAAAATGAGAGAAATTAAGAAATTCTACGAGTCCTCACCTGGCAAGATTCTTAATCCATTTAGAATAAGCTTTCTTTGATTTGAATAGCTTAGCCATCAAGTTAAACTTGGATTTAAACATGTGTATGGCCGCGCCTAAAATGGACTCATATCACAATCTAGGCTATTTATAGCCTTAAAAATTCTAGCTAATACTAGGAAACTAAACTAGACTAATTAGCATTAGGAATGAGTAGTTTACTAGCTGAATTTGTGAGGCCCCGAATTTTCTCAATATGTGAAAAATATTAAATAATGTTAATTATAGTTATTTTTGTTTGCCAAGGTGTTTATATGGTTTGTTTTACTTTTAAAAATGTTTGTTTTAATTATTTTGTTTTACAAGTTTGAAAACCCTAATTTGCATTTAAACCCTAATTTGCTTCGAAAACCCTAAATTTGGATAAAACCCTAATTTGAATATGGAAAACCCCAATTTGATTTCTTAAAACCCTAGTTTTGAATATGAGTCTAAGTTTTATGTTTAATTACGAGTTTGTTAACTCTTTGATTTTATGTGTGATAATGCATGATTAAGAGGGGGAAATACAATTCCTAGGTGATTAGTAGCCTAAGTAAGTGTGATTAAGCTTTGATAGGCTAGGTTAAATTGAGCACCTATGGACTAGTTTGATAGGAAAGAAAATTACTTGGGCAAGAGTGGAAAATAGCTTAAGTTTCTAGGTTGGTTTGAGCATGACAACTTTGACTTGGACTTGGACCAAATTTTGACTACTTAAACAAATATCTAAGAGACTTAATCTCTTAGTAAAAGGAAGAAAAGGAAGTCGGCCAAGCAAGGAGAAAAGAGGGAAGAAAATAGAAGGAAAAAAAGAGAGAAAAAGAGAGGAAAAAAAGGAAGAAAAGCTTGGAGATTTTGCAAACTTTCAACCGTACGATTTTGGTTCGGAGTTGGGAGGAGAAGCTTGGACTTGAACACTTGAAGTTTCACCAAGAACAACATCAAGAAAGGAAGTGACGGGGTCGAGGAGACCGGGGAACTTTTCTAACCTCTTTGCTTTTGTACTACTGTTGGTGAGTAATTAGGACTTTGTCTGTGAATATAATGTGAAATGTGTTAAGTGGATGTTTGGACGAGGGTGTACTTTATCGCACTCGACCAAAGATCCATATATGATTCTTGAATGTACATGTTGTGTGATATACGAATGCATATGATGTGTGATATACGAATGCATATGATGGGTAATATATGAATTGTACATATGATATTTTTGGTGATGAGTGACCATGTGGATGGTCTGATCTCAAGGGGTGCCTTTGGGGTCTCAATGTCGATATTATTTCTGACCACTTGGGTGGTTTGATCTCAAGGGGTTGCCTTGGGGTCTCAATGGTAAATGTTGTTTTTCCGACCAAATAGATGGTCTGATCTCAATGCTTTTGGGATCTCAATGACATTATTGCTCAATGGAAATGGCTTTGAAGCCACCCGTATCCTTATTTGTGGTGTTACTTTTGCTATTGATTTGAAAATTTGTGGCAATGTGATTTACATGTACCCCCCTCCTGATTATTCACTAAGCATATAGCTTGCCCCTTTTCAATTTGTTTTCCTTAGCAGGGGGCTGAAGCGGGAATTGACACGTGGGCGGTATAGTGTAGCCTTTTTGCTTTAGCACTTGTTTTGGGTTGGGATTTTGGCCGTGTATATTGTATTTTGGATAGCGGTGTGGGAAACCTTGTTGGGAGTTGTACCCTAACACTTGTGGTCTTGTAGTGGATATTATGTATATATATATAATGTACCTATCATCCTTTGGTGAGAATTTGACGCGTTTATCGTTTTTGTTATCGAGTCCTGGCGAGAGCTAGGCAGGCGATCCGCTAAGCCCTTTGGTACGCCTCTGGGTACGGTGGGGTCGTCACAGTTGGTATCAGAGCGCCTAGGTTAGAGAACTTGGGCAGTGGGGAGTATATTATAGGATTGGAGTATATCTAGTAAGATGAGATGCCGGGGTAACCGATGGACTTAGTGGTAAGGAAGTGAGATTCCAGGGATTCCGTGTTGTCTGGGTAATGTTTTAGAGCTGGCGTGCTTGTGTAAATAGTTATTTTGTACTAACTGACTGGTGATGTGATGTGCATATTTTTGGCGTGACTTGTATATACATGTGTATTTATATATGATCCTTGTATGTTCTTTGTATGGTTGAGCTAGTATGTCAGGTAAGAACGGGCTTGGGTTGATTTACGCCTTGGGTGGCCAACCTTGGTGTGATAAAACTCGAGCTTGTTTTGGTGCTTGAATACGCTCGTGTCTTTTGAAATGTTTTAAAAAAACAATAGTGATGGAAATGAAGTTGGCTTTTCAGGGAAGTAGAACCTTTTGGATCCGCTATAACTGTTTGGTGAATAACTGTTGACTGTGTATATTTTGGTGTATGCTTGTTTATATTTGTGGTGAGTGCTCTTTGATGCTTTATTGTGCTTTCTAGTACCATATATTCAACTCTTGTTATTACATGTTGCTTATAATAGAGCACATTTAACTAAACCTATGGAAACCGGTGGTCCAAGTGGACGAGATAAAGGTCGAGGTCGGGGTCGAACCCCTGAAAGAGAGGAACAGGGAAATGAGACAGAGAACCAGGTCGCTACCGCTATCCAACGGATGGCTGACTTACTGGAACGGGTAGTTGACCAGCAGAATCAAGGTCAGGGAAATAATCATCATAATAATAATCATGAGGGTGAGGACCGCGTTTTGGAGCGGTTCCAGTTTTCCACCTAAATTTCTCGGTGGACCCAACCCGGACGTAGCCGAGAGTTGGCTGGATAGGATGATGGACATATTCACCGCCTTAGGATATTCTGAAGAGCGACAGATAGCTTTCTGTTTTCCAATTTGAAGAGCAGCTCGAGCTGGTGGAATGTAATTGAGCAAGTGGGATCGGGAATGCACCGTGGACATGGGTCAATTTCACCCAGAGTTTAATGAGAAGTTCTTACCGCCATTGTCCAAGAGCCGGAGGACGAGTTTATCCGACTCACGCCAAGGAACTCAAAGCGTGGCGGAGTATGAAACGCAGTTCACCAAACTTTCCGTTTTGTTCCAGTTAGTGATCACCGAAAGCGTAAGAGAATTAGCCGGTTTGTCAAGGATTAAAGCGTGGAGATACAAGAGGCATTGGCGGCAGCCCACTGAAACATTTAGTCAAGCTCTTGAGAAGGCGCAAAGAATTGAAAGAGCTAAGGTTCAAGTAAAGGACTTTCATGATAGAAAGAGGAAACAACCTGAATCAAGTACCTCTGAGTGAACAGAGTTGAGAACACCAACCTCGATGGGCGGAGGAGTCGGTGAACTACGACCATAGAATCCCGGACCAAGGAAACCTTGGGAGGGACAGTGGGAAGAGAAATTCAGAAAGAAGATCCACGTGGGGCACGACACCAGGTTTTGGAGCCATGTGGTTTTTGCGGGGCCACTAACCACAAAGAGGATAACTGTTGGAAGAAAAATCGAAAGTGTTACCGTTGTGGTAGTCCTAAGCACTTGATTTCTCAGTGCCCGCAGATGCCAAAAGAAGGGCCCACTTCCAAGCCGACAAATGTAGGGGGTAATCGGCAGGTGGTACCGGCAAGAGTTTACGCAATGGGTCAGCCAGAGAAGATGGACCCGTCGGCATTCAATCAAGGTACTATTTCGAGGACGAAATAGTCTTAAGAGGGGGAGATTGTGAGGCCCCGAATTTTCTCAATATTTGAAAAATATTAAATAATGTTAATTATAGTTATTTTGTTTGCCAAGGTGTTTATATGGTTTGTTTTACTTTTAAAAATGTTTGTTTTAATTATTTTGTTTTACAAGTTTGAAAACCCTAATTTGCATTTAAACCCTAATTTGCTTCGAAAACCCTAAATTTGGATAAAACCCTAATTTGAATATGGAAAACCCCAATTTGATTTCTTAAAACCCTAGTTTTGAATATGAGTCTAAGTTTTATGTTTAATTACGAGTTTGTTAACTCTTTGATTTTATGTGTGATAATGCATGATTAAGAGGGGGAAATACAATTCCTAGGTGATTAGTAGCCTAAGTAAGTGTGATTAAGCTTTGATAGGCTAGGTTAAATTGAGCACCTATGGACTAGTTTGATAGGAAAGAAAATTACTTGGGCAAGAGTGGAAAATAGCTTAAGTTTCTAGGTTGGTTTGAGCATGACAACTTTGACTTGGACTTGGACCAAATTTTGACTACTTAAACAAATATCTAAGAGACTTAATCTCTTAGTAAAAGGAAGACAAGGAAGTCGGCCAAGCAAGGAGAAAAGAGGGAAGAAAATAGAAGGAAAAAAAGAGAGAAAAAGAGAGGAAAAAAAGGAAGAAAAGCTTGGAGATTTTGCAAACTTTCAACCGTACGATTTTGGTTCGGAGTTGGGAGGAGAAGCTTGGACTTGAACACTTGAAGTTTCACCAAGAACAACATCAAGAACCTGGTTCAGGAATGCCATGCAAACGGATAATCTCCCTAAAGAAAAGGTCAGCTACATGCACAGCATCATCCGTCTTATGACAGGGAATAAAATGGGCCATTTTGAAAAAACGATCAATCACAACATAAATGCTATCATGACCTTTTTAACTCCTAGGCAAACCAAGAACAAAATCCATGGAAAGATCAATCCACGGTGCAGAAGGGATAGGTAAGGGGGTATACAAACTGAAAGGTTGAAGCCTCGACTTGGCGCGGTGGCAGGTAGTGCACCGAGCAAGCACTCGTTCCACGTCTCGACGCATCCGTGGCCAATAGAAATGTTCCTGTAATGAGCTCAATGTTTTGGTGACACCGAAGTGTCCCATCAAACCTCCTGCCTCACGGGTTAGTAACTCACGAATAGAACATGACGGAATGCATAATTTGTTGTTACAATAAAGAAAACCGTCATGGATAAAGAACTTACCTTGACCCGACCGAGAGCACTGTTTGTAGATTTCTGAAAAGTCATGGTCGGTATCGTATAGTTCTTTGTTCATGTGGAACCCTAGTAGCTTAGCATCAAGTATGGCAACTAAAGCATAGCGTCTAGAGAGCGCGTCTGCAACGACGTTGGTCTTGCCAGCCTTATACTTGATGACGTATGGAAAGGTCTCCACAAATGTGACCCACCTGACGTGTCGCTTGCTCAACTTTTGTTGAGACTTGAGATGCTTTAACACCTCATGGTCAATGTGGATGACGAACTCCTTAGGCCGTAGGTAGTGCTGCCATGTCTCCAAAGCACGGATGAGGGCGTAGAGCTCTTTATCATAGGTGGAGTAGTTGAGGGCAGCACCGTTCAGCTTCTCGCTGAAGTAAGCTATTGGCCTTCCTTCCTGGATCAAAACCGCTCCAATTCCTACACCAGACGCATCACACTCAACCTCAAAAGTTTTATCAAAGCTGGGTAAAGACAATATAGGTGCGTGTGTGAGTTTGTATTTAAGGAGTTGGAACGCCTTATCCTGGGCATTGCCCCACTCAGATTTGACATCCTTTTTGATAATGGCAGTCAAAGGGGCGGCAATTAAGCTGAAGTCTTTCACAAAGCGACGATAAAAACTCGCCAGTCCATGGAAGCTTCGGACTTCACTCATATTTCTGGGCACGGGCCACTCATTGATGGCTTTTACCTTGCTTTCATCCACCTGTATGCCCTGGGCACTAACTTTATAACCAAGAAAGATCAACTCGTTAGTACAAAAAGTGCATTTCTTGAAGTTAGCAAATAACCTTTCCTTACGTAGCACTTCAAGGACAGCTCGCACGTGGTGCACGTGCTCCTCAGGGCTACAACTGTAGATCAGGATGTCATCAAAGTAAACAACCACAAACTATACCTAAGAATGACCTAAGAACATGGTTCATCAACCGCATGAACGTGCTGGGAGCGTTAGTTAGCCCAAAAGGCATGACTAACCACTCGTATAGGCCATACTTGGTCTTAAATGCCGTCTTCCACTCGTCACCTTCCTTCATTCGGATCTGGTGGTATCCACTCTTAAGATCGATCTTGGTGAAGATGACTGCACCATACAGCTCGTCAAGCATATCATCTAAACGGGGAATAGGGTGACGATACTTAACTGTGATGGCATTCATGGCATGACAGTCCAAGCACATCCTCCATGTGCCCTCTTTCTTTGGTATGAGGATGACGGGAATAGCACATGGGCTCATGCTCTCTCGAGCCCATCCCTTAGCAAGCAGCTCCTCTACTTGACGTTGAATTTCCTTGGTCTTTTCGGGACCCATCTTGTAAGCTGCTTTATTGGGTAGAGACGCTCCTGGTACAAAATCTATTTGATGCTCGATCCCTTGAATTGGTGGAAGTCCATCGGGAATCTCATCAGGAAAAACGTCCTCAAATTCCTGCAATAAAGAAGTAATATTAGGAGGTAAGTGACTCAAAGATTCAGTAGATAACAAAATTACTTCTTTACTGTACAAGATGTAAACAACTTGCTTAGCAAGAGTTTTTCGAACTTCCCTGTTCCGTGCTAGCAAGGTTGTTTTCTTCTCCACTTTGGCCAATTCTTTGATGGCCGCTGGTCTTTCGGTTGGTGCGTTGGGCTGAGCTTTGGACTTTTTCTTGACCATCTCTTGTTCATGCTCCTGTTGCAAACGCACTTGATCTTCATGCACTTGTTGAGGGGTAAGAGGGACGAGAGTCACCTTTTTGTTGTTGTGCATGAAGGAGTACTTGTTGGTGAAGCCGTCATGTGTGGTTCTCTTGTCATACTGCCATGGTCTCCCCAACAAGACGTGAGATGCCTGCATAGGGACGATATCACAAAACACCTCGTCCTCATACTTCCCTATACGGAAAGGGATTACTACCTGACGGTTGACTTTGATGTCTCCTGTTTCATTCAACCACTGCAGGCGGTAGAGATTAGGATGTCGCATCACGGGCAATGATAAGTGTTCTACCATCACTGTGCTAGCCACGTTGGTGCAACTCTCGGGATCTATAATGAGGCTGCATACTTTGTTCTTAATGTGACATCTTGTGTAGAAAATGTTCTCACGTTGAGCCTCGTCATCCCTTTTGATGTGCGTCGCTAAAGCTCGACGCGCCACTAGTGCCAGTCCCACTTGCTCGTCAGGGACGGACACTTCTTCCTCTGATTCACCACCTTCCTCTGTCAACGGTGGCATGTTTGCAAACTCGTCCTCGTCCTCAGATACAACATTTCCATCAGGAAGGAGGATCATGGTTCGCTTGGTAGGACATTGAGATGCAATATGGCCAAAACCTTGGCATTTGAAGCACTTGTCTTTACTTCGAGGCTTGGCTGGATCGAATTGCGGCCTTGGAGTAGGTGTTGGAGTTTTTTTTGGCGGTTCGGATTTAGGGGTAAATTTGGAAATTTCCTCACGGGGTCGTTCCCGCTCAAAAGTAGGATTACTCCTCTGATCTTTGAGATCTGGTAGTGCGTGTAGTACCCCTCCTCTTAAGCCTCCGCTCAATCTTGGAAGCTTTATCGACTAGCTCGGGCATATCCACGTACGTTTGTAATTCTACCAGCTCAGCAATTTCAGGTCTCAAGCCATTGAGGAATCTCGCCATTGTAGCCTCACGATCCTCCTGGACATCTGCTCGGAGCATTGTGATCTCCATCTCCTTGAAGTAGTCCTCCACGCTGCGGTTTCCTTGGACTAAGGTTTGGAGCCTCTGGTGTAGCTCTCAGTAGTAGTGGTTGGGCACAAATCGTCTCCTCATCACTGTTCGTAACTCGGCCCAGGTACTCACTGGATGCTCCATGTTGCGTCTTCTGCTGGTACGCTCCTGCTCCCACCAGACGATTGCATAATCAGTGAATTCGAGTGTCACCAATTTTACTTTTAGTCCTCCGTGTATTCCTGGCACTCGAACACCATCTCTATACGTTGCTCCCATTCCAGATAGGCTTTTGGACTTGACTTACCCTGGAAGGCTGGGATCTTAATCTTGACTCCTCGTAGATTATCTACTTGACGTCCATAATCCTGCCTCGGTCGGCGAATGAAATCCTCCTCGTCGCTCTAAAGGGTAAAGTTGTCATTTTGGGGAGTTCTATTTTTGCCCGAGGAAGAGATGGTATGGGCTGATTCAAGACGTTCTAGTCTTCCATTAACAGATTCGGAGAATTCCCGGAACATCTTTTGCATTTGCCCAATCAATGCCTCGTGGAACAATTTTTTATCAGAAGGAGTTTTATCACCTTCACCTGCCATGAATGACTTGTACCTGCAAAGAGAGTTAGCAAAGAGAATACAAGTTGATGCTATATAGACCTCACACACTCCCTGAAGTGTTTACTCTTAACGCTCGTGTATCACACAGTATATCTCGATGATGAGCTCACCTTACTCTCTCAAGTACTTGATGCCTTACCTTGAATAAATTAGATTTCCTTAGGTAAACGATCAACTTGATCAATGTAGTACACACGAGTTGATAACACTCTACAATACCAAAAGGAAGTTAACTCAAACAAGGAAAGAAGGAAGAACGAGAAGGATAAGAGAGAGATAGAAAGGGCAGCTAGGGTTAGTGTTGTATGGCTAGGGTTGTATTTAGGTTGTAGTGGCGGCTAGGGTTGAGGGAGTTTAAGTGACGGCTAAGCTTTAGGGATTATTGGCTGCTAGGGTTTACTTGATGGTATGGGGTGGCTAGGGTTGATGGGGTGGACAGCTAAGGTTCAAGGGTTGTGCGGCTAGGGTTTGGAGAGATGGAGTAGCCGAATTGGGTAAGACTTTAGGAGTTGTTGGTCGGCTGGAGTTTTGGGCTTGGTGCTGGCCGAATAGAGGTTAGTTCTAATGGACTAGGACTATAAGTGTTTGGGTTAAAATAAGCTAAGGTTTAAGGATAATATAGGAGATAAGGAAAGGCTAAGATGTAGGAGATAATGTAGGAGTTTGAGATTAAGACAAAGACTAGAATTTTAGGATAGAAATTAGTAAAAAAAAAAAAATTCTGGACTCAATCCCTAAAATCAAGGGAATGGTGCGGCTGACCCCAACCAAAAACAAGAGACCTACGACAAGAGGGCTACTAGAATTAACACAAAACCGACTTGGACATGGAATTGGACTATGAGTAAGAAGTCTACTTGTGCTTGGAATCAGTTGAGGCTTGCCTTCCTTTTAACCAGAATTTGGTGCGGCAACACTAACTACAAGAAGAAGCTACGGACAGAACCTAACCAAGAGAGAAAATAATTCACAAGCCTTGACCAACAAACCAAAACTATGGACGAAACAAGCAAGATTAATAGCGACGTCGTGAACCCAACTCAGGCTCCCCCCCAACGGGTTACCCAAGATGTTCCGAAGAACGACACAAAGCCACGTATGACTGCACATGAGTACAGGCCAAAGATGACGGCACGACAGTACAAACAATTTTTCACACGACGCAGAAAACAAATTCCACAATACCCAAGGATTGAAGATGATGTTGGTGAAGTTGTAGACCAGAATTTTTAGGCCACCAACTAGTGTAGGCTTTTCTCGTTTTCAATAAAGAAGACCCTTGTGGTTCTTGTTGTTTTGGATTTTCAGACTTTTCAATAAAAAGACTCGATCTTTTTTTTTCTTTTAATGCTCGAATCTTTTTTTCTTTTTTTTTTTTATCAATCCAACACAACCACGGTTGACACAAGACAGAACACACACAATCAACAAAAATTTTTTTTTTCCGGATGAACAGTAACTTGCGCCGCATGAACAGTAACGGTGCTACAGTGCTCGTGAACAGTAGCAGTGGAAAATTTCTTTTCTTTTTTTTTTTCACAAACACAACTCAAACAAAATTGTAGATGACTATTAGTTTGAACACACAAATCATGACTCAAGAAGAACTCAAACAATAAACCCTAGATGGCTAGAATAACATGAAATTTTCAATGAACAAAAATGACGAAAATTGATATAACGCAAACCTTCAACTAGCTCTGATACCAGCTGATACGAACGTCGCCAACCTGTGACGAAACCCGTATAGACTACCACGGATCTAGAAGGGTAAATATGCGTTTGGACTTGACGACACAGCGGAAGAATCAAGAACCCGTTGATCACACGGTCAACGATCTCTTGAGATGGTAGAGACGCCACAACCTAGCGCGTTCCTAGATTGATAAGTCTATCGAATACCCTAGGATGATCTAAGATATTCAATGGCTGCTTCAAGAAGCAAGAGAGAGAAACTCTCAAAGGGTTTTCTTATTTTCTGAATAATCTGAAGTCTAATGAAAAGTAGAAAGAAATGCTTAAATACCCCTTACAAAATAACCTAAACATCTCACTAATAGGCCTAGGTTAAGCCACAGACTCTCTGGGGATGAACCATGGGCTTATCTGATATAATTCTGAAAATATAAAAATTAACTAAAAAAAATTACAAATTTTAACGACGAGGATCCGCAATGCATGCCTCGCGGATTGGTCCGCGGATCTAACACCTTTGGCTTCTGATCAAGAAACGCGAGGCATGGATTCGTGATGTGAGAGATCGCGGCTCGGGTCGCGACTCGCGTTTTTTGCACGTTTCTTTGGCTGGCCCACTTGTTGCACATCTCCACGGGCTGCAGGACTCAGAGGCTTGGACCCCTGTCTAGGACCTGAAGTAATGTGACTTGTCTTGACTCATTGACCCCTTCAATGGTCCTAGGTTCTCCAACCGATGCTTGAACCGCACGTACAAGGGTTTGTAACGCCTCCTGCATTTGCTTGGCTCGAGCACGTGTCAGTGGCCCCAAGGGCACCTTAACTTGCTCTACGTGCATCACCGGCTCACCTTCGTCATCACTTACCTTGGCTAGTTTGAGCACATGAAGCATAAATATCTCCAAAATCAGAATCATTAGCATATAATTCTTTAATAAGTTCAAAACCAAGTAATCTAGCATTTAAAGCAGTAAGTAATAAATGCCTATGAGATAAAACATCAGCCACTACATTCATCTTACTCGACTTATACTTGATCACATAAGGAAAGGACTCAATGAATGCAACCCATCGAGCATGCCTCTTACTTAGCTTATGTTGAGCCTTCAAGTGCTTAAGAGATTCATGGTTAGTATTAATGACAAACTCCTTAGCATGCAAGTAATGCTGCCAAGCCTCCAATGCACAAACCAAGGAATACAACTCCTTGTCATAAGTTGAATAATTAAGGGCAGCTCCATTTAGTTTCTCACTAAAATAGGCAATTGGCCTCCCTCCTTGCATCAAGACTGCTATAATTCCTACACCTGATGTGTAGCGGCCCCACGACTCCCAAGGCGAACCCTGAGAACCGCGGCCACCGGCCTAGCTCACGCCAGGACTCAATCGATCAGTTTAGTCAAATCAAATATCTCCCAATGCAGCTATATAGATCAAACTAAAATTCAACATCAACCATCTAGGATACACGATTCCTAGGCAATGTTAACCAAAAGGGATTTGAACATCATTAGTCTTAACAAGGTTACAACCAACAAAATCCAACAGCTCTCAAATCCTCTGCTCGAGTCAAACCTGAAATCCTGGGAGGGAAAAATATATGGGGTGAGCTTCACAAGCCCAATGAGAATCCCAACACATAACAATTATCACATTCGTAAAGCATGCTTTCATTTAATCGACCATATAAGGAAAAATTTTCACAACAGCATTTTCCTTCAAGAATTTCATGAAACATTGAATTTCAATATCACATTGGAAAGCATCAATAACATTCATTGTGGAAGGATACATTGCTTCCATGTTGTTCAATAGCACTTCTTTGACTGCTTCCCAATCTCAACCCCTTACACCGACTTGGACCCGACATCCAACATTCATTGGGTGGTGTACACTCGAGGTAACCTTTCATTTCATTCCCAGGTCCGTCGGCGTGCCGACCAAGCCCTAATTGCCGGCTTCGGAATAGGCCTACTCGCCTGGGTTTGGGATCCCGGCCGAGCCAATTGCGGCACATTATAAAGGCTTATCACTCATGCACATTTAACAGGCACATACACAATTATGGTATTTCTAAATCATTTGTAAAATGAGGAGGGTCTGATAAGTACACACACGATCTCCTCCTTTTGATCAATGGTTTTGAATAATTCAACCATGGCATCATATACTATTCAACATTAACACGTTAATTGGCAAATAACACTTAGTAATTACGTGCTTCAATCAACGAGTAACATTTAACAACAAATACAATTCCAACATGTGGCACATTTTAATAAAACATTTAACAACAATTTGGAACCCTCACCTCAGTTAGGTCAAAGTGGATTTGATGAGTCGAAAGCTTCAGTACCCACGTCCTCGTTTGTTTCACCGACGGATCCTGAGGTACATAATTACTATATCAACTTTTAATTATTAAAATCAATTTTGACCAATTCACTTCTTTTATAAAAATAAGGATATATGTAGGTTGTACTAAACGGTTAATAGAATGGCGAAATGGTGATATGAATTTCGCAAATTTGAGGTTTTGATTAGTTAGGTCAAAATTCGTGAGTTTCAAAAATTTGGTAAAATTAGGATTTAGAAAAATTTTCAGTAGTTGATTTTTTTTTTAAAAGGAATTTTGATAACATAGTGTATGATGTTGGAGAATCTAGAAGAAACTTACCTTGGTTAGAAAATTGACTGACGGTGTTTAAATTTATTTGTTGTGCTACAAAAAATGAGTTTTCGTGACTTTGGTTTGAAAACAATTTGTTTTCATTTTACCCATTTTGGGTCTTGTTGAGGTATAATACCTTCACGGGATTAAAACAAGGTTTGTAAGTCGAAATTTGAATTTATAACATAAAAGTTTTGTCAAATGACCAAAGGTAGTAATTGAAAGTTTCATAAGGTACGTTTGTGTGAAAACCAATTTGCCACGATTTCTTTCCAAAATTGAATTAGAAATTCTACTCGTGCGAATTACATGATTTTGGAACCGTTTAAAACTAGACTCATAGCTCTTTATTTTCTCAGAAGACATCCAATCCCAATTCGGATTAAAAATCATTCAAATTTGGACAACAATTTTCGAAATCATCATGTTTATCAAAAACACAGCTTTGATTTTCAGCGATGTTCGTTAAATTGCTATGGTGCGTAGAAAATGATTTACAGGGCATGTGAGGTACCAAAACGAAGCTCTTTGGGTCTAGTTTCGAATGCCACTGACGGCACGTGATTTGGAGTTATAAACAGTGAGATATAAGCATTTCATTTTAGTTCAGTTGGTTCACTGGTTTCTGGAAAAATAGTTTTGAACAACCTTGTGACATCTTCACTTGTTTGGCTACGATTAGAGGCCTGGTTTGGGTTCCAGAAATTCAACATCAAGTCATCATCAATTCTTAATCCCACACAAAGACATGCACGCAAACATTAGGTAATTAAACATTAATCAAAACAGTGAAATATCAAGCTTTAAGTTCATCAACTTAAAATTCCAGCTTATGGTCATAGTGATCCAAGTTCATCAACATTCATGAAATATTGGAAACATGCAAGGCAGTTCTAAATAGGCTGCCAAGCAGCATTTTAACACAATGCTTGAATGAAATAAATTCAAGATTTTCGATCACAACCATCATTTCCAGCATAGGTGCTCAAGAGCTTCAAGAGTTGAAAGCACCAACATGCATGAATTTATTTTAGTAAAATCAACCGAAATAAGTTCAAAATTTTCAATGCCAAGCTAATGTATCAAAAGTTCAGTTCATCATCAAGCCAAGACCGAGGCAAAATAGAGTTCAAAAGAAGTTCCAAGGCCCCTAGTCACGTACAACCTCAACCATCAACATTCAAAGTTCATTGAGTAGTACAAATGAATGTTTAACCATTCTCAAGGATCATGCATGCAATAAATAAAATGAAACTATCATTTTGAGGTTTCGGATAGCTTAGAGAAATCAAGAATAATGCTTCTTATCAGTCAATCAAATTTCCAGCAAAGGTTTAAGAGGATACAGGCATGCCATGACAAGATTCAAAGCTATTCATCATATGCATGAACAGTTTATCCTTCAAGATAATATATTTTGAAAAGGAAAACTACTTCTTTGAGCTAAAAAGGATATAAGATGAATCCTACCTCCAACTAGCTTCAAGAACGGATGAACAAGTGTGAGGCTTGGGCTACTCAAGTTCGGTTTCCAGCTACAAGAAACAAAATAGGCTAAGGATGGAAAAGGCTAAGCTGCCAAGGAAACTTTTCAAGAAGTAAATGGTGTTTTACCTTTCCTTGCTCAAGAAATGGATGATATGAAGATAGCTTTGCTCCTTTCCAGATTTCCAGCTTAGTTCCAGCAACTTGCAACCAAGGTAAAGTTCTTGGAGCAAGGCTGAAATAACCGAGAGTGAAGCAAGAGGAAAAAGGGAGAGAGAGAGAGCTCTCGGTTGAGAGCTTTTTTTTGGGAGAGTTTTTGCTGAAGTGAATGAGAGTGAGTTTTTGGGAGAATGGAAGAAAGGATTAAGTGATTTTCTGGTGAGGATTTCGGGCAGCAAGGGGGAAAAATGCAGCTGAAGTTGCTTGTTCAAATGAACAAGGCTTGGCTGAATTGAGTACCAAGTGTCATAGCTCCTTTCATGCATTGGGCATGAAGTAAGGTGGAGCATCATTAGCTTTGGCTAATGAAATCTGAAAATTCTCTTTGCTCCAAGCTCATGATGTTGCCGGTTGGGAGGGGAAAAGAAGCATGCTTGCTGCCATTTTTTTTTTTTTTTTCAGCACAAGTTTGACAAGTGGCAGCCATGGCAATAGGAGAGTGGGAGGCTGGTTTCTTGCTGAATTGATAAAAGAGAAATTCAAATTTGTTTGGAGGGAAGTAGGGACTCAAATTTCTGCTGAAATGATTCAAATTTTGCTAAAGAGAATGTGTGGTTTCAGCTACTAAGTTTTCGTTCAAGAAGTTTGGAGGAAATCGGTTAGTAATTGAAAGAAGAAAGAAACGTCTAGGTTTTTGGTGTACACGATGGTGATGGTTTCAAAATGATTTGTTTTGGGTATGGTCGAATCCAAATTTTATTGAAATGATTTCAAATACCTACTTAAACTTCCCGGCTATCGTTTGGAATCTTTTCGTTGGTTTTAAAAATTTTCGTGATCATGCACATGCACTAGAAAAATTATAAAAGCCATTCACGAGAAGTCTAAACAAGATTTAGGGTTTGGTTACGGCCCTCACATGATGCATCACATTCAATTTCAAAAGTTAAATCAAAGATAGGTAGTGCAACAAGTGGTGCATGTGTGAGTTTGTATTTAATCCATTGGAAGGGTTTATCTTGCTCTTCCTCACAAATAACACTTTTCAATTTTCTTCATTACAAACATTATTGGTGCAAAAATGGTGCTAATATCCTTGAAAAAATGGTGGTAAAAACTTGTTAATCCATGGAAGCTACAAACATCTCCCATGGATTTTGGAGTTGGCCAATCTTGTATTGCCTTAATTTTGTCCTCATCCACATGAATTCCCTATGCACTAGTAATATATCCTAGGAACACAAGATGGTCACTACAAAAGATGCACTTCTTGAGATTTGCATATAACCTCTCTCATCGAAGCACTTCAAAAATAGCTTTCAAATGATCAACATATTCTTCTAAACTCATGCTATAAATCTATATATTATCAAAGTAAACCACCACAAATTTACCTAGAAAAGGTTGTAAGACATGGTTCACTAAATGCATGAAAATATTAAGTGCATTAGTAAGACCAAATAACATAACTAACCACTCATACAAACCACGTTTTATCTTAAAAGTAGTTTTCGATTCATCTCCCTCTTTCATCTTAATTTGATGATACCCACTTCTAATATTCATTTTAATGAATATAATGGCACCATGCAATTCATATAATATATTATCTAACCTGGGAATAGGATGATGATACTTTATAGTTATAGCATTGGTGGCGCAAAAACTAGTGCACATCCTCCATGCTCTATCTTTCTTTGGTACAAGAATCACAAGAATGGTGCATGGACTTAAGCTATCTCTTGCCCATCCTTTTCTTAGGAGTTCATCCACTTGCCTGTGCAATTCCTTAGTCTCTTCCGGACCCATTTGATAAGCTGGTCTGTTTGGCAATACAGCTCTAAATATCAAATAATTTGATGCTTGATCCCTCTTTTTGTTGGTAATCCATCAAGAACCTCCTCGGGGAACACATCCTCAAATTTCTACAAAAGAAAAGAAACACTAGATGGTAAAGAGTTAGTAGATGAACTAGATTCACCCAACTCTTCTTTGTACAAAAGTACAAGTAAGGGTTGTTTAGAAACAAAGGTCTCTCAAAGTCTTTGGCTTTCGCAGCAAGAGTTTGTTTCCTCTCTATTTTCCGTTCTTGGCCAAACTCACTGCTGCCTTTTTCTCCTCACAATTTTTAGCCTTCATCTATTTCTTCTCTCTCTCTTTTCTTTCTTTGGTTTTCCTCTCAAGCTCTAACTCATATTCTTTTTGTAACCTCACTTGATCTTGTAACCTCAAGGGTAGTAGTGTTATCCTTCTATTACAATGCATAAAAGTATATTTGTTGGCTTTTCCCTTGAAATCCGTATCATTGTCAAATGACCAAGGATGAGCAAGCAAGACATGACTTGCTTGCATTGGAACCACGTCGCAAAGCACTTCATCTTCATATCATCCAATATGGAATGGCACTAAAACCTACCTATAAACATGTATATCCCTACCTTCATTGAGCCATTATAGATGATATGACTTAGGGTGTTTAGTGGTTGGAAGGACCCACTTCTCCACCATAATCAAACTAGCAATGTTGGCACAAATTCCATCATCTATGATCAAACTACACACCTTGTCCTTAATGTAACAATGAGTGTAGTAGATATTCTCCTTTTGCACACTATCTTCCTCATCTGTGGCTCAAGCAGCAAGCACTTTCTGTACTGCTAAGCAACCAACCTCTTCACTAGAAGGTTGTTCCTCCTCTAATTCATCATTTTCCTCAATTAGGGGTGGCAGTTTCTTCATATTCATCCTCTTCATCAGTCATAAATTCTCCATTCGACAGCATGATCATAGTATGTTGATTAGGCATTGGAAAGTTATGTATCCAAACCCTTGGCACTTGAAAATTTTATTATTCTGGTTTTGTGGCTTAGGTGCCTCTTAGACAGCCTTGAAGAACAAAATTTGTTTGTGACGTCGAGAAAGGTCATGAGAGCTTTACTTTCAAACCAACTCTTAGTTGTACTTGTGTGCAAAGAAGTGTTGGATAAAAATAAGGAACTTACTGACTCTTTACCTTCTATTGTTTCATCTCTTTTGCATGAATTTGGAGACGTCTTTCCTGAGGAGATTTTGGATAGACTACCACCAATAAGAGGGATCGAGCACTAAATAGATTTGATTCCTGAAGCACTCTTACCTAACAAGCCAGCTTATCAAATTGGACCTGAGGAAACTAAGTTACAAAGGCAATTTGATAAGTTGCTAAGGAAAGGATGGGTGCGCAAGAGTCTTAGTCCTTGTACCATTCCTATTATCCTGGTGCCAAAGAAGGATGGAACACGAAGAATGTGCACTGATTGCTGAGCCATTAATGCTATCACAGTAAAATATCGTCACCCTATTCCTAGGTTAAAAATTATGTTTATGAATTGCATGGTGCCATTACCTTTTCTAAAATAGATATTAAAAGTTGTTAACACCAAATTAGAATGAAAGAAGGAGATGAGTGGAAAAGAGTTTTTAAGACTAAACTTGATTTATATGAGTGGTTAGTTATGCCTTTTGGTCTTACTAATGCATCAAACACGTTCATGAGATTAATGAACCATGTTTTACGTCCTTTTTTTACAAAAATTTGTAGTGGTTTACTTTGATGATATCTTGGTCTATAGCAAGAGTATGGATGAGCACATCGAGCATCTAAAGGCTATTTTTGAAGTATTTCGATGACAGAGGTTCTATGCCAATTTCAAGAAGTGCATATTTTACATTGATTGTCTTATGTTTTTAGGATATGTTGTTAGTGCACAGGGTATTCATGTGGATGAAGAGAAGGTCAAAACATTACAAGAATGGCCAAGCCCTAAATCCATAGGAGATGTGAGAAGCTTTAATGGTTTGCCAAGCTTTTATCGAAGATTCGTCAAAGAGTTTAGCATGATTGTTACCCCTTTAACAGCAGTACTAAAGAAGAATGAGAAGCTTACTTGGGGAGATGACCAAGATATGGTGCTTCAATTGATTAATCACAAGTTCACACATGCACCAGTGAACTTGTGCACCAGTTTTAGCATTACCTAACTTTGATCTAACTTTTGAAATTGAATGTGCTGCATCAGATGTAGGAATTGGAGCCGTGCTTATGCAAGGAGGGAAGCCAACTATATACCTTAGTGAAAAGTTGAATGGAGCTACACTTAACTATTCAACTTATGATAATGAGTTATATGCCCTAGTTCGTGCGTTGGAGATGTGGCAACATTATCTGCAAGTCAAACAGTTTGTCATTAACACTGACCATGAGTCTCTTAAACACTTGAAAGCATAACACAAGTGTCACGCCCCAAAATTGGGACACAATATTGCCATATGTCATAGTAAAACTAGAAGACACAAGGCATCAAAATCAAAATAACTGAAACTTTGTAAAATCAATTTGTTAACCATTTATACTATGTACAATCATATGTCAAGGGCAAAATCAAAACTATTTCCAAATTCAACGTGTGATAGAAGTTACAAACATTGCCAGATTTACATATCTAAAATAAAAGATGGAGTCCAACATATGTCCATAATAGGGCTATAACAAAACAAGCCTTGATTCTTCTCTACTAGCCCTAAACTGCATCATAATCTTCCTTGTAAAATGCATAATCCTCTGAAAATACAACAAATGGAGCGAACAACACTTGCCCAATAAGTAGTTTAGGTACTCATCTATTGGCATGAATAAGTTAATACATGATAGATTTCAAAACATGTGTCATTAGAACATATAATCATCTAACATTAAATAATCACAAATAAACTCATGAAGTCTAAGTCTTTGTCATTAACTAGATATCTAGTCCTGACTATTTATCCCATCAAGTAAGCCAGATAGAAGATTCCTACCTATTTGTCCTGCTAGGTAGGCTAAACAAAAATTTCCTAACTATTTGTCCCACTAGGTATGCTAGACAAGCAGGAGTAAGGGAACTAGTTCCAATGATAGTTAACCAAGAATCACGAGCTCAGAGTGCAAACCATAATAGAATACATATTTCATTAAACAAATCATATTTATGATCATAATCATCCATGTATTAAAACGTTAAATTTACCACCATCCATGCCTAATTTCATAATAGCATAAGCAATTAAAATTATTTTTACATGTTAAATTCGAGCTAGAAGTATAGAGAGTACCTAGACCACTTACCTTAGCCAAATGAACCAAGGTCCAACCTAACTCAAGCAATCCTCATGATATACGCTCTCTCTTCCTATAAAATGAGAGTCTAGTTTAGTTTCTAACTCTTAAAATAGAATAAACTATCAATATATCTATTAATATTAATCCTCAAACTAACAAGACCAAAAGAAATTATCCGGAGGGAAAGTAGAGAAATTGAGAAAATGAGAATCAAAATAGGTAGAACTGGCCTAGCATAAGCCAAGCATGAGGTTCAGGACTCCACTTACAAAAGTCTCCAACTCCAACTACTAGTCACTTATGATCACAACTTCAACTTCCAATCAAGTGCTTCAAGTATAAAATAAGGTTAAACAAGCACCAAACCAAGTGATCTAAACACATCATGATCAAGAGATCATCACCTTTCAAAAATCCTTAGTAGATCACATAATCTCACCAAATTTGCCAATAAAGTAAC
This sequence comes from Gardenia jasminoides, assembly GCA_013103745.1. Classification (NCBI taxonomy): domain Eukaryota; kingdom Viridiplantae; phylum Streptophyta; class Magnoliopsida; order Gentianales; family Rubiaceae; genus Gardenia; species Gardenia jasminoides. Next base: position 28,288,148 of record CM023095.1, read on the forward strand.
AAATAAAGTTGGCACATACCTTGGATAGTGATTGCCAATGAACCTCCAATCATCTCACTTGCTCCAAATCTTTTATTTGCAAGATTCCATCTTGGTTACGAGAGGGAATATAGGAAGATTTTAGAGAGAGAAAGTAGAAAGGGGTCTAAAATAGTAAAGTGAGGTCTTACACTATTTCTTCCAATATATAATTTGCTTATATTGCTAATTAGTTCCCAAGCTTCTAAACTTAGTGACATAAGCCTCCAAGGTTCTATAATATTACTAATTAATCCCATGAGAGAAAGTTATTATGGTTTTGGGTATTACAACAAGCTTAGTAAGAGACACGCATGTTGGGTTGCTTTTATTGAGACATTCCCATCTGTTATCAAGTACAAGTTAGGAAAACAAATGTTGTTGTTGATGCTTTGTCAAGGAGGTATGCTTTATCACCACATTAAATACTAAATTACTTGGTTTCAAATTAATAAAGGAATTGTATGTAATGATCCTAATTTTGGTGAGATGTACAAGACGTGTAGAAGCTACTCAAGAGAAGTGTTACTTAAAGATGAATTTTTGTTTTATCTTTAAAGATTATGGATTCCCTCATGGATCAATTCGTAACTTACTAATTAAGGACTCATATAGAGGAGAACTAGTGGGAACACTTTGGTGTTGCCAAGACTTTAACTATTTTGGAGGAACACTTCCATTGACTGAACATGCGACAAGATGTGGAACACGTGGTGGAGAGATGTGAAATTTGTCACGATGCCAAATCTAAGATTAACCCTAACAGCCTAGCCAACTTTGGGTTGATCTTTCAATGGATTTTGTTCTCGGTTTACCACATTCTAAATGAGGTCATGATTCAATCTTTGTTGTGGTAGAAAGGTTTTCTAAAATGGCACATTTCATACCATCTCATAAAATGCATAATGCATTGCATATAGCTGATTTGTTTTTCAAGGAAATTATTCATTTACACGGAATGCCTAGGACTACTATGTTGAATAGAAATGTCGAATTCTTGATTTACTTTTGGAAATCCTTGTGGAGTAAGTTGAGCACTAAGTTACTATTTTCTACTTCTAGTCACCTACAAATAGATGGGCAAACTAAGGTAGTCAATTGGACTTTGTGTACATTACTACATGCTATTATTAAAAAGAATCTACGCACATTGGAATAGTGTTTACCGCATGTAGAATTTACATATAATAGGACTGTACATAGTGCTACACAATTTTCACCTTTTGAAGTTGTGTATGGTTTCAATCCTCTAACCCCTTTGGATTTATTGCCTTTGCCTATGAGTGAGCATGTAACTTAGATGGTAAGGAGAAGGCAGATTTTGTAAGGTCATTACATGAGAAGGTTCAAGCAAATATTGAGAAACGTACCACTCAGTACATTCATCAAGGTAATAAAGAGAGTAAGAAGCTTGTTTTTGAACTTGGAGACTGGGTTTGATCGCATCCTTGTAAGGCAAGGATTCCTACACAACGTCTAAACAAGGTATCTCCAAGGGGTGATGGACCTTTTCAAGTGGTGGAGTGGATTAATGAGAATGCCTATCACCTAGATCTACCTGGGGAGTATAAAGTGAGTGCTACATTTAATGTGGCTAATTTGAGTCCTTTTCTTGCACATGGTATTTATGATTTGAGGACAAATCTTTATCAGAAGGAGGGAATGATGCGGGATCAAAAACTGTCCAAGATGTTCAAGGTTCAAGTTTTGATCTTGTAAAGGTTCCAATTGGACCGTTCATACATTCTTATGCTAAAAAGTTTAAAAAATCACTACAACCTTTGGTTCGAATGGTTCAAGAACAAGTTTGGCCCTATAGGACCATTGAAGGGCTTCAAACTTGGGCTACAAATTGTGTAAAGTGGTTGCATTTTGAAGGTGAAAAATAGAGCAAAACTAGCGGCACAACTGGCTTCATAATCGGCACTTGTTATCTATTGAAGGCTTGAGCTTTGAAAGTCAGTTGAAAACCAAGGCAATAGCCAGTGTGATAACCAACATTGGTCTTCTGCCATTTTCCAACTAGGGTTTTTCTTTTCTTGGTTTTTTTTATTTGTCTAATAAACACAATCAGCTCATATTGAGTTCATATATCACTTATCTAATTGTTTCACGTTTGAGTCTTTTACTAGCTTAATTCCTAGTGTAGCAACGATTAGGTAATATTGGCCAATTTGGAAATAATAAGGCCATTTAAGTGTTTCCTCGTCAGTTTAGGATTTCGAGCCTTGTAAAGCCTATATAAAGGTTAACATTTTTCATTATTAGGGAGAACATCTTTTTGGCAATTATTCCAACAAATTGTTTCTTTTGTGAACAATTCTCTTGGCTTGTGAAAGCTATTGTTGAATATCTTTGAGTTGGTCTAATATGATCACCAACTTATCAATTAGCAACACACTTAATTGTGGCATCATTCTACCCATCTAAATTGTTCTTGAGCTGTCCAAGTTCAGTTTAGGTTTTTGCAACCCAAACTTTGACACAATATATTAGATCCAAGAATTGTGACATGATTCTTGTTCTTCAAGGACATGAATTGCGTATCAGCTTTGATGGTCAATCGAGTAGATCAAGTTTTACTTACTTAGTATTATTAGCTGTGTTATTTTATGTCAGAATAATTTCGGACCAACCCTTAGGTTTAGTGAGGTCCAATCTTAGCGGTGTAGTTTAGTTATTAAGTCTTGTGATTAGTCCAAAATAATTCAGCCAGCTTAATTTAAGTTGGACCGAGAGTTTGTTTATCCTAGGACCACTATAAATAGCTAACATATGTTCAAAGTAATAAGAGTAGTCTGTTTATTTTCCAGTTTCTTGTTTATTATGAGAAACATTCTCTTGGGTTGTCAAAGATTTATTTGAACATCTTAGAGTTGGTCTAAGATAATCATTGACGTATCAATCAAGTAGCACACTTGACTATGGCGCCATTCTACCAATCTAGTCATTCTTAAATTATCCAAGTTCGATTTAGGTTTCCGCTCCAAACTTTGATACCTTGTAATTCTAGATCTGGGCTTATATAACAATTTACATTCTTTTAAGGGTGTAAATTCATATCACTCAAATTTAACCATATAAGTCACTTCTTTATTGTAACATTTGAATATTATCCTAGTTCCAAAAGAAAAAGCAAGAGAAACAAAGAGTATTATCATCCTATTCATGATATATTAATGAGAAAGATGGGATTGTACAAAAAACAATATGGGTTGAAAAAATGAAAAAAAAACACACAATTAGATGATATCAAATCATAGCCAATAAAAGAAAAATTTATGCATGACAAACAAGAATTCTAATAAGATAATTCAAGAAGAGATCAACAAAGAGTAAGCACCCCTTCTTCCAAAGAGAGGAGGCTAATTTCTATGAAAATGGTCAAAAATTGAAATCATTCAGAAATTGGGGTGCCGGGAGGGTTGGGTATAAAAATAGGGTCGCCGAAATACTGAAATGCGTTTTCTTGTTGGTTTTATTTTTCTTCCAATTTTTTTTTCACTTGTCAGTGGGTGCTTTTTTTTATAGAAACTGCATGCCTCAATTGCGGTTTCTATACAAACAAGAAACCGCAATTGAGACGTACGGTTTCCATAAAAAAAATTGACTTGAAGAAACCGCATGTGGCAATTGCGGTTTCTTCAAGTTAAAAAAGCTGATTTCCCTGATTTGATTTGAATGGGAATCAAACAAAGGCTTGGTAATTGTTTCCCCACTTTTTCAGTGCAATAGATGGACTGGTGCTTCTCAGCTTTTCGGTGAAGAAGCTAACAGAATGCCAGAGACGAATTTGACTAACAATAATGTTCCAGCCGTTCCAACCGAATAAGGACAAACTTGAGCCTGTTTCTCCTCTTTCATTTCCGATAAAGCTGGCTTGGGCAAAGCTGAAAAGCAACCGATAAGGACAATAAAGCCACCAGACTTCAGAATGCATGCATGCAGATAAGCGTGGCTTCTGTGATTCACATGCAATTTAGTTCGGAAATGACAAAACTTCAAGCATTCAGAATGTATGCAGTGGTGCTCAGCTTCTATGGAGTCACATGCAATTCAATTTGGAATTGACTGAAGTTCAAGCATAAATAGAACTCAATCATCTTCTTCCTCCCTCGCCTGAACATCAGGAATAGAGAGTCTGTCTTTCATTTTCGTTCCTTTCATCTTCTTCCTCAAGCTAAATCACGTTATTGGAGTAAAGTATCATACCAAGAGGGAGCGTTTGTTATTGTTGTTGAGGTAGTTGCTAAATATCAAATAGAATGCTGTTAATTTATGTTGTGCATGTGGTTTCTTTTTCTCAACTGATATCCATTAAATTTGTTGAGTTGCAGGAACTATATGCTTTACCTGGGAGTTGGCTTTGCTTCTTCACCAATTATGTCGTTATAATTTAGTTGAAAAAATTTAAGCCCATATTTAGTGCATTCAGCCATGAGGAAGAAAAAGAAAAGATCAAATCCTGGTAAGAACTTGCCTTACTACTCTCCTTCTGAATGTTGTTGGAAATCCATACTATTTGTTAACACATGTTGGCATTTAATGGTCAGGTATGCTAGTGCATTAGAGAGAAATCCAGATGATTATGATGCACTCTATAATTGGGCGTTAGTGGATCAGGTCTGACCTGTTCCAACTCCTTGCTATTTCTTAATCATTTTACCAGAGGAGTATGTGAAATTTTCATGCCGTTGTCTTTTACTTGGGGCGATTCTAGTGTTTTAAATTAACTTGCATTCTGGATGCTAAATTGTAGTTGCTGTGAAACAGTTGTCCATTGTCTAGTTGCAGGATATGTTAGCAGAATAATTATCTTTGAATCTATTTGTTTTGCCTACTGTAAATTGATTTTTCCAAGGGTTGTCCGAGCCATATATGAAGTAGTCTCTAAATTCTTAGGCCTGATTTAATTACTATGAACGAAAATAGCAAAGAAATAAAGTCTAAGTTATTAATCAACTTTTTTTAACTCGTTGAAGTGTTGCGGTGAAGATTTTAAAGTCAACTTCCGGGACTTCATACGTGCGGAGCAAAAGCTAGTAGAGAAGAAGAAGAGGAACATTCCAGTTGCTTGAATCACGTAAGTAATTTGGATGCTTAGACTTTATTTCATATGAACTAGTATAAATGTTGCATTGAAATAGTTTAAATGTTAAAAATTCAAATGGTAATGAAAATGTATTATGTCATGTAGCATATGAGAAGATTGAACAATAATTAGCTACTGGCTACTAAGAATTTATATGAAGTTTTCCCATATACACACATGTATAAAAAAATAAGTATCCAAAAAAGGTTGGTCTGCTTGCCTGCGGTTTTTCTGTATTTCTTTTTTTTTCTTTTTTTGGCCTTTAAATGTATATTATTTATTCAATTTCAAAGAAGGTATAATTCCGCTTGAGCTAATGAGGAAAACAAGGCCAATTGGTAGCTCATTATAAAACTGCAACTCGTATTGTTGCATTTAATTCTTTGTAATTATGAAAATTATATATACCTTCCTTCAAATTACTGTCTTGGTAACACAAACTATTCAATGATCAAAATTTTTAGCAAAATACCCAAAATACACTCTTCAAATTTTGAAATTCACATTTACTTTTCCATAAAATTATTTTAAAAAATAATTAATATGCAGAACATCAAAAACTCATTTTCAACCGTCATCTCTACTATTGTAAACATTCCACATTTTGACATCCGAAACTAGTACCATTATTTCCATTACCACCAGTAATTCCTACATAATAAAACTTGAATAAAAAAAATCAATTCGTTCTTTAACAACTTTAACAAAATAGTTGAAACTTGACAGCCCCTGAGGTTTTGACTTATTTAAAATCGTTCAACGGTGCAATTTCATTATCCATTACTATTGTTATACTAAAAACTCTTTTCCATGTCAATTTGAAAATAACCAACTCCATCCAAACAAAATGCTATTGTGTAACTCCACATTCAGTAGTTAAAATTGTAAGTTTAGTTTTGGTATGAAGACACACATTCACCTAATTCTCTATAATTATGAAAATTATATATACCTTCCTTGAAATTATTATCTTGGTAACACAAACTATTCAATGGTCAAAATTTGTAGCGAAATACCCAAAATACCCTCTTGAAATTGTGAAATTCATATTAATTTTTCCATAAAATTATTTTAAAAAATTTTAATATGCAGAACATCACAAACTCATTTTCAAATGACATGTCTACTATTTTAAACATTCCATATTTTGACATCCCAAACTAGTACCATTATTTCCATAAAATACTATTGTGTAACTCCACCTTCAGCAGTTAAAATTGTAAGGTTTAGTTTTGGTATGACAGACAGTAATTCAGAAATTAGCTGTAAAAATACAAGAAAGACACTTATATGGAAATAAGAACGATTATGTCTAGATAAGCGTAATAAAATTTTAGAAGGATTATGTAGCCTAGACCCTAAAACATAAGCAACCCTGCAATACATCCTGGTAAAATATAACCGGTTAAAACATAAAAAATGGAAGTGGCAGATGTAAATAAAATAACAAATATGTCAAAAATACTTTTAAACCCATTTTGCAACATAAATCCTATGCAATATTAACAACGGAATTAAAGAATGTGAAACACCTATGTGGTCTAAAAATTTAAGGTGGTCAATGTAAATCATGTGAAACACTCGTAATTATTTGTTTAATAACCTCTTGGCATTAGCTAATATGCACTAGTTTGTTATATTAGATTTTGACTGCATTCATTTGGTATATGATATTTTTACAATGTTTATATGCGTACACCCATTTACCTCACGTTCTGTTGCATCAAATTTTTAAAACAACTGCTACTACATTATACTATATGCGTTACAATTTTACCATATGCAACGATCCACTATTGTGACATAGACAAACTATTTGTTAAATTAGACAAGAGATGTCGGCGAACCTTGCACTGGTGTTTCAATTTTATTAGGGAGGAAAAATAGTTGATGGCAGATCTTTTGCGTACGATCCTCGAATGTGTAAGAAGGCAGAATTGGTGAAGGACCGAATAGGTTATCAAGAATTGGTTGACAAAGTGTATACGTACATAGGGCTAGATAAGCGGGAATTCAAGTTGCATTTGTGGTTTAGAAATTGTGTAGGTGTAGGGGCCTTTGCCGGAAATCAGTTAGAGTGTGAGAATGACATTGACTTGATGTATCACATGAAATCAATGACACCTGAATCGGGTTGTGAGATTTATGTAGAGGTCGAACGGCTCAACGAACATGACTATGTTGGCGGTTCAAGCCGTGGACCTGATGCCGAGTATTCTAGGCTACAAGTTCAATTGGAATACGAAGGCACCATGCAGGAACAAGCAGTCCGTGTCCATTCTAGTAGCTCTAAGAATAAACAACGTGTTCGAAATTCATGTATTGCTGGGCGTAGTGGTGTGAATGCAGCTAATGCAGTGGAGATGCTTATAACACCTCCTCCGACCACAATTCCCAAGAGCATGGGCATGGATGCGGATCCCTTTTTCGATAATGAACCCTTCCCAGAACCAGAAGATGATGTGTTAGGGCATTACAATGAACAAATTGACGAGGCTGAAATCCAGGCAAGAGCATCACATGAGATGGGCGAGGCTAGTCCTAGTGGACCGTCATCCATTATTTTTGAACCGCACCTGCATTACAGTGACGGTGTGAATATAGCAATGAATTTCGATCCCACATATAGAGGAGATGTCAAGAAGCTGAATGTGTGGGATGATCGAGAATGTGAGTTGCGGTTAGGCATGGTTTTGAGTCAAAGAAACACTTTCAGTGAGCCGTTAAGTTATGGTCGATCAGGCAGAATAGGGAGTATAAAGTGAAGGAAAGCAAGCCAACAACCTGGTATGTCCGATGCAAGTCGGAGGCCGAGGAGACATAGTCCAATTGGCAGTTGAGGGCAACGTTATGATGCACCCAGAACATGTGGAGGATAGTTATCTTTGTAAAGGAGCACAGCTGCATCAGTGTGTCTAAAGCAATGATCATCGTCAGTTGAGTTCTGACATCATTGCTGATTACATCATCAATCATATTGAGAATGGACCCCTATTTCCGATAAAGGAAATTCAGATAGCAATTAAGCACCACTTCCACACTGATGTGTCATACAAAAAGGCATGTATGCCCGACGACATGCCATTGACAATGTGTACGGCGACTAGTCTACTTCTATTGCTCAACTCCCAACCTATATGCAGAATTAGCTACGGCAAATCCTGGAACGACTATTGTTTGGGAGCACCATCCACAAAGTACAGCCTCAAAAGTGATTTTTCACTATGTATTTTGGGCATTTGGACCTGTGATTGAGGCATTTCGACATCTTAAACCCGTTACCTGCATGGATGATACATTCATGAAGGGGCTGTACAAGGCAAAACTCCTATGTGACATTGGATTCGATGCGTGCAACCGTCAATTTTTGTTGGCCTTTGCACTTGTTGATGAGGAGACTAATAAGAGTTGGTCATGGTTCATGCGTCAACTCCGGCAAAATGTGTGCAAAGATGTTGAAAATGTTTGTATTATCTCTAATCGACATAAAGGAATAATGGATGCAATGAGTACCTTGCCGGAGTGGAAGGAACCCTTTGGAGTGCATCGGTACTGTTTCGTCCATGTACAAACAAATTTCACATAGAAATTCAAGAATCAGAAGAACGTCATATGTTAATCCTGACTCTTTTCATACAATAGCTCGCTAATTTGTCCATACTCTAATTTTCCACTTACTATTTTCCTTATGTATGTCTATTAGACTTAAGGATCTCATGTGGGCTGCCAACTCTCAAAACCAACCACGTAAATTTGAGTCATTCATGGAACAAATTTAGTTGGGGAATGAGGAGGCATACAATTGGTTGAATGGTGGATCTGTTAAACCAGAGCAGTGGGCTCTATGTAAGGATGGCAGATATCAGTGGGGCCATATGTCGACCAACATGGCAGAGTGTTTTAACAATCTACTGCGTACTGCCCGGTTGTTACCAATCAAGGCATGCGTACAAATACACTTTCAATCAGACCGTGGATCTGTTTGTCAGAAAACACAAATTGGCGTTCAAGGTTGACACGTCCTTGCCCACAGAAATGTGGGATGTTTTTGTGCAAATGAGTTGAAAGCGAGGACGCATTTGATCCAAGTGTACGACCAGAGGAGCGGTATTTACTGCATCACTACGGGGCGACGACCAAATCACAAAGGTTCAAGTGCACAAATCATCTAGTTCCGTAACGGCACCAGCACATGCGGCAAGTGGAATGAGCTTCGTTTCCTGTGTTTGCACGTAATCGCTGCTTGTTAAGAGTCTGGCATCATAGCGCTAGATCTTGTGAATTATGTGCATACGCTTGCAGCTTACAAGGCGTCTATTGGGGGGCAATTTTTCCCACTAAGGGACACTCATTATTGGGAATCATCTGATCTGTGCTTCAATTATGATATTAATAGGATCAAACAGAAGACGCCTGGTCCCACGAGAACTGCACGCATACACACTGAGATGGATCGTCGATGTCTAGATGCACCTCGTCGATGTAGTAATTATTCACAAACGGATCACAATGCCTCTAATTGTCCATACTCTAGTCATTTTCATGTGTAGAAAATGATTTATCTAAGTGTCAATTGCACCTAGTGTGCTGCTTATGTTATTTGTGTGTTTAAGAGTATTGAAACACCTCTTTATTATTACTATTTATATAATATGCGTTGTTTATAAATGCATGTGTGCCTTTACTTACTTTCAACAGTCAGAATTGCAAGTTACAATAGTTTAAATAAATTCATTTTGAAATAGAGTATAACGATTGTAACGGCGTGATATGATCAAATTTTTTTTTCAGGTACCCCGCAAATGGAGGGTCTATCACCGAGCCATCATAGGGTCCTCAAAATCCGAATCTACGATACTTACAGGATAAGTATTGGTCCAGAGCTATATTTGTAGGTGTTCAGAAGGAGCTTCGCTTCAAGCGCTGATGGATTCTTTCGAGACCTAGTTAGCGTGGAGCTTAATCCATGGATCAGAGATTATCTAATACAGTCTGGGTTTTGGAGAGTTACTCAAGCACGCCACTTTGAGCTCGACCATGGACTGCTTACTGCCCTGATTGAGAGATGGTGGCAGGAGACTCATACATTTCATCTACCTATGGGAGAGGCTACTATTACATTGCAGGATGTTGAGGTTTTTTGGGGCTTACGAGTTGACAGTTTACCTGTCATCCTTGTTGATCAGGCTTTGTTGATACCGTAGAAGCAGGCTCTTATTGAGGACTTATTGGGGTTTAGAACCGATCCGATTGCGGATTTTTAAGGATGGTAGGCTGATGTTGCGACCTCTATTATTGTTCTTGTATGCCGCACTTCCCGAGAATGCACCTGAAGAACTAGTCCGGCAGCATGTGCACTGTTACCTACTTATCCTACTTGGGGGACATTTATTCTCCAATATATGCAGCAACGTTGTTAGTTGCCATTGGCTGCAATATGTTCAAGACATTGAGGGTCTGCATCAGTATAGTTGGGGGAGTGCAACATTAGCCTGTTTGTACAGATCTCTATGTCGAGCATCTAGAGCCTCACAGAGTTGTACGACTATGCCATACATGTTACTACAGGTAAGTAATCAAATTCGAATTCATGTGTCGAATGAATAGTTACAACAATTTGAATAGTGCTTGATTTCTTAAATTAATCGGTCTGTCTTTTGCACAACTTTTCCAACAGTTATGGGCATGGGAGAGGATTCCTCGTATTTACCCTACCATTATTCACCCGGCGCCACAGGGTTTTGACTTCCCTAGAGAAGGTAGGTGGGTCACGAAGCGGACCATAAAATACACGCCTACGCATGTGGTTTCACTCTTCAGAGATCAGCTCACCACGCTCGCCCCCCATGAGGTATACATATACTAATGGACTTTTAAATAACGAATTTCTACAAATAGAAATGATTATAATATAATACATATCTCAAATACGACAGTTTATTTGGGAGCCATACTCAGAGGATCTCCTAGAAGCTCTTCCCGTTTACTACACAGCAAGTAGACGGATTTGGTAGGCGCAGACGCCTTTGATATTTTGGGATATCATCGAGTTCCATTTGCCGTCTAGAGTTATGCGTCAATTTGGATTGCACCAGCCTATTTCAGATGCCATTGACACGGATACGGAAAAGAAGTTGCGTAGGTTAGGGAGAGCAGGCAGGCCAGGATAGAATTGGATTCAAGAGCATAGGACATGGATCGAATTTCGGGAGGCACGTGATAGATTCCTAGTTCGTGGTGATCCATTCGATCCGGATAGGTTCAGACATGATTACATGACTTGGTATATGAGCCGGACCGTCCGATATATCGAAGCTCCGATACCGACGAACGCCACCGAGGTGATGCGGCTCAGTTTAATTACTTGGTTAGTTTATTAATGCAATCCATTTCATTAAGTCACATCATTTTATTTATGTACCTAACAATCTTTAGTTTATTAATTTTTTTGAAACGTTATATGTACAGGTTGATGCGATGTCTCGTATTGGGTTGGTCTGCAATCAATACGTTGATCCATCCGATCTTACTCGATGTGACCATCCCGGACTCACATCCATATGAGATCAAACATTTAAAGCGTTGTCGTATGTGAATCAAGAGCAGCAAATGATGTGCGGTACATTTGACGATCTGGGAGTTGGGCCATCTACCTATCAGGATGTCCACGTCCACGAGCCTGTCGATCCTATAGAGAGTTTACCGAGGGAAGTGCGTGGACGTGGACGAGGCGGTAGGCGTCAAAGGCGGGACACGGAGCCAAGAACTGAGACTCTTCATGCAGACGACACCCCTATTCGTATGCCTCCTCACCATACTACTGATTCTCCATACATTCCACAGTCGCCACCAATTCTCTTACCACACTTGTTTTCATGTCTTCTATGTACCCAAGGAGGGGTGACACATCTTCATCCGGTGGAGCACATACAATGTTCCGTCCCAATGACTAGTGTGGTGAAAATTATGGAGATATTTTCACACTTTTTGGATCGTCGATGGCAGACTTCTCTACTCCTGATCCGACTCTTTCAGCTATGTTTGCTGATTTCTCTTGTCCTAGGTGTGGAAAGATGCCAGTGACGGACCCCACTGTTGAAGCTAAAGATTAGGTGGTTTTGGATGAACACATGCAACCAAGAAGATCCGCCCATCTACAGATGCAAAATCAACAGGGCTAGCGGATCCATTAGAGGTGCGACTACTCTTCCACCCCACATGATAAAGGAAAGAGGCATGTCCATTGATGAAATTCATGATTCATACTCATTATTTTCTATTTGAAAAAATCCCTTCTATTGTACTATACACCATTTTAGATTTTTGTTCCTCGTTCCTATTCATTTCTAAGCGATCCAAATTTAACTTCATTAAATAACATAAGTTTTAACCTTAATAATTTTTAGAAAATTATCAATTTTGACAAAAAGAGGAAAAGTTGTCATGTGTAAGTATGTTACATCAAAAATACGTCCATATAACTTTTTTTATTTAATATACAACCTAACCCTAGCTAATCGTACTGCCATAGTTCAAATACGGCATAACCGTAAACCCTAACTTTTAACTCAATAAATTTATATTTTTTGACATTATTAATTTTTTTCATATAGAATTCTTCATATTACATTTTTTCCCTCACTTTATTATTTATGTGCACTTCATTTTCTCATTTACTTGCATCAAATAATTGTTATTCTATAAAATTTTCCTATTTCACAATAATGAAAGTACTCGATATACTTCCAAAATTTGCCAAATGTCATCTAAATCCTAAACCCATATAATCTAAACCCCAATCCCTAAACCCAAAAACCCTAAATCTAAACAAAAACCAACCCTTAACCCTTTCCTTAAACCCTAAACCCGAAACCCTAAACAAAAAACAACCCTAACCCTTAAACCCAAAATTCCTTTTTCAAGTTTTTTTTTTCAACTTCAGGAAACCACATTCAAGAATGCAGTTTCTTTATAAATCAATTTTTCACACTTGACAAGTACAAATCAAAATTGAAAATGAATTCATTTCAAGGAGAAAACAAATACTTGTCCGATGTATGTAAATTACATCAACTATATGTCAAAACAACCCTAACCCTAAACCCTAAAAACCTTAACCATAAACCTTAAAACCCATAACCCTAACCCCTAAAAACCTTAAATCCTAAACTTCCAAAACTAATCTAAACCCAAAAACCATAACCCTAAAAACCTTAAACACTAACCCTTAAACCCTAATTCCCAGACCCTAGACGTCAAACCCAAATACCCTAAACCCTAACCCTAAAACCTTAACCCTAAACCGTAACCCTAAAAACCTTAAACCCTAAATCCCAAACCCTAAACTCTGAGCCAAAAAACGTCAAATCCAAAACCTGGCTGAAACAAAAAAAAAATTTAACTTACAGAAACCACATAACCGCATATGGCAATTGCGGTTTCTAAATTATTTAAAGAAACCGCAATTGCCATATGCGGTTTCATCTTCGAAATTTTTTTTAAATGAAATTGAAGAAACCGCATTGTTGAAATACGATTTCTATTTTAATGAAGAAACCGCATTTCAGCTTTGCGGTTTCAACTTTCTAAATTTTTTTTAAAAAAAATTTGCTAAACATTTTTCAATGTTTAGAGAAACCGCATGGCTAAATTTTGGTTTCTCTATTTATACAGAAACCGCAATTCAGCCATGCGGTTTCTTAATAAAAATTAACAACCATCTGACAAGTTAAAAAAAATGAAAACAAAACTAAAACTAACGAGAAACTGCATTTGTCAATTTCGGAGACCCTACTTTTATACCCCAAAATCCCGGAGCACCAATTTCCGAACTTTGATTTTTGACATTTTTCTTAGAAATTAGCCAAGAGAGGAGGATAGGTTATCCACATTTCATTTAATGGTCAAAGGCGAATTGAAAGGTAAGTAGCAGAAATTCTAAAAGATTCTTCGGGGAAAAAATAGAGATGTCTCCTACTTTACCCACAATATAGGGAAGTATAGATGTAATTTCATAGAGTCATTTCATCTGAATGCTCTATAAAAATACCCAAGCTAACAATGAAAAAAGTAAAATGAGGAATGAGAAAACAAACAACTTTATATCTTCTATTTCTATTTATTTTCAATCAAAGAGGATAACTTCTCTCCTTCTCTCTCTCTCTCTCTCTCATGCATACGGAGGGAGTGACTTGAAAATCAACTAAAATACTCTAATAGGTGGAATAGAGCTAGCAAAAGAATAACAAACCAAAGATATAGAAAATTGTGAGTGATCAATTTTAACATATACCCCAACCAAAGTCAAGAAACTACAATAAGAATCAACCATATTAAGGTGCTCAATTAAGGGTAAACATTGCTTCAATTCCTTACATTTCCTCAACTATCTCTATCTAACATCCAAAGTACCAAACCAAGCCATACATGTGCAGCTATCTCTAGCCAAAGACAAATTAAAAGGAAAAAAAAATTTGACCCATATGGATAATAGCAAGTTCGCAAATAATGGTTTATTACATCTCTAAATTGTTTAATCACTTGAACCAACTTTGCCGCTTATGAGTCTCACAATCAACCAACAAAACACACTGGGACTTATAGATAGTAGGATATCAAGTATACATAAATATCAACTAGAAGTACGTATACAGCAGTGTTTTGAAAATTAGACCAGATTGGCTAATTCCACCTGTTGGACTATAAATCGGTCATGAATTCGATTTAGTCCTATAGAAAAGCGGGGAAAGACAAAAAAATAGTCAAAACAAGTCAAAACTAGAGAACAGCTGAGAACCGATTCAATTGATCATGTCTAATTTTTGACTTTTGTCTTCGTCCTATTCAATTTATGGACCTCCAGGCTGTACTTTTGAATCCTACCATGCCCAAAATTGCATCTTATTCCTATCCAATCCCAAATATTACCAAAGTTATGCTTAATTTATATCCAATCCCAAATATTAGCAATACTACTTATTTTATTCTATTTTGTTGATAAACAAGAGTCCAAAATCAACTCAAATAAAAAACCATGGTGTTCCTACTTTCTTCCTCTCCTCTCATAGCATTATGTTCCCCTTTCTAGGCCACCACTCCTTTGCTCTGCTCTTTTCTTTTTTTCCCCCTAACTTTTCTACTCCTTTATTTATTTTTGAGAGCTTGAAGATGATTAGAAAGGTGAGGAAGATGTAAATCTCGAATATTTTTAATGCTATAATAAAATAAAAGATGGCATTCCAATGTGATAATGATGACTTGGATCTTGTGATATTATTGGTCAATCACTATTTTTTTTTCAAGGTGTCTTACCTTTAATATCCTCCTCTATTCTATATTTTGTCATTTTCTCAAACATCAAATCTTTATGAAACTATTGATTATGACCTTTTAAGTTTATTTCTATCTGAGAAAAGATATAATTCATGAGTATATATTTTCTTTTCTCATAATTGTATTTCTTCTCTATTTTTTTTGGGTACCATTAGTTCTTCTTTTGATTTCAAAATAATTAAATTCCTGTATATAAAAGATATAAAACGTTTTCTAAACTTTTATAGCTCTTTCATCTCTTTTATATAACATCCTAACTTTGTCCACAAGTTCATACAAATTTTTAAGATTTATATGCAATATAATGAAAAAATAGAGAATAGCTGACTCAATTGGTCGAACTAGTTGAATTGGGAACTGATAGCTTTGCCAATTTAATAAGCAGTTCAGTTTTAAATACACTAGCATACATTAGCCCATTCCAGATTTGATTGCCTATTCCTATGGTGCAATGGAAGTCATAGCTAGAAGTCTACAAGCTGGACCCCTATTTGATTGCCTATTCCTATTGTGCAAATTATATCTATGAGCATACCTGTTGCAGTCCTAGGGGATTGTACTTTCATATACCTATATACATGGATGTCAATTGGTATTACACATATCTAGACCATCCATGGTTTGTTTGTCTACTCCATGAAGCAGCAACTCAGAAGATTGGCTCCCCATTCTACTATTCCCACAGTAAGGGACAATCCAAAACAAAATAACTAAATAAATAAATAATTGTAGCAAATAAAGCATTAGTCTAAAAAGCTCAACAAAACATTTGAATAGGCCGGTTTTCTAATTTCGTTACTTGCATTCCCTTTTCTTTTGCTTACCATACCAAAACAGGCCTTACCATGAGAGGAATGAAAACAAGTGCAGCTAGCAAGAAATCAATTAATCTAGGAGGTGAAACAAGCATGAGTAGAATCAATACTGCAAGCTACTTGTACTATGTGGAAAGGAAGCACAACTTTGGTGAGCATTGCACTGTGGAACTTAACTTGCTCAGGCTGCCAAGGGTCACTAAGCAAGGGAATATCAACCTTTATCATCATTATGATCGAATCTTGGATGATATGTATTCCTAATCTTAGGAATTAATGGTGCTTATGATGGAAACCCAAGGGAGAAGTTGCGATTGCCAAGACAATATAGCAATCAGGTAACAAACCCACCCACAAAGAAACCAACAAAATCCATGCCTCATCTGCACTACAAATGGAACCCTTAGCTTGCCTTGAAATTCTTAGAAATCAGAAGAGCTCAATCTCTTAACATCTTGGAAATACTGATTAAAAGCTAATTGTCTATCACTAGTGTCACAATTGGGCCATCCAAGTGAAGAACCACTGATATCAGTTCCATCTTATCTAATATCGATCCTAGTGTCACGTGTTTTCTAACTTGACACAAAAAATGGCCCAAGAATGCCCGTGCGGCGCTAACAAGTCATACACAAAAGATATGAACAATGCAAGTTCAACCTTTGCCCAACGTGCACGAATCAAGCGGAAATGGTGAACAAACATGATGCGAATGCACAAGCTCTCCAAGATTCTCCCGTTTCTGAAGTTCAAATGCTTCGTGGTCTGATTTGTGAGGACCTAAAAATTTATTTTACTAACCTATTTATTTAATTATTTATTCATTCGACATGATTAATTTATTATAATCATCTTAATTGCATTTGCATTGTACATTGCCTCATTTTATTTCTTAAAAATGTTTGCTCTTAAATTTAATTTTTTCTATCGCTTAATTAGTGAAATTTGGAGAAAGCATGTTTTTCGAGACAGACATTTGGTCTGAGAGTGAGACAATTTTGGAGAGTAAGGATGATCATTTGTAGATTAAAAAAAGCTAATTGAGGTATTAGAAGTGAGTTATTAGAGTTAAGCTTAATTAGGAGCTTTAATGCGCTACTATTCAAAGTTGACTTTTTGCACCATAAAATAAGGCTTTAGATTACTTCTTTCTTTCACCGTTTCACTTCACCAAAAAGCACACAAAACTCTATCTCTCTCTCTCTTCCTCAATGCTGGCCGAACTCCCCTTCCCATTTCCCTTGGCCTTGAGCTTCATTTTCATCCTCCAAATCTTGCTTCCAACTTTGCCTAAACTTTGGATCATCTTCAAGTTTGGTAAAAGGTTTGGGGAAAGGAAGATTCTTGGAGCTTTAGTGCTTGATTCCTTGAGATATTGCTTGCTATTGTGGAAGAAGGTAAATCTCCAAAAGCTTCAACCTTTCCTTCATTTTGAGCTAGATCTTAACTAGATAAGCTTGGGTTATTGATGGGTTCTATGAATCTTGACATTAGGTAGAGGTCTTGAGGATTTTACTTGATTTCTTAGCTTGCTCTTAGGTAGAGGCATTGAGGAATTTATGTGCTTAAAATGAGTGGATGATTATGTGATATGGCATGGATTCTTGGCTTTCTTGGTGGTTTGAATTTTACCTCTTTAATTAGCTTACAAGATTGTGGATTTGATGGTTATTTTGGAAGCATGAAAAGTAAGCTATTGTGCTTGAATCTTGATGAAAATTTTCAGCTTTCAAATCCTTTCTTCGGCCAAGAAATTGGGGCCAAATTTTCAGGTTTTAGAGCTTTATTTTTAACTCCAATCATGTGCTAAAACTTTTAGTTTTAAAAACTCCAATTTGGCTCCAACTTGGAGCTCAAAATTTTTGTTGACGCCACACTCATGGCTGAAGGTTTGAGCTGAAAATTTTCAGTTTTTAGAGCCTCTTCTTGAGTCAAAATTTTGCCAAAACAACGGCCCTTAGATGCTCTTTGATCAGAGCAAAAAAACTGATTTTTAAAGAAAGGAAAAGAGAAAACTGTCACAAGTGTATTGCTGAAATTTCGTATAGCAGGTATCAAAAAATAGCTTTGGGAATACTATTACATCTTGATGTAGAAAAATCCAAATCAAGTTCCATTTCTTACATTTGAAACTAGACTTGATGTTCTTTCAGTGGTATAAATTTCAGGGGATAGTTCAATTTCTATGAATTTTGGCGAATTGTCAAAATTGACTGAAATTCAAGATTGTTATGCCCTGTTTTTCCTATAGTAACAGATTAGAACAAAAATTTGACTAGTTTTTTATTTGAATCTTGAAAATGTGTCTTCTAGAGAGTTTTACTTCATTGAGTCTATTTTCCAATGGTATGAGATTCACAACTTTTGGACTTATAGAACTCAAGTTATGATTTTTCAAAGAATGTTACAAAAACTGAAATTCTTGTGATAAAGTGTCAAAGCTTAGAAATGCCTTGGAAACATTTCCTAGTTTTCAGGCCTAACCTTTTGATTATTTGCATTTCATTCCATACTTGATTGTTTGGAAGTTGGCCTTGGTTGAATACCTAGGTGATTATGACTGTGCATGTCTCAGGTGATCACATGGACATCGAGGAGCTTGATTAACTTCTTGATTTGCTCTAGCTTTGCTCTTGGCTTTTGGTGAGTGTCAAGTGCATGTTTCATGTCAATATGATTGAAGTGATACTTGTGCAAATGTTATGTGGTTTTCGTGATTTGTAAACTTGCCAAGGCAAGGGTGTACTTTATCGCCTTCGTTCTCTCTCTTGGATACTTGGTACTTGTTATGTGAATTGGTATGACTTGATCTTGTACTCAAACATGCTTGTAATTCGGGAGCACTGAGTGGCAGTATGTACCACACCTTATTCGGTGAGAGGTGCCTCTCATCCCGACTCAGTGCTATGATCGAATCTAAGTCGATTGGAGTGTTGTCTCATCGACCAACCATGCTTGTAGGGATGCCCCAACCCATTGGCAAACCTTGTAACTTGAGCCGACAAGAGCTTGGTCGAGGAACTTGGAGAGCCATGGGAAAATGTTATAGCTTGATCTTTTGAGATCTTGCTTGGTATACTTGAATAGTATTACCAGCTCATGTTTGTTTGGTTCCAGATCGGAGAGGGTGTTATGGTGGTTGGAGGAAGTAAGTGGAGTTTTACGAACATGTTACTACTTGGGTTGACGGAGGGTCAACCAAAGATGATTTGAACCGGCCGTAATGTGGAAATAACTCCTGAGAGCTCCCGTATCCTTCTACTTGTGTTTTATTTCCAACCTGCTCGCTTATGTGAGTTAATCTTATTAAGTGTGCTATTTACTTTATTTAGTGCTTCTTGCTTGCTTGCTTGTTTCCTTGGCCTCACTGAGTGTTTGCTCACCCCAAGTTGTTATTCCTTAACAGGTTT
This sequence comes from Gardenia jasminoides, assembly GCA_013103745.1. NCBI lineage: Eukaryota > Viridiplantae > Streptophyta > Magnoliopsida > Gentianales > Rubiaceae > Gardenia > Gardenia jasminoides. Next base: position 28,307,815 of record CM023095.1, read on the forward strand.
TGAAAGTGGAATTTGGAGGCTATAGACTAGTGATATTTGTGTGGTGCTAGTAAATAACTCTTGCATGGATTTTGAGATATTTGAAGTGTAAACTTTGTTATATATATGGGTTTTGGATTGTAATAGTAAATGGTAGCCTTAAAGGAATATGGCTTGTATATTTGAAGTGTTTCTTTAATCTGACATCTAAATTTGACTTGTGAATGTCTATTAAGTTAGAATGAGTGCGTGAATCCTGACAAGAGTTGGGCAGGCATCCCGCTGAGAACTTAGGATTCGCCCTAGGGAGAGGTGGGGGCATCACAGTTGGTATCAGAGTTTAGACTTCAAATCGCTGTAGTGTATCTAAGGCTTCAAGTTTAGGATGCTGAACTGTGGGAATCGTTTGAATTGCTTGAGAGTTACTTACAATATGATGATGGAATGAAAAAATTGAGGAATTATGTAATGTTGTATTGAAATGAAATATTATGTGAAAGATTAGTAGTGAAAGATTGAGTAAGACTTGAACTATCGTTGTACTTGTAGGAATGGAAGGAATAAATTATAGGAGATGAGAAATAGAGGATTGCTAATTAACTTCTTATGTGATGGCTTTGAGCCAAAATAAAAGAGTTTTCAAAGGAACTAAATGCATTTTTCCACCTATTTACTTGTCGGAAAATTTCCCACTCCGAAGTCTAAAAGAAAATTGAAATGTACTAGTTTGATGTGCACAATGATAGTTGGAAATGACACATATGTGCTCCAAATACTTTATAACATGTCAATCTTTACATATATGTGAATTCTAGTAGTTTTTAAAATAGAAGTTGGTCAATTTTAATGGATAAGTTAAAGTTTTACAATTGTAAACTAATATATTTTTGCACATAAATTTGCCCATACTTTGAACAAGAAACCCTTGAATTTTGGAGGAACTACAAACTTGCATTCTAGTAATGTAAATCTTGAACTTGATGAGATTTTGTTACATCAATCGCTCTTCTTCCATTTTCAAAAGCTTACTTTGGGGTTTGTAAATGAAATTCCTAGTTTTCAAGAAGAGAACTTATCTCTAGGTACAAGGACTGAGGGGACATTGAGGATGTAAAGTGATCACATCTAAGAGTTTGAAGTTAGTGTGATTAAGGAACAAGAGTGGATCAATGATTTCGTGAATGGTTCTAGGAGTCCAATAACTGCATTGACAAAAAGGAAAGACAACTAAAAGACAACATGGAAGGGCTAAAGTATAATAAAGTGTAATGGTGAAAGTTATGACATAGAGTGATACGAATCTCGTTGGTGAAACGAAACTCGTGTGCAAGCCCGGATCTTGATGATGGAAATTCAAGTTTGGTTTAGGCAGCAGAAACCCTACGACCCCTCTAACCCTTGTGATTGCAAACTTGTTGATACGATCTCAACCCACAACCAAACGAATTAGCGAACCTCAGGTGAATGTAGGAGGCGCTACAACTCAAGTGTGATTCTTGAATTGATAAGCCAAAGGTGAACACTAGAGAATGAATTCTAAAGTATTCAAGGGAAGCTCGAAGGCTTGTGAGAACTCTCTCAATTATACTAAATAATGCTTGTTGTTGAACAACGAAAAGACTTGACTATTTATAGCCTTACAAGATTCAAAACCCAATTAGACTTGGACTCACCTAAAATAATTACCTAAACCCTACTTGGCCAGGTTCGGCTGGTCTACTTGGCCAACATGACCTTATGGCCGAATTTATTTAATGAAACAACTAAGGAAATCTAGTAACATAAGGAAACATTTACGAACTAACAAACGAAAATAAATTCTTTAGGCATGACCGTTAGGTGTGGGCATGCCTAACTAGTGGCAATGCTTCTGCCAAACTGCTTCTTAGGCGTGACCACTTGACACTGGCACGTCTAACTAGTGGTAACGCTTCTGCCAAGCCGCTTCTTAGGCGTGACCACTCGGCGCGGGCACGTCTAACTAGTGTCAACGCTTCTGCCTCCGACTTACATGAATGAAGACAAACACCAATTGGCTAGAAGGATGACAACTACACTCCAATCAACTCTCGGGTGAAACCCGAATGACATTAACAATCGACTTTGTATTTGGATCAACTCCTTGTACGCCCCAATAGCCTTCAATCGATGTGTGAATGGTTTGAACAAGGCCTTGAACTTGCTCCCTTAGCTTCCTATCCCCAGCTCTTGTAAGTGGTCCAACAGCCTTCAATGCTTGAACTTCCTTGACGCTATCATTCCCCTCCTCTTGAGAAGGATTTACCCTCAAATCAAAAGTGTCGTCTGCATCAAAAGGAGCTAAGTCAGAAACATTGAAAGTTGCGCTAACTCCATACTCACCAGGCAAGTCCAACTTGTACGCATTGTCATTGATGCGTTCCAAGACTTGGAAAGGACCATCTCCACGCGGTTGCAACTTGTTTTGACGTTGAGCCAGAAATCGTTCTTTGCGCATATGCAACCATACCCAATCTCCGGGTTCAAACACTAGCTTGCGGTGACCTTTGTTGGCTTGCTTAACGTATTGAGTTGTTCGCCTTTCAATGTTAGCATGAGCCTTCTCATGGAGATGCTTCACAAAATCTGCACGGTGTGTACCATCTAGGTTCTCACGCTCACTACTAGGTAGTGGCACTAGATCAAGAGGCGTTAGCGGATTGAAGCCATAGACAATCTCAAACAGTGAGAAGTTAGTGGTAGAATGCACGGCTCTATTGTATGCAAACTCAACATACGGGAGACGTTCCTCCCATGTTTTAAGATTGTGTTTGATTATTGCACGTAACAAGGTAGATAAGGTGTGGTTAACTACCTCGGTTTGCCCATCCGCTTGAGGATGACTTGAAATAGAAAACAACAACTTAGTGCCTAGTTTAGACCACAATGTTTTCCAAAAGTAAGAAATAAATTTAACATCTAGATCCAACACTATGGTTCTAGGAATGTCATGCAATCTCACAATTTCCTTAAAGAACAAGTTAGCTATATGAGATGCATCATCAGTTTTGTGACATGCAATGAAGTGTGCCATTTTTGAAAACCGATCTGCCACAACATAAATGGAATCATGGCCAAAACGCGATCTGGGTAAGTCAAGTATAAAGCCCATAGACAAGATCCACCCATGGTGCACTAGGAATAGGCAATGGGGTATATAAACCGTAAGGGTGTACCTTAGACTTGACTTTCTTGCAAGCAATGCATCGGTCCACTATCTTGGCAGCATTCCTTTTCATGCATGGCCAGTAGAAATGTTCCTGCAACATTGCAAGTGTCTTGTCAATTCCAAAATGTCCCATAAGTCCACCGGAGTGAGACTCTCTTACCAGAAGTTCCCAAATTGACCCTTGCGGAATGCAAAGCCGGTTTTGGTAAAACAAATATACATTGGAAATGAAAAACTTACCTTGGCCAGCATGACTACATGATGCATAGATCTTGCCAAAATCAGTATCTTAAGCATATAGCTCCTTAATCAACTCAAATCCAAATAGCTTAGCATCTAGGGATGTGATTAGCGAATACCTTCGTGATAGTGCATCTGCAACTATGTTAGACTTACCAATCTTGTACTTGATGACATATGGAAAAGACTCCATGAATGCAATCCACCTTGCATGCTTTTTGCTCAAACTGTGCTGAGCCTTAAGGTACTTAAGGGACTCGTGATTAGTGTGAATCACAAATTCCTTAGGCCTCAAGTAGTGCTGCCATACTTGTAGTGCTCGAATAAGGGCATATAATTCTTTATCATACGTTGATAGTTTAATGCAGCCCCATTGAGTTTCTCACTAAAGTAGGCGATAGGCCTCCCAGCTTGAGTTAGCACTGCTCCTATTCCGATACCTGAAGCATCACAGTCAAGTTCAAATGTTTTAGAGAAATCAGGTAGAGAAAGAACAGGTGCATGTGTGAGTTTGTATTTTAATTCACAAAAGGCCTTCTCTTGAGAGTCCCCCCACTGGAATCTCTCATTCTTTTTGATCAATTCGGTCAAGGGAACAGCGATGGTGCTAAAGTCTCTCACGAATCTCCGATAAAATCTCGCGAGATCATGGAAGCTGTGAACGTCTCCTACAGATCTTGGTCTCGGCCATTCCTGAATTGCTTTGATCTTTTGTTCATCCACCTTCATACCCTGCTCACTAATAACAAATCCTAAAAACACAAGTTCATTAGTACAAAAATTGCAATTCTTGAGGTTGGTGTAGAGCCTTTCCCATCGAAGTACTTCCATTACCGCCCTAATATGTTCAAGATGCTCTTCATAGGATTTGCTATAGATTAGGATGTCATCAAAATAAACTACTACAAATTTGCCTAAGAATGGTCGTAACACATGATTCATTAGTCTCATGAATGTGCTAGGTGCGTTAGTCAAGCCAAATGGCATTACTAACCACTCATACAACCCATACTTAGTTTTGAAAGCAGTTTTCCATTTATCCCCCTCTTTAATCCTAATTTGATGGTACCCGCTTTTAAGATCAATTTTGGTAAAGTAAACAGCCCCATATAACTCATCAAGCATATCATCCAATCGAGGGATAGGGTGGCGGTACTTTACCGTAATGGCGTTGACAGCCCTACAATCTGTACATATATGCCATGAATCGTCCTTTTTAGGTACCAAAATGACGAGTACGGCACAGGGACTTAGACTTTCTCGTGCCCATCCTTTGCCTAGCAACTCATCCACTTGTCGTTGCAATTCTTTGGTTTCCTCCGGGTTACTTTTGTATGCGAGTCTATTAGGTAAGAAGGCTCCGGGGATGAAGTCAATCTGATGCTCAATTCCTCTAAGTAGTGGCAGTCCGCTTGGTACATCATCAGGAAACAAGTCTGCGTATTCCTGCAAAATAGAAACAACCTCTGGAGGTGATTTAGCATCAATTTTATGCACATTCAAAGCCACTTCCTTGCTTACTAGCATGAGGAATGGCTGCTAATCATTCATCAATTTCCTCACCTTCTTGGCTTTTATCAAAAGCATTTGTTTTCCCTCATTTTTTACCTCATTGGCCGAGCTAACCATAGCCTTTTTTCTCTCTTTTTTTGCCTCGGCCGACTCACTTAATTTTCTTCTTTCAATGAATTTTTCAAACTCTTGTTGCAATTTCAACTGATCTTCATGCACTTGTTTTGGGGTAAGGGGAGCTAGGGTGACTTTCTTATTGTTGTACATGAAAGAATATTTGTTAGTCACACCTTCAAAGGTAATTTTTTGATCAAACTGCCACGGACGACCTAGTATAATGTGACTAGCTTGCATGGGAACTATATCAATAATACTTCATCAGAATACTTGCTAATTTGGAAATATATAAGAACCTATTTGGTTACTCGAACCTCCCCAGAATTATTGAGGCACTGCAGTTTGTAAGGCCGTGGATGCTCCCTCGTGGCTAGCTTCAAGTTTTCTACCATAAGTGTGCTGGCCACGTTTGTACAGCTACCGCCGTCAATAATTACACTACAAAGTGCATTGTTGACCAAACATCTCGTGTAGAAGATGTTTTCACGTTGAAGCTCATCCTCGCTAACTCGTGCAGTCAATGCTCTTCTTGCAACGAGTATAGTACCGAAGTGACCCTTCGGAGCTTGAAATTCTTCTTCATTTGGTGACTCAGTGTCACTTCCTCCTTCGAGTGGTGGCATCGCTTCATAATTCTCCTCATCATCACTCACGATTTCACCATTGGAGAGCATGAGCATTGTTCTTTGGTTAGGACATTGATTTGCAATATGGCCTCTCCCTTAGCATTTGAAGCAACGAACATCGCGAGACCTAGTTTGAGCCCTAGGTTCCTCAGATTTTGGGGTAGAAGAATTCCCAGCATTCGGTTTTCCTCCTTTGCCTCCATCAAACCTTGGCTTCCTTGTGGAGGAACCGGTTGGAGGCTTAGCGTCACTCTTAGGTTGGAATGGTCGATTGGTATTAAAAGAGGTGCTGCGGTAAGATACACGATCAGTACCCCTCCTCTTAAGCCTTTGTTCGACCTTAGTAGCCTTGTCAACTAGCTCATGTAACTCGATGTAATGTTGAAGTTCTACTCACTCAGCAATGTCGGGTCTCAGGCCGTTCAAAAATAGAGCCATTGTTGCCTCGGGAACTTCTTGTACATCAACTCTCAACATCAACATCTCCATTTCCTTATGGTATTCATCCACACTACGGCTTCCTTGGACCAGTACTTGCAATCGGTGGTATAAATCCTGGTGGTAATGTCCAGGTACAAAGCGAGTACGCATCATTGCCTTGAGCTCGATCCATGACATGAGTTCGGGTAGACCACTTCACCTTCTAGACTGCTTGATTTGATCCAACCACACCACAGCATACTCGTAAATTCAATGGTTGCTAGCTTTACTTTCTGCTCTTTGGTGTAGCTTTGGCAAAAGAACACCATCTCAATCTTGGTCAGCCATTCCAGGAATGCTTTGGGGTTGAACCGTCCCTTAAATTCAGGAATCTTCATCTTAATTCCCTGAAATGCATTGGTTGGCCTAGGCTAGTTGGCGTGCCTAGGTCTTGCATGGTGGTCCGCTTCTTCTTCTCCATGGTATGATGCATCGGACTCATCTTGTGCTCTTCCTCTTTCGTTGGATTCCTTCACCTGATTAATCCGTTCATTAATTGAATCCACACGCTCGTTCACCGAGTCAAATCCAAACCTCCTCCTTCGGTCCATATCACCAGTAAGGGCTTCAATGCGAAGCAAAGGATTGACTTTTGGTGAACTTTCTTCACGAGACATGGTACAAGGTATACCTGTAAGAAACGTTAGTAACAAGAAAATAATTTTCCTCACTTCACTACCTCACGTGTTTATACTCCTCTTGTGTATCACACAATGAATGTCACTCTAATAGTCTCACCAAAATAGTTTCTCACAGCTCCTATGCAACCCTTGAAGAAGTTAGAACTCCCTCAAGTGAACAATTTATCTTACCAATGCTGAGACCTCAATTGAGTGTAGCAAGGTGAATGAAACAATGAAATGAGATGCTAACAGATTCTAGAATTTGTAGATGCTAAACTCGAACAATGACACGAGGTAATCACAGAATTTGAACGGTTGGAATGCAGCCAAGAATGCTGCAAACAAGGTTAGGAAACTTAGGAAAGATAGAATTTGGAAACTGGAATTTGCAATTAGGAAACTTCCTTAGACAAAGGTGTGTAACGGTTGTCCACCTCCTTTTTCTAATGGAATAAGAATTATTTGATCCCCTTTTAAACCAACTTCCCAAAAGAGAAACACACAAGACAGCTTGTACTTAATCTTAGAATCAAATTAGGAAACAAAGAAGAAGTAGCTGCTGTTTTGATTCCCTTTGACCACGTGATTCTTGATTTGGTTACCTAATTCAATCACAAGATATGGAAGGTGTAATTGAGCACAATTTTGGTGGCTGATTCTACACCTTTCTCTTCTTTTTTTTTTGGCAACACTTCAAGAATCAAAGTTAGGGTTTTCAAGAACTTCAAAAATTCGAAGAACTTGATTCAAGAACAACAGATTACAATCAAACAGCCTAAGAATCAAACGTGAACAGTGTTTCTGGGATGAACAGTGATGATGAACAGTAACCCTATTTTTTTTTTGGAAGCAACAAATTCTCAAGAACACAACAAACGAGATGATCAAGAATACTTGTACAACAACAACGACGCAAAAAAAACAACACGAAGTGAGACAACAAGCGACGACAATACTAGAGTAACTAGAAGCAAGAACGACGATGCAGCACAGTCAAGACACGATGGCAGAAACCCTAAGGACACGTGACTCAAAAAATGAAAAATAAGGGAGATATAACCTGAATACCATCAACCAGCTCTGATGCCAGCTGATACAAATCTCGTTGGTGAAACGAAACTCGTGTGCAAGCCCGGATCTTGATGGTGGAAATTCAAGTTTGGTTTAGGCAGCAGAAACCCTACGACCCCTCTAACCCTCGTGATTGCGAACTTGTTGATACGATCTCAATCCACAACCAAATGAATTAGTGAATCTCAGGTGAATGTAGGAGGTGCCACAACTCAAGTGTGATTCTTGAATTGATAAGCCAAAGGTGAACACTAGAGAACGAATTCTAAAGTATTCAAGGGAAGCTCGAAGGCTTGTGAGAACTCTCTCAATTATACTGAATAATGCTTGTTATTGAACAACGAAAAGACTTGGCTATTTATAGCATTACAAGACTCAAACCCCAATTAGACTTGGACTTACCTAAAATAATTACCTACACCCTACTTGGCTAGGTTCAGCTGGTCTACTTGGTCAACATGACCTTATGGCCGAATTTATTTAATGAAACAACTAAGGAAACCTTGTAACATAAGGAAACACTTACGAACAAATAACCGAAAATAAATTCTTTAGGCGTGACCATTAGGCGTGGGCACGCCTAACTAGTGGCAATGCTTCTGCCAAACCGCTCCTTAGGCGTGACCACTCGACGCGGGCACGTCTAACTAGTGGTAACGCTTCTACCAAGCCACTCCTTAGGCTGACCACTCGACGTGGGCACATCTAACTAGTGGTAACACTTCTGCCATGCCGCTCCTTAGGTGTGACCACTCAGCACGGGTACGTCTAACTAGTGTCAACGCTTCTGCCTCCAACTTACATGAACGAAGACAAAAACCAATTGGCTAGAAGGATGACAACTACACTCCAATCAACTCTCGAGTGAAACCCGATGACATTAACAATCGACTCTGCATTTGGATCAACTCCTTGTACGCCCTAGCAGCCTTCAATCGATGTGTGAATGGTTTGAACAAGGTCTTGAACTTGCTCCCTTAGCTTCCTAGCCCCAGCTCTTGTAAGTGGTCCAACAGCCTTCAATGCTTGAACTTCCGTGACGCTATCATGGAGAATCTGAGTGTTGAATCTAAGACTGAACAAAAAGAAGAAATTGGAATTATGATGATTGTCATGGCCTAGGCTAGTAAAGCCCTAGTTAGGGTTTCTATCGATGGTGGTTTGATTTGAAATTTGATGCTTGTTTTGAATGTGTATTGTGCTAGCACTGCAGACTTGCTTAATTTTTGATATATTTGGACTTGTTATATGATTACTTGTGTCTGCTGTGATTACATTCATTAATCTTATGAAATCTGATAATTGTATTTTGGATTATGATTGATTAGTATTGCATCTATGATTATGTGATTCTCGCACTTCTATACCTATATTGCCTTAGACTTGTGTGAGAAATGGAAACCGGAGAATGATGTTGAGGATATAGATAGTATAGGAGTACGTTTAAAGATATATGCTGAATACATTGGTGTCAGGTCATGATGTGAGTTAGTCATGTTTAAGTTGTGAAGTAAATTGATGGTTCATTTTAATTCATGAGATGGCTAGATATTAGTAACAATGACTTGGTATTCGATCTATGCTTGAACATAGTTGTGTGTGTAGAGACAATTAGGATTTAAGAGTTGTAACCTTTCATTTGTGTGATGGTGAAAGGTTTTGTCCTACGATTAGTAGTTAAAGTTCAACGATCCATGAATCAAGGGAATGTAAAATGGTTTTTCAAGTTTTAGATATAAGCTAAATATCTTATGGGAAGAAATTTACCACCCGTTTGGTTGCCACACCGGAATGGCAATGACAATCACTATCAGAAACTCTTCAATCGGAATAGGTTTATGCTATTCCTTTTCCGGTGTTTGCTTTGGGGAAAGCAATGGGAATGATTATTGATTTTCTTGTTTGGTTTATTCACAGTCATCAATGGGAATGGAAACCCAATTGAACAACTACTCTCCTGTCCAACATTAAACAAAATAATATTTATACATAAAATTAATACTGCAATCATTAATATATTTTTAACTTTAATCAAATCTTTTATAATACATAAAGACCTTCTACAATAATAAATTACCAGCTGTTTCTTTGTTATGTGTCGTGCCCCATTTTTTGGAAAAGGGAGAATTGATTTTTGAAAAAGAAAGAGGTCGTGGGACTACAAAAATGCGACGATTTGGACCCAAAAACAAAAGTCTAGAAAAGGGTTTTTAGAAAAGTTTGGAGTCGCCACTTGGTATGGAGTTTAGGTGTACCAAGTCACCCGAAAATTTTAATTAATGAAAATAAACTAAGAAAACCCCTTTTTTAGACGACTCCAGGTCTTTGAAAAACTAGAGAAAAAGGTTCGGGGGTCACAGTTGAAAGAAGGGAAGGTAAAGATTCGATGTTACTCGTCTCTAAGGCACCCTTCTAACCTAGCCAAAGCTAGTTGCAAGATTTAGTTAAAAATTTCCTAATTCTAATTTTAAATTTATCACATTTGGATGTTATCTATATGGATGCAAAACCTAGACCTAATGTTGGATCGAGAGGGGCAAAATGTCTCCTTGAGGTGTGATTGGAATTGATCACATTTAGTTGTGTCATCCAAGTTTGATCCCTCGAGGAGGTCACGAAAAATGAAAATGATGAAACTCGAAAAAAACGGAAAAATAAGGTTTTCAAAAGAAATGCAATTTTATAAAATCTCAAGGGAAAAGAAATTGGATTTTTGAAAAGATCAATTTTAAGTGCAAAGAGGAACTTGAATTTTCAAAAGATGCAATTTTAAGAAAAACGGTTTTTTGACTTTGAATTGCTAAAACATGAAGAAGAAACTTGACTTTTAAAGAATGGTTTTGATAGAACTTAAATGATGCACATGTATGTCCTAAAGAGGGATAATGCAACATAATGGGTGTGGGGGACTAAGTTCGTGACTTTAAATCTTTCTTTTCATAGAAGGAAATAAAAGCGTGTTAAGGCTAAGAAGCCATACTCGCTCTTTTCCCTAATTCAAAGGGTAATGCCTTAAATGCACTAATCTAGTTTTTTTTGACGAAAAAGAAAACTAAATGACATGTTTCGCATACGGGATGGGAGAAAAATATCATGCAAAAATGGAAAAGAAATTCTAAAAGTGAAAAGTGTGTGAAATTTGTATCTAATCCATGAACGGCATTTAAGGGTCTAGCATTGGACTAACCCTCGTCAAAAAGTTCTCACTAACATTGGATTAGTGAGAAATCGAAAGGAAAGGCCACAACTAGCGTTGGACTAGTGTGGTGACGTCAATATATTTACACAATAAACATGTAGACATGATAATAAAGCAAGTAAACACATAAAACACATAAACACATAACACATAGGCATAATATCTAGATGCAAGACCCTAGGAAAGCAAGTAAACACATAATCATGCAAGCATGCAAAATAAGTATATAAAACCTAATTATTACATTGGGGGAACCTAAATACATTCTAAGGGGAAAAAATTCGGAATAATAATCTAACTATTACATTTTCTAGAATAAATACACTTTTTGCAAAATTAAACCTATCTATTACAACTTGGCATCCAAGGCCTCCAAATGATTTACCCAAAAATTAAATGAAGTAAATAAAGACTAGGCATGAATAAAAGAAAAGGAAAACTTAATTTAAAACATGCAAGATCATGCAAAAACACATAAGAGCACATAATAAGGAAAAGAAGTTACCATCCCTTGATGTGATGCCTTAACTGAATCCTTAAATGAGGGGAATGGTTATCTAAGACTCAATATCAACAAAAGGGATCAAGGTACCAATTTAAAGGAAAAATCAATCAAAATTCAAAGAAAAGATATCAAAACAGAATCTGCAAGCAACATGGACAAGACTAGGAAATACGAATAATAGAGTAAGATTCTGGAACAAAAGAGCAGGAAATAGCAACAAAACTGAGGAACAGAGAGGTTACGCGGAGAAGAAACGCGGACGGAGCCGCGCAACTAGGTCCGCATTACATGCAAAATGTAAAATTCAGAGGGGAAACGCGGACTGGAAACGCGACTAACTGTCCGCGTCTCTTCCCATCTTCAAAATATCAGGAAGATTGCTTCCAGTTTTTCAGACAATAACACAAACAAAATATCCAGAGGCAAGAGGATCTATTCAAAGTATTAAACATCATCATTCAGATCATATCAAAACAAGCTAAAACCGAAGAAGGCCAAATCTTAAGCATCAACATCATCAAATAGACAAAAAGGGGGAAGAGGAGAAGGCTAGAAGCGCTGCGTAACCAGCGTTTCTTCACATCTTCAAATATTCAAGTAGAGACGCGGACTGTTACGCTAACAAAGCCGCACAAGGACTCCGCGTTTCTTCACATCTTCAAACATTCAAGAGGAAACGCGGAGCGTTTCGCGGAGTAATCCGCGCAAGTGGCTCGCGTTTCTTCACATCTTCAAAAGCGTGAAGAACATTTTTCCAGAAATTTTCGAAAACCCAAGTAATCATCACGTAAGCATCAAACGCCTGATTTTAAACGTAAAAACAAATCTATTAGCCTTACCAAGGCTATCTAAACGTAACATACTCATATAACAACAAATAAACATCATCAACTATTATAAAACATCAAAAACATAGTCAAGACCTTGGTTCCACCAAAGGTCACATTTCAAGAAGATTCACGCTCAAAAAATAGGGATGAGAAAGAGAATCACCGAGCCTCTTGATCTCAAAACAAAAGGGGGAAGTTCCGGATTTGAAGATGGTTTCCTTCTCTTCCCAAAGCAAAACCCTAGAATCCTTTTCTTTCTTTTTTTCTCCTCTTTTTCTCTCGTTTTTCTGTCTTTTCTTTCCTCTCTCAGCCTCCCTCTCTCTTCTCTCTCTTCCTTTCCAAAACCCTCTCATAAGCTATTTATAGCCACAAAAACCTAGCATGAAGGGTTTGGATAGTTTGGGGTGAGGTGGGTTGATTTTGAACGTTAGATGAATTGTTAAGGGATAAAGGGTGAGTTGGGTATTATCTAAATTGATTTCTTGATGCTCAAGTCGCAGAAAATACAGCTGGAAATGAGGAGAAAAATGACTGGAAAAAACGCGCGCGTATTTTTTTCACTTCTGATCAAGTTACGCGGACTGATTACGCGGACTCATCCGCGTAACTGGTCCGCGTTTTTGACTTTTCTCTCTTTTTTTTTTTTTTTTGAAAAACCTACAAAAATAAGAAAAATGTATTAGAAAATTCAAAAATAAATAACTAAACATTAATAGATAAAAACATAAGAAAACAATTGAAATAGTCAAATTTTGGTGTCTACATTATGCATAAATTACTAGCCGTTTATTTGTTAAAAGTGTTCTACCTTAAACTACCAGCTGTATTTGGCCTTTTAATCTTCCACAGCGAAAATTTACAGAAACTTGCTAACTTTAATTACCTAAGCCAAGAACTTAGGTGCTTTTGTCTGTTTATGGCTTTTTCCACGACAACTTAATATATACTGTCCTAATATTTATTAACATGTTCATGAAAGAGAAAATATACAGAAACTAGTGTTAACCTATTGATATAATCAAACTTGAAAAGGGAATAAAAAAATCAGCTATGGCAAATGCATGTATGAGAATGTGAAATGTCATGCAAATTTACCAGCTGTTTATGGTTACTTTGATTAACTGCCCACTGTTTATGGCTTTTTCTATCTAAAATTAATATATATTTTTCTAATATTTTTTGCGTGTTCATGAAAAATAAAATATACAGAAACTAGTGTTAAAATATAGATATGATTAAACATGATAAAGAAATAAAAAATTCAACTATGGTAACAGGATGTATAAGAATGTGAAGTGTTATGCATACATTATCAACTGTTTCTTTATTAAAAGTATTGTACCATAAACTACTAGCTATTTCTTTGTTAAAAGTATTTATTCCGATTTTGATTTCTGTCCATGGCAGATAAACCATAGTAAGATGAGAGAGAGAGAGAGAATGAAGTTATTTGAAATTTCTCTGATTAGGCAAAATATCTCCACCGTATTTAGGATGACTTCAATATTTGATGTACAAGTGTGAAAAGGAAGGTGAAATTTAAGGGTTGGGGAAGAGAAATATGAAAGGAAAAGTGAGAGGAAAGATGAGGAAGAGAAAACAAAGCTGCGGTTGATTGGGGAGTAAAACCCTCCAATATACTCAGGAATAACGTTTGCAGAATTTTAGGTTTTCCATACCGATAGATCGATTCCGATAGTTGTCAACCAAGCACTATCAAACGGAATCAATCCCTTGCAAAAGTCATAGTGGAGGCCCATTACCCCCAACCAAACGGGTGGTTAATCTACTTTTGATAATGGAACCTGTTGTACTTGACTTTGGGGGAAAATACTTAGTGTTTCATGTTTAAGCCTCATACTCTAATTTTATCTATTACACGTGAAGTTTAACTCAAAGAATGAACTTAAAAGTTTTCAATTCAATATTGTATTTCTTCGCCTTTCTAGATATTGATATTTAGATTTGATAAACGTGTTTTGGAAGCAATTTAGTATTTGCAACATTGTTTGACATTTCTTGTTTATAGTGTTCTCGTGAAACTCGAGTTATTAGAGTGATTTCCTTTATAAAAAAAAAAAAAAAAAAAGGTTTTAACGGAGCCTTTTATGTTCTCACCATCTTACCCTTTTCAATTTAAAGTTAACTAAGAGTGTCTTTTGCAAGCAATCAAGAATGCAAGAATTCATTCTTGTGAGAGTTATTCTGATAATTTTACACCATATTCTTAAAATTTTGAACATTTTGTTTTTTGATATATAAAGTGATATTTCATCTTTGTTGGAGAGGAATGAACCCAAGAGCCTTATTGTATCTGATGTAAGCTTTGAATTGATAGGAGTAGGTTACGATTAGTAAAGTAGCAAAGTTTTGAAAGTTTATTGGTCTACTAACTCTGACTTGGGGACTGCAATAAGATATTATTGAGTTTAAGATTTATCCTTTAGTGTTTTAGTATTTGTCTCCATTTGTATGGAGCTAGATGTGACTCTTGAAGTTACTAATTACTTGAAGTTTCTTTCTAAATGTTTTGAAAGAATAATAGGGTTAAGGTCCAATAGGACAAAATTACTGCGTTGTTAAGATCTTAGAGAATCTAATATACAAGATACTAAAGTTTATTGAGAATACTTAAGGACCATTGGGGTATTGAGGTAAGGATTATATGATTTGTTCTTGAATAGGGAATGAGTAGATTAACAATTTCTTAAGGTGATCCTTATTACCTTTGATTAGCTTATTAATGAGGTACTCAAATTTGTAAACACGCGTGATGAAATTCATGTGAAAGATTGAGGATATATGATATCTAGTATGGAATAGGTTTTATAATTCTCAAGAGCAAGATGCAGGAAACATTGGAAACTAAGTTGAATTTCAGTACTACTTACCACCTTCAAACTGATGGTCAGTCGGAGAGAACAATTCAAACCCTCAAAGACATGTTGAGGTCGTGTGTCTTGGTTTTTGAAGTGAATTGGAGTCAGTACTTTGGTGGAATTTGCCTACAATAACAATTTTCACTCATCTATACAAATGGCTTCATATGAGCCTCTTTATTGCCGTAAGTGTCGATCTCTGATTTATTGGGACAAAATAGGGGAAAGAAAGGTCCTAGACTCAACTCTAATACCCTGGATGGAAGAGGCGTATGAAAAGGTTAAGTTGATACGTCAGAGAATCCAAACAGCCCAAAGCCGTCAAAAGAGCTATGCGGATAATTGGAGGAAAGATTTGGTGTTTGAGGTCGGAGATCAAGTATTCCTTAGGATTACACCCCTAAAAGCAAGTTTGAAGGCGGGAAGAGGAAAGAAGTTGCAACCAAGATTTGTAGGACCTAATAAGGTAATCCAGTGTGTAGGGAACATGACTTACAAGTTGGAATTGCCTTTAAGTTTATCCAGAATTCATAATGTTTTTCATGTCTCCATGCTTAAGAAATGTCATCCTGGTCTGTCCCATGTGTTATGACCAGAAAAGGTGGAAATTGATGAGAATTTGTCATATGAGGAAAAATCGGTGAAAGTCTTAGATCAAAAAGCGAAGGAGTTAAGACACAAGCAAATTCCCTTGGTTAAGGTTTTATGGAGAAATCATGGAATCAAGGAAGCAACTTGGGAAGTTGAAAACAGATCTGAAATAAATATCTAGAGTTGTTCAAACCAAGGTATGAATTTTGAGGGCGAAATTCTTTTAAGGAGGGAAGGATACGAGGACCCAAAAATTTATTTTACTGATCTATTTATTTAATTATTTATTCATTCGACCTGATTAATTTATTTTAATTATTTTAATTTCATTTTCATTGTACATTGCCTCATTTTATTTCTTAAAAACGTTTGCTCTTAAATTTAATTTTTTCTGTCACTTAATTAGTGAAATTTGGAGAAAGCACATTTTTCGAGGTAGACATTTGGTCTGAGAGTGAGGCAATTTTGGAGAGTAAGGATGATCATCTGTAGATTAAGAAAAGTTAATTGAGGGATTAGATGTGAGTTATCAGAGTTAAGCTTAATTAGGAGCTTTAATGAGTTACTATTCAAAGTTGACTTTTTGCACCATAAAATAGGCTTTAGATCACTTCTTTCTTTCACCATTTCACTTCACCAAAAAGCACACAAAACTCTCTCTCTCTTCCTCATTGCTGGCCAAACACCCGTCCCCATTTCCCTTGGCCTTGAACTTCATTTTCATCCTTCAAATCTTGCTCAAATCTTGCTTCCAACTTTGCCTAAACTTTGGATCATCTTCAAGTTTGGTAAAAGGTTTGGGGAAAGGAAGATTCTTGGAGCTTTGGTGCTTGATTCCTTGAGATCTTGCTTGCTATTGTGGAAGAAGGTAAATCTCTCCAAAGCTTCAACCTTTCCTTCATTTTGAGCTAGATCTTAACTAGATAAGCTTGGGTTATTGATGGGTTCTATGAACCTTGACATTAGGTAGAGGTCTTGAGGATTTTACATGCTTTCTTAGCTTGCTCTTAGGTAGAGGCATTGAGGAATTTATGTGATTAAAATGAGTGGATGATTATGTGATATGGCATGGATTCTTGGCTTGTTTGGTAGTTTGAATTTTACCTATTTAATTAGCTTGCAAGATTGTGGATTTGTTGGTTATTTTGGAAGCATGAAAAGTAAGCTATTGTGCTTGAATCTTGGTGAAAATTTTCAGCTTTCAAATCCTTTCTTCGGCCAAGAAACTGGGGCCAAATTTTCAGGTTTTAGAGCTTCATTTTTAACTCCAATCATGTGCTAAAACTTTTGGTTTTAAAAGCTCCAATTTGGCTCCAACTTGGAGCTCAAAATTTCTGTTTTGAGGCCACACTCATGGCCGAAGGTTTGAGCTAAAAATTTTTAGTCTTTAGAGTCTCTTCTTGAGTCAAAATTTTGCCAAAACAATGGCCCTTAGATGCTCTTTGATCGGAGCAACAAAACTGATTTTTAAAGAAAGGAAAAGAGAAAACTTTCACAAGTGTATTGCTGAAATTTCTTATAGCAGGTTTTGCAAAATAGCTTTTGAAAATTGTTATATCTTGGTGTAGAAAAATCCAAATTGAGTTCCATTTGTTGCGTTTGAAACTATACTTGAAGTTCTTTCAGTGATATAAATTTCAAGAGATAGTTCGATTTCTATGAATTTTGATGAATTTTCAAAGTTGACTGAAATTCAAGATTGTTATGCCTTGTTTTTCCTGTAGCAGCAGTTTAGAACGAAAATTTGACTTGTTTTTGATTTGAATCTTGAAAAAGTGTCTTCTAGAGAATTTTAGTTCGTTGAATCTATTTTCCAATGGTTTAAGATTCACAATTTTTGGACTTATAGAACTCAAATTATGATTTTTCAAAAAATGTTACAAAAACTAAAATTCTTGTGATAAAGTGTCAAAGCTTAGAAATATCTTGGAAATATTTCCTAGTTTTCAGGCCTAACCTTTTGATTATTTGTACGCCATTCCATACTTGGGAAAATGGATTTTTCCAATCACATGAGATTTCTCTTGACTTGGAACAGGAAAACTTGATTGTTTGGAAGTTGGCCTTGGTTGAATACCTAAGTAACTGTGATTGTGCATGTCTCAGGTGATCACGTGGACACCAAGGAGATTGATTGACTTCTTGATTTGCTCTCGCTTTACTCTTGACTTTTGGTGAGTGTCAAGTGCATGTTTCATGCTAATATGATTGTAGTGATACTTGTGCAAATGTTATGTGGTTTTCGTGATTTGTAAACTTGCCGAGGTGAGAGTGTACTTTATCGCCCTCGTTCTCTCTCTTTCTCTCTCTTGGATACTTGGTACTTGTTGTATGAATTGGTAGGACTTGATCTTGTACTCAAACATGCTTGTAATTTGGTAGTACTAAGCGGCAGTATGTACCACACCTTATTCGGTGAAGGGTGCCTCTCATCCCGACTCAATGCTATGATCAAATCTAAGTTGATTGGAGCGTTGTCTCATTGACCAACCATGCTTGTAGGATGCCCCAACCCATTGGCAAACCTTGTAACTCGAGCCAGCGAGGGCTTGGTCGAGGAAACTTGGAGAACCATAGGAAAATGTTATATTTTGATCTTTTGAGGTCTTGCCTGGTATACTCGAATAGTATTACCATCTCGTGCTTGTTTCGTTCCGGATCTGAGATAGTGTTATGGTGGTTAGAGGAAGTAAGTGGAGTTCTACGGACATGTTACTACTTGGGTTGACGGAGGGTCAACCAAAGATAACTTGAACCAGCCGTGATGTGGAAATAGCTCCTTCTACTTGTGTTTTGTTTTCAACTTGCTCACTTATGTGATAATCTTATTAAGTGTGCTATTTACTTTATTTAGTGCTTCTTGCTTTCTTGCTTGTTTCCTTGCCCTCACTGAGCGTTGGCTCACCCTAAATTGTTATTGCTTAACAAGTTTTGGAAGTGGAATTTGGAGGCTAAAAACTATCGATTTTTGTGTGGTGTTAGTAAATAACTCTTGTATGGCTTTTGAGATATTTGAAGTGTAAACTTTGTTATATATATGGGTTTTGGATTGTAATAGTAAATGGTAGCCTTAATGGAATATGGCTTGTATATTTGAAGTGTTTCTTTAATCCGACATATAAGTTTGAATTGTGAATGTCTATTAAGTTGGAATGAGTGCGTGAGTCCTGACGAGAGTTGGTCAGCCGTCCCGCTGAGACCTTAGGGTTCGCCCTAGGGAGAGGGGGGGCATCACAGATTACTTGTGCATGTGCTAAAAAGTTTAAAGAGGCCTTGCAAGCCTTGGTACAAGCTGCTCATGAGACGAATGGAGGTTCCAAGCTGCTTGAAGGTCATCAAGTTGACGCGTATCCATGTGTTACACTACTATAAGTTGAATAAGACTTGGATGCATCACATAATTGAAGCGACCAGCCTTGTTGGCCTTCGTTCACATTAGTAGTAGTAGTTAGTTGAAGAGAATGATTGGCTGCTTTGTTAAGCATTAAGGGTGCATTTTTTTGTCAATTATTTAGTTGTTTAATTAGTTAATTCTCCTAATTCTAGTGGGGTTAATTTCAGCCAGCATGGACTAGCCTTGGCCGCATGTCCTTTTCCTTCCTTAGATAGGATTCGTTGTGTAAGCCTTGTAAATAGGCTACCAAAATGTTTTGATAACACACAATTCAATAAATGAAATTTTCAGCAGTTTTGCAATTGAGAGAGGACTTTCTCTTGGCTTCATAGCACCCTTGAACACTTCAGATATTTTCTTGAGTGTTTGAGCTTGGCTTATCAATCAAGAAATGCACTTGATTGTGGTGCCTTCTACTGAAACCTAGGTTCACTAATTCGTTTGGTCACGAGTTGAGATCATATCAATATTGTTTGCACCATGGGAATTAGAAGGGTCTAAAAGGTTCTTCCGCTACTTAAATCTAGTCATCGAAATTCTGGTCTTGTGGAACCAATTTCGTCTTCTTGTCAAAACTCGTATTAGTTGGTATCAGAGTTAGGTTATTGGTGTCCAGGTTATATCTTTTCTTAATTTCATTTGAGTCTTCTATATAATCTATGTCCTTTGTGTTTTTATCCTTGCGTCGTGTTTATTAAGTTAAAAAAAAAACAGCCATTAAGGTGTTCCTTATTTCTATCGCTAGGGTTTTATCCATCATTAGGGTTTCTATTGTGGCATTCTATCTAGCCTTTGTGTTCCATGTTTTTTATTGTATTTTCACTCAAATTTTGTGGCTGTTGCATCTTGTGTTCATGTGATCTTTGCTGCTTTGAACAAAAAAAAAAAAGAGAGGGAAGAAAGGATACAATCCACATCGGATCTTGAAACTTGGAAATCTACCCGTAAGCTGTCTAGCCTTCTTGTCAGGTTTTTGAATTATTTTTGGCTCAATTTGTCCCAGTGAATTACATCCCATTGCTGCCTTGAAATATCCTTGCAAGTTGTGATTAAGTTCTAGAAAAATTTCTTAAGTTTCTTGAACAATAAAAACGTTCTTGAAACTTGGAAATTTGAAGACTGAAACGCTGCTCTTGTTTCTTGCCTTCGAACTGCTTTAAAGTTGCATTGTTGATCCAAATTCTTGCTGCAATTTTGAAGTTTTGGTGCTTAAGAAACCTAATTCCAGCCTACTTACCAAATTGCTGCAAAACCAAATCCCATTTGTTTCCAAAAGCTTGAGAAAATCAAACCAACTTCTTTTCCAAAACTGATTAGGTCCGCAAGTGCAAAAGGAAACCAAAACCTGATTGTTTTTGTTTCCAAAAGCTGTTTCCACCTCGAAGTTAGCTTCCAAGTAACCTTCCAAATTGGTTTTGGGAAGCTTCACAAATTCCAGGTTTAAGCATCCCAAAGCTGCCCGAAACTTTCCAAATTGCATCAGCCACATTTTAGCTTATAATTCTTCGGAATCTAGCTTCCTAATCGAGTCAGTAGAGTCGTTTAAAGTTTCCAAGTTGTAGCTGAGTTGTGTTTCTTCATTCCATCCGTTTGATTCTGTCTTTTTTTTCCAGCTTTAATATTTCAGTTTTTGAGTCTTATTTTTCTAACTTTTGTGAGTCTTTTAACCCTTAAACTTCATTCCAACTTGCTACAATTAAGTGGTTCATTGGTAACTTGGTTCTTACACCTTGAGGGAGGTCTAAATTTTTCAAGGTAAGCCAGTGAAGCCTTGGGAATTGTCGGTGAGTGCATTAGAGAGATTCAAACACTTCAGTGCAAACACGAGCTTGAGAGCATACACTTGAGGGAGTGAAGTAAGGAAAATTTGTTTTTCTTGTTTTTCACTAACCTTGCAGGTATTTATGTTGTCCGACGGTGAACAACAACCCCAAGGCATGAATCAACTAAAATAAGAAGCTATGTTCAAGGACTTCCAACGACAGCTTAATAAAACCCTTGAAGCTATCCATGAGAGGATAGACTGTCCCAACTTAAGTCCAAAAGCGGTCGTGGCAAATCCTTAAGGGAATTTGAAAGCTCAAATTATGTGGATGAAGAAGAGAGGAGACCAAGGCGCAAGAGGCAAGTTCTAGCCAAACACGTTGACCCTTTTAAAAGTATAAAGATCAAAATTCCAGAGTTCTATGGCAAAACTGACTCCAAAGCATATCTAGAGTGGGAATGGAAGATCGACATGGTTTTTGAATGTCACACCTACTCCGAGGAGCAAAAGATGAAGCTTGCAGTCATAGAATTCAAGGAATATGCTATAGCTTGGTGGGACCAATTATGCATAAGCAGACACCAGAATGGTGAGCCATCTATAACTATTTGGACTCAATTGAGGAGGATTATGAGGAAGAGGTTTGTACCGAGTCACTACCACCATGACTTGTACCAAAAACTACAAATCCTTACTCAAGGAGATCGAAGTGTCAAGGATTACTTCAAGGATATGGAGATCACCATGATGCGTATGGATGTTCAAGAAGATTGAGAGGCCACCATGGCAAGATTCTTGAATGGATTACTGTGAGAACCCTAGAGAAAAAAAAAAGATTTTTAATTGATTGCACCATGAAATCATTAAGTGCGCTATTTTCCTTTAAGTACTTTATTTTGTGTGCATTGCATAGTATCAATTTAGAATTGCATTTTCATGTTTCATGTAGCCAAATGCATAATATTTATGTAGTATTAAGTAGGTCTCATTTTTAATTAAGGGATTAGAAGACAATTTGTATAGATTATATCCAAATTATGGCCAAGACTTTAACACTTGTCAACCATCCATCAAATCCTTGACTTAAGCTTATCTATTTAAACTCTTATCTTCAAAAATTCAAACAAAACTCCCTCTCATTTTTCTCTCTTGGCCGAACTCCATGAGCAAGAAAACCACAGAACCCTAAGCTTGGATTAGTCATTTTAGTAAGGGAAAAACTACTTCAAGTGGAACTCTAGGTTAGACTACTACATAAACATCAAGCTTGGGTGCAAGGAGTGAAGCTCTTGGGTGGAATATCTCACTTTACTTGCAAGGTAACACCTTCCTTATCCATGCTTTATTGAACTACAAATTCAAATAGGATGTTAGTTGGGTGAGATTAAAGTGTTTGTAGTTGCTTGGAAGGAAAAGTTATGGAAGGAAATTTTGTGTTTGAGAACTAGAGCTTAGGTTTTTCTTTTAGGCTTCCATGTGTTTGATGAATTGTTTGATGGCTTGTGATGTTTTGTTGATGGAATTAATTGATGTTTTATCATGTTAAACACCTTATTAAGTGATGGAAATAACCTTAAGGGGGTTAATTGAAGAGTTTGCACCAAGGCTGGAAATTTTACAGGAAATTGGAAATGGAAATCAGTGAACTTTTTGAACTTTCTGTTGATTTTACAAATTGAATTAGAGCCTGATTTTTATACTTCTAGAAAGGTCTATGAACCTAGTTTTGAACGCCACTGACGGAGCTCGATTTCGATTTTTCTACATTGAGTTATGGCCGTTCTTCCGAGACTGTTCGACCAGCCTGTTTCATACTTGACAGTTTTCTGGTGTCTCTGAGATTTGCTATTTAGACCCTGATTTAGTGTGATTTGATGTTCAACCTATTCATGAAAGTTGTAGGGCTATATCTTAGCTTCAAAACTCCATAAAGTAGACCTCAATCCGATAACCTTAGCCACAGTTATGACTAAATTACTGAGGCGCGGCAAACCTGACAATTGTTAATTTAACTTCCACAAATGTTGTTCTCATTCCTTTTGATTCTTGTGCATTCTTGCCATGTCCCGACCTGCTCATTCATGATTCTAATATGTTGATAAGACTTTTATTTGATCACTCTTATAAATTGGATTGGTCATTTTGTGGTTTGTGCATCCAAGTGTGAGTTTATCAAGTAAAAAGAATAACAAGCACATGCATTAGGTCTTTCTTGTTTGGGGAGCCGAACTTAAATATTTTCGTTTCACTTGTTGTTAGACTTGGAAGGAGGAAATAGAAAAGACTTGGGTGCGAGCACTTGAAGATACTTTATTTGACTCGGTGAGTGTTCCATGCTTGTTACTTGACCAACTTGATAGCTGAATACTGAAATACTTGAACTATGTGATGATTTGTGCTCTTATGGCTTGTGAGCCAATTAATGTGATCGGGACGAGTGCGTACTTTATCACACTCGATCTCTTGTGCTTGGAATTTTGTATGTTGATACTTGAATTCATGTGAATTGGCCTTTGGCCATATTTGATTTGTGAGTCGCTTGGGTGATATCCCATCGACATATCTGATTTGTTTGGAGCTCAAAATCTAGTTGGTGAGTCAATCGACTCGAGCTGGCACGGGCTTGGTCGAGGAAGTTAACGAGCCATTGGGTATGATATGTGAATCCGGAAAATGGTGTACTCGAGTATTACCTAAAATTTGATTTGTTGGGGTGTTCGGGCCTGGTAAGGGGGTGAAACATTGGACGGTACTTGGTGTTAAGTGGGGATCTACTGTTGTGGTTTTGAACATCAAATGTTGACGGAGAGTCAACGGGATGTAATATGATCAAGCTACGGGGAAATTAGCTTTTGAAAGCCATCTGTATCCTTTAATTGAGTATATTCAATTTATTTGGTGATTTTACTTGTGATACTTGTTTATTAAGTGAATTCTAAATGTATGCTTGGCTGCATGTTTTTGGAACCTTATTGAGCTCTTAGCTCACCCTTTATTCCCTTTTATTTTCCTTAGCAGGGGAATTTGCTTGAGTTCGGGGTTGGGCGCGCGCGAGTAGTATAAGTTCTGGTGTTACTTTTGCTTAAGGGTTGTTGTTCTAGAAAACCCTACCTGGTTCTAAGTTTATCTTTTGGTTTGTAACCTTAACCTCTGTTGAATTCTAAGTTTGAATTGTGGTTTGAATTTATGTAATTATGTCGGTTTAAAATTTGAATTTGGAGATTTAGTTTAGTAAATATTGGACTGTTGATTTTTTTTTTCCATTAGTTATCGAGTCCTGGCGAGAGTTAGGCAGGCAGTCCGCTGAACCCTTTGGTTCGCCTTAGAGGGAGGTGGGGCTGTTACAGTTGGTATCAGAGCCTAGGTTTGAAATGGCTTGGGCAGATTACGAAGTTGGTAGTTGTAGTAATTTAAGTGTGAACGAGTTTTAATTATGCTTTAAACCTTGATAAGTTAGTCTAAGCTTTGATTTGTTCTATTATAGGAAATGGACGAAAATGGTGAAAACCAGCCGCCTCGGAGACGTCTTCCTGTGGTCCGTTATTCATCAGGGACTGGAGGAGAATATAGGGTGTGGAGTCCAACCCGTCGGGTTAGGCCGCAATGCGGTTGTTGGAGGACTTACTCGTACCCAAATAAGGTAGTCTTGACGGTGCTTCGTGAAAGGAGGGAATTAATTCGAGCTAATCGGAGGGGCCTTGAGGAGTTGTCGAGTTTATGGAATATTATGCATATGCAAGCTGCTAGGATAGCTGAACTTGAGGCGGATATCATAGATGAGCAAGAAAGGACTGATGCTATGCGCCAGCAAGTGCAAGAAACTAATGTGCGCCACACTAGGAGTCTAAGGGACGTGGGAGATCGGACTGTGGGCATTCTTGAGGAGTGTAGGGCCTTACTTAGGGATGTGGTGGATGTGAATCTAGCTAACCTGGAACCTAGTAGCGGAGCTTTTGAGAATGGAGGGTCTGCTAGCTTTGTTGGAAACCAGGATAGGGTGCTGTGAGCGGCCAACTATATTTTGACCCGTGAGAAGGGTGGTTAGGAAAAACCTTAGTGACTTTTGTGTGTTTTGGTATGGTTTTCTTAACGTACTTTTGTTATAAACGTGCTACTTTTCTTAAGGGCTTTCTCTTGTTTGTAATCTATCTGGGTATGTAAAATATTTTGCTATGTGATGTATATGAGTGGATTGTGTGTGAATATATGTAACATTTCCGTGTGTTCTAATTTTGTGTTTACTTACATGTAGCTACAATTTTCTTTTAAACGTGCATTTTAATTTTATATGTGCATTCGCCCTAAACTTAGTAAAACAATCAAATAGAGGGTAGACGTCAGGGACGAAGCCGTGGACGTGGACCTAGACAACCCCAAGATCAAGGGGGTGAACATGAATCTGCCGTAGGAGATAGTCGTGAACAAAGGGTCGATCCTAATGAACAAGTAGCCACCGCCATCCAACGTATGACTGATTTACTAGCCCAAATAGCTGGTCAAAACCCTGGGAATCAATAAGGAAACCTTGGGAATCAACAAGGGAACCCTGAGAACCAAGTGGAAGGAGAAGATTGGGCATCAGAGAGGTTTCAAAAATTTTCCCCTCCAAAATTTCTTAGAGGTCCAGACCCTAAGGTAGCTAAGAGGTGGATAGAGAAAATGGTTGACACTTTTACTACTCTAAACTATACAGAGGAAAGACAAGTTAACTTTGCTGTATTTCAGTTAAAAGGGGCAGCTCGTGCTTGGTGGAATGTAATATGACTAAAGTGGGAAAGGGAGCAAACCCCGAGAAATTGGACTAATTTTATGAGAAAATTCAATGCTAAGTACTTTCCACCTTTGATCCAAGAAAGGAGAGAGGATGAGTTCATTAAGCTTCGTCAGGGTATTCAGAGTGTGGTTGAGTATGAGACCCAATTCACTAGACTTTCTAAGTTTGCACCTGAGCTTGTGGTGACTGAGTAGAAGTGGATAAGGTGCTTCATTCAAGGGTTAAACGTTGAGATTCAAAAGGACTTGGCGGTAGCTCAAATCAATAATTTTGGGGAAGCTTTGGAAAAGGCTCAACGAGTGGAAAGTGCCAAGCTGTAGGTTAGGGCATTCCAGGCAAAGAAATGAGGTGTGCCAGGTGGTACTCAAGGGCAAGTTGACAAAACTGTGCCCTCTCCTAAGTTTGGCCGAGAGTCAGGTGGAGGACGATTTTCGGGGACACCAAGAGGGGCCCCGTCAAGAGGAGTCCAAAGTGGAAGAGGATCGCAAAGAGGCACCTTGCAAGGAGGTTCTACCTCGACTCCCCATGTAAATTGTGGGTATTGCAGGAAACCAAACCATACGGAGGATAACTGTTAGAGGAAGGAGAGAAAATGCTTGCGCTGTGGGAGTTCTGAACACCAAATTTCATCCTGCCCTAATATGCCCCGTGATGGGAGTGCAGCCCCACAATCGGGTAAACCAAACCCAAACCCGAACCAATCAGCTGTAGGAAGGAATAGACCTCGAGTCCCTACGAGGGTTTATGCTCTGGATCAACACCCGATTCCCGAGTCATCTGAGATGGTTGAAGGTACGATCCCTGTATTCCATCGCTTAGCTAAGATTTTGATCGATCCCGGTGCAATGCATTCTTCTGTGAATCCTGCTTTTATTTGTAACATTGATGTTAAATCCACTAGACTACCCTATGATTTGGAAGTTAGTACACCTACGGGTAATCAACGTCTAGTCACAAGTACAATCTTTAGAAATTGTGAGATTTGGATTGGGGAGTGAAAAGTGATGATAGACTTGATAAGTCTGGACATCAAGGGGTACGACGTGATATAGGAATGGATTGGCTAGCTCACTACTATGCTCAGCTGGATTGTAAGACAAAAGTGGTGGAATTTTGTGTACCAGGAGAGGCGACTTTAAAGTTAGATGTGCGGGGTAGATTAGCCTCGTCTGCACTTATTTCTGGAATTCGAGCTAGAAAATTATTGAGTAAAGGAGCACAAGGTTTCCTAGCTTTTCTAATTAACACTCCTGGAGATAAGGTGAAATTAGAAGACGTCCTAATGGTCAATGAATTTCTAGAGGTGTTCCCTAATGAGTTAGTGTCGTTACCACCAGAAAGGAAAATAGAATTCAAGATTGATCTGGTACCTGGGACAATTCCCATATCAAAAACCCCGTATCGAATGGCACCTGCTGAACTCAAAGAATTAAGGTTACAATTGCAAGACTTGCTAGAGCGAGGGTTTATTCGAGAGAGCGAATCTCCATGGGGAGCTCCAGTTTTATTTGTGAAAAAGAAAGACGGCAGTTTGCGATTATGTATTGATTATCGTGGGTTGAATGATGTGACTGTGAAGAATAAGTATCCATTGCCACACATCAATGAGTTATTTGACCAGTTGCAAGGGGCCGAAGTATTTTCTAAGTTGGATCTTAGACAGGGATATTATCAGCTGTGAATTCGGAAGGAAGATATTCCAAAAACTGCTTTTAACTCTAGATACGGGCATTTTGAGTTAGCAGTAATGCCTTTTGGTTTAACTAATGCCCCAACTGCATTCATGAATTTGATGCACCGAGTCTTTAAACCCTATCTGGACCAATTTGTGGTGGTGTTCATTGATGACATTCTGGTATATTCCAAGTCCCGGGTGGAGCATGAACAACATCTAAAGATAGTTTTGCAGACCCTAAAGACCATCAATTGTATGCTAAATTCAGTAAATGTGAGTTTTGGCTGGAACAGGTGTCTTTTCTCGGGCATGTGATCTCTAAGGAAGGAATCTCAGTGGATCCAGCAAAGGTGGAGGTTGTTACTGAATGGAAGCGACCAGAAAATCTGACAGAAGTTCGTAGTTTCTTAGGTTTGGCGGGATATTACTGTTGGTTCATTAAGGATTTTCAAAACTTGCAGGACCTTTAACTGATTTGACAAAGAAACATGGAAGCTTTGTTTGGACCTCTAAGTGTGAAGCTAGTTTTCGAGAGCTGAAGAAGAGATTGACCTCGGTACCAATTTTAACTTTACCCAATGGAAAGGATAGTTTCACGGTATACACCGATGCTTTGAGGGAAGGTTTGGGGTGCGTGCTAATGCAAAATGGAAGCGTGATTGCCTATGCTTCTAGAAAGTTCAAACCCCACGAACTAAACTACCCAACCCACGACTTGGAATTAGCAGTAGTGATTTTTGCTTTAAAAAAATGAAGACATTATTTGTATGGGGTGGTTTTCGAAGTCTATACGGACCATAAAAGTCTTAAGTACCTGTTTTCTCAAAAGGAGTTAAATTGGAGACAGCGTCGGTGGATGAAATTTTTGGAAGATTATAACTGTACAATTAATTACCATCCCGGGAAAGCTAATGTGGTAACAGAAGCTTTAAGTCAAAAAGCTCAAATAGCAGGGTTGATGATTAAAGAGTGGGATATGTTAGAAAAGATATGTGAATGGAACCCTCATCTTGAATGCCAAAAGGTGGTGTTTGGAAACATCGCAGTTAAGTACACTCTACTAGATCGTATCAAGGAGGTTCAGAAAGGTGATCCTGCGGTACAAAAATGGAAGGAAAAAGTAGAAAAAGGAGAATTACCAAATTTTAATCTGAGTCCCGAAGGAATTTTAAGGTTTCGAGACCGAATGGTTGTGCCCAAGAACAAAACATTGAAAAAGGAGATTCTGGAAGAGGCTCGTTGTTCTAAGTATACAGTTTACCCCGGCAGTTCCAAAATGTATCAGGATCTAAAAGTGTTATATTGGTGGGATAACATGAAGAAAGAAATTGCCCAACATGTTCAAACATGTCTCACGTGCCAACAAGTAAAAGCTGAACATCAAAACCTTCTAGTTTGTTACAACCACTTGAGATACCTGAATGAAAATGGGAGCACATTACAATGGATTTCGTTTCTGGTTTGCCACGAACACAAAGAGGTCATGATGCCATTTGGGTAGTGGTCGATCATTTAACCAAGTCAGCTCATTTCTTGCCCATGAACATGAAGTACTCCATGGAAAAATTGGCTCAACTATGCATGGGTGAAATTGTAAGGCTACATGGGGTGCCAATTAGTATAGTTTCTGATCGAGATCCTCGTTTTGTATCTCGGTTTTGGCAAAAACTACAGGAAGCCTTGGGGACCAAGTTGAACCTTAGCACAACCTACCATCCTCAAACCGATGGACAATCCGAAAGAACTATTCAAACCTTAGAAGACATGTTGAGAACATGTGTTATGGATTTCGGAGGTAATTGGGGATAGTACATGGCATTGGTGGAGTTTGCATATAACAATAGCTATCATTTGTCTATTCAAATGGCACCGTACAAAGCTTTATATGGAAGGAAGTGCCGATCACCAATTTATTGGGATGAAGTAGGAGAGAGGAAGATTTTAGATCCGACCACAATGCCCTAGATGGAGGACGCACGAGAGAAGGTCAAGGTAATACGTCAGAGACTTCAGACCGCCCAAAGTCGGCAAAAGAGCTACTCAGATAACTGAAGAAAAGATTTGGAATTTGAAGTTGGCAACAAAGTGTTTCTTAAGGTCACACCACTGCGAAGTATCACATCGGGAAAAGGAAAGCAACTTCAGCCAAGATACGTCGGACCTTTTGAAATTCTTCAAAAAGTAGGTAGTGTGGCATATCGACTCCAATTACCATCAAGTTTATCCAGGATTCATGATGTTTTTCATGTCTCAATGTTGAAGAAATATCATCCGGATCCAACACATGTTTTGAAGTTAGAAGAAATTGAGATAGATGAGTCCCTAACCTATGAAGAGAAACCCGTACAACTCTTGCATTGAAAGGTGAAGGAATTAAGAAATAAGAGAATTCCTTTGGTGAAAGTTCTGTGGAGAAATCATGGGATAGAAGAAGCAACTTGGGAAATGGAGGAAGAAACTCAAAAGAAATATCCAGAGCTGTTTACCAATCAAGGTGAGAATTTCAAGGATGAAATTCTTTTAAAGGGGAGAGAGTGTGAGAACCCTAGAGAAAAAAAAAGATTTTTAATTGATTGCACCATGAAATCATTAAGTGTGCTATTTTCCTTTAAGTACTTTATTTTGTGTGCATTGCGTAGTATCAATTTAGAATTGCATTTTCATGTTTCATGTAGTCAAATGCATAATATTTATGTGGTATTAAGTAGGTCTCATTTTTAATTAAGGGATTAGAAGACAATTTGCATAGATTATATCCAAATTATGGCCAAGACTTCAACACTTGTCAACCATCCATCAAATCCTTAACTTAAACTTATCTATTTAAACTCTTGTCTTCAAAAATTCAAACAAAACTCCCTCTCATTTTTCTCTCTCTTGGCCAAACTCCATGAGCAAGGAAACCACAAAACCCTAAGCTTGGATTAGTCATTTTAGTCAGGGAAAAACTACTTCAAGTGGAACTCTAGGTTAGACTACTGCATAAACATCAAACTTGGGTGCAAGGAGTGAAGCTCTTGGGTGGAATATCTCACTTTACTTGCAAGGTAACACTTCCCTTATCCATGCTTTATTGAACTACAAATTCAAAGAGGATGTTAGTTAGGTGAGATTAAAGTGTTTGTGGTTGCTTGGAAGGAAAAGTTATGGAAGGAAATTTTGTGTTTGAGAACTAGAGCTTAGGTTTTTCTTTTAGGCTTCCATGTGTTTGATGAATTGTTTGATGGCTTGTGATGTTTTGTTGATGGAGTTAATTGATGTTTTAGCATGTTAAACACCTTATTAAGTGATGGAAATAACCTTAAGGGGGTTAATTGAAGAGTTTGCACCAAGGCTAGAAATTTAACAGGAAATCAGAAATGGAAATCAATGAAATTTTTGAACTTTCTGTTGATTGTATAAATTGAATTAGAGCCTGATTTTTATACTGTTAGAAAGGTCTATGAACCTAGTTTTAAACGCCGCTGACGGAGCTCGATTTCAATTTTTCTACATTGAGTTATGGCCGTCCTTCCGAGACTGTTCGACCAGCCTGTTTCATGCCTGACAGTTTTCTGGTGTCTCTGAGAATTGCTATTTCGACCCTAATTTAGTGTGATTTGATGTTCGACCTATTCATGAAAGTTTTAGGGCTATGTCTTAGTTTCAAAACGCCATAAAATATGTGAGAACCCGAAGAAAAAAAAATGAGAGAAGGAGAAGAAATGAGGGAATTTTACTTGAGTGCACCATATAATCATTTAGTGCATTAATTTTCCTAAAGTACTCAATTTTGTGTGTATTGCATGGTTTAATTTAGGATTTCATTTTTCATGTTTTATATGGACAAATGCATGAAACTTATGTGGTTTTATGTGGGTCACATTTTGATTAAGGGATTGGAAGGCAATTTGCAAAGATATTATCCAAATCTTGGCCAAGATCATGACACTTGTCAACCATCCCTCAACCCCTTGACTTAAGCTCTTCTATTTAATCCTTTAATTTCAAAAATTTGAACTAAATTTCCCTCTCTTATCTCTCCTCTTGGCCGGCCACTCCACCATGAAGAACAACAAAACCCTAAGCTAGAAATTAGTGATTTTAGTAAAGAAAAACAGCTTTAAGTGAAATCCTAGCCTAGATTACTACTTAAACCTCAAGCTTTGTTGCAAGAAGTGAAGTTCTTGGGTGGATTTTTCTCACTCTTCTAGCAAGGTAAATCCTCACTTAATCATGCTTTAATGAACTTTAAATTCAAAGAGGATGTTAGTTAGGTGTGATTAAAGTGCATTTGGTTGTTTGGAAGGAAAGATGATGGAAGGAAATCTTGTGTTTGAGAACTAGTGTTTGGGTTTTTATTTTAGGCCACCAAGTATTTGATGAATTTTTTGTTGATTTGTGATGCTTTGATGATGGAGTTATTTTCTGTTTTAGCATGTTAAACACCTTGTTAAGTGGTGGAAATAACTTTAAAGAGTTGATTGAAGAAAATGCATCAAGGCTGAAAATTTCGCAAGAAATTAGGAATGAAAAATAGTGAAATTTCTGAGGTTACTGTTGATTGTAGAAAATGAGTTAGAGCCTGAGCCTTATACCATTAAAAAGCTCTATGAACCTAGTTTTAAACGCCACTGACGGAGATTGATTTTGATTTTTCAACGTAGAGTTATGGCTGTTTTCCCGAGGCTGCTCGACCAACCTGTAATCATTCTGACAGTTTTCTTGCGACTCTGAGATTTTCCATTTTGACTATGATTAAGCATGATTTGATGTTTGACCTCTCATGAAAGTTGTAGGTCTATGTCTTAGTTTCGAAATGCCATAAAGTACACCTCAATCCACTAACCGTAGCCACAGTGATGACTAAATTACTGAGGCATGGCAAACCTGTCAAATGTTAGTTTCACTTCCATAAATGCCATTCTCATTCCTTTTGATTCCTGTGCATCCTTGCCGTGTCCCGACCCACTCATTTATGATTCTAACATGTTGATAAGCTTTTCATTTGATCATCCTTATAATTGGGATTGGTCATTTTATAGTTTGTGCATTCAAGTGTGATTTTTATCAAGTAAAAGAATAACGAGCACATGCATTAGGTCTTCTTGTCTGGGTAGCCGAACTTAAATATTTTTGTTTCATTTGTTGTTAGACTTGGAAGGAAGAAGTAGAAAAGACTTGGGTGCGAGCACTTGAAGATACTTTGCTTGATTCGGTGAGTGTTCGATGCTTGTTACTTGACCAACTTGATAGTTGAAATACTGAAATATTTGAACTATGTGATGATTTGTGTTATTGTGGCTTGTGAGCCAATTAATGTGATCTAGACGAGTGCGTACCTTATCACACTCGATCTCTTGTGCTTAGAATTTTGTACTTGGATATTTGAATTCATGTGAAATGGCTTTTGGCCACATTTGATTTGTGAGTCACTTGGGGGATATCCCATCGACAAATATGATTTGTTTCGAGCTCAAAACCTAGTTGATGAGTCAATCGACTCGAGACGGCACGGGCTTGGTCGGGAAAGTTGACGAGCCACGGGGTATGATGTGTGAATCCAGAAATCTGGTATACTCGAGTATCACCTAAAATTTGATTTATTGGGGTGTTCGGACCCGGTAAAGGGGTGAAATGGTGGACGGTGTTTGATGATAAGTGGGGATATATTGGTTGCCTCTAAGCTATAAATGTTGACGAAGAGTCAACAGGATATGATTTGATCAAGTTTCGGGGAATTTGGCTTTTGAAAGCCATCCGTATCCTTTAATTGAATATGTTCAATTTATTTGGTGAATTTATTTGTGATACTTGTTTGTTAAGTAAATTCTTCTTGTATACCTGGCTGCTTGTTTTTGGAACCTCATTGAGCTTTTAGCTCACCCTATTTTCCTTTTGTTTTCCTTAGCAGGGGGATTTGCTTGAACTCAGGGTTGGAAGTACGTGCGTGTGACGACCCACCTCTCCCTAGGGCGTACCCTAGGGTATCAGTAGGCGCCTGCCTAGCTCTCGCTAGGACTCACTCACTCAAACATCACATGACTTATCAAACTAAAAAAAAAATCTAAACACAATACAAATCGAATAATAACTTACAAACCCATAACTTCAAATTACAAACTTTGAATACATAAATCCTCCTTCCAAACAATCGGGTTCCATATTACAAAAGCTTTCAATAACCATAATCCAAAGTTCTCAAAATATTCAACATAAGGAAACCCTAATTCTAAGGGTTGGCTTCTCCATTTAGGTACTCATTTCCTTAACCACATTCCAAATTTACAATTTAAATCTCTCAAGACAAATACAAAAATAAACCTCGAGACTAACGGTGAGCTCCTTCGCTTGGGTTCTCGGTTCCTTCTAAGGAAAACAAATTTGAAAGGTTGAGCTAAAAAGCCCGTGAGTTCCCAAAAACATGCAAAGCACATAACACATATGATTTTTCACTTCAAGATTCACACTTAGAAATAAACAAGTAAGGAAAGCCAATAATCACACAAGAGTAGGATACGAGTAGCCCGCAGGGGCTAAGGTCCTCGAAGCTGGAGCACATTCCTGGACCGGTGCGCAATTCTCGTAGTTGACACTCCGTCAACTTTCATACTTAACCAAGTAGAACACCACTTACTCCTTTCTCCACCAAAACCCCCAACCGGACTCGCCAGCCTAACTGGAAATTTATATTTGTGTATTGCTCTTCAACAGAGACAAGGTCATTTGCCAAGTCCAGAGCACACAACACGTCACGTAGCCCAAGGTAGTTAATCTCCTCGACCTGGGTCTTCCCAACGGCTCAAGTCGATAATTTACCAAGGGGATTAAGTTAAACACGTAGCCCAAGATTGTTAAATCTCCTTGACCTGGGTCTTCCCCAACGGCTCGAGTCGATAACATACCAAGGGGATTAAAATTCTCGAGAACAGGAAATACAGGACACGTCACATCACTTCATATACTTCAGAACAGGATTCATGTCACAAGTCAAGAGATTCAAAGTATACTTAAAATATCATGATAGCACTTTTGCAAATGGTACCATTCAAATGGGAGTAAGTGCGATAAAGTACACACTACTCCATTTGATGGATGAAAAATCTGTTTTTCATGACAATTCACTTAATCAGACACATTTCAAGTTAAATGCGCATAGTCAAGTATCATGCATAGAAACTCACCGAAGTAGGGTTCGGCTTCCATGTAGGGATCAAAGTCACTGCCTTGCACACTCCCTAAAAAAATTTAAAACAATACATGAGATTCACTTTATCTTTCATTCACTAACACAATTCACTTTCACTTTTTAGTTCCAAATGACATTCTCCAAAATTCCCTCGAGGAAAAACTTTCATTTTCACATGGTACAATGTTCCAAATAGATCCTTTTGGAAATATCATGTTATCATTTCAAAAGAGCACCCCACCGATATTCTCACTGGCACTACAAGCACGTTCTCTTTCACAAAACATTTAAGTGAGGTCTCACACCTCAAAATCACTTTTTGCACAACACGTTCGACATTCACTTTTAGTTAAAACTTTCATATTAACATAAAACACTTCATACCACGCCATTATATTTAAAATCTCTAGAATTTGACCAAGACATGGCAAAACCCTCAAATTCAATCAAAGGGCACTTTTCATTCGAATTTCATGAAAAACTTCACTTTTCACCTTTTAAATTTCAAACATTCCCTCACATACACACATACTCACAATGAGTAATATACATGTTTTTCTCAGAAGAAAACTCTTCGAGAACGTTCACAGCATTTCAAAATCAAACATTAAAATTACTAAGCTTGGTTTTGGCCATCACATACACTTTTCCTTCAAACTTTTTCAACAACTGAAACCCTAATTTCTAACCATATCATGTCAAATTCACAAATATCATTCAAGGCTACAGCCAGGTCCTCAAGTCCGCTACCTAGAGGCCACCTCAAATTCGCTACCTAGGTTGGGATTTCAAGAGCCCAACATCATCTTTTCAGATGAGATCATTATATCAATATCAACCACAGATCTGAACTACTTAACACTAATAAAGCTATATCTACAAGTTTCAAGGCTTATACCTCCGGATCTTACACGATCCGACAAGATCACAGATGATCTCGTGAGTTTCCTCTTTCCAAGAGTGCTTCCAAGCCTATCAACCTTCACAAGCTTCGATCTTAGCCCTCGATCTACAAGTTTCGTCGAAGATTTCCATCACCAAGCTCAAACTCAAGCTTGAGTCAAACTACCCAAGCTTTTTCTTCTCTTTCTTTTTCCTCCAAATTTTTGAACTTTACTAGTCTTTCTCTTCCTTCAATCGGCTGCCATGGAGGGAAAAACTCAAGCCATAAACCTTCACAAATTCAAGGTTCTAGTTGAAGAAGAAATGGAAGATTTAACCACAAGACTTACCTCTCTTTTCTTCCTCCTTCTCCCACTCACTCACAGCTGCCAAGGATGGATGATCAAGCCCAAGAATCCTCCACTAAGATCTTACACTTCAAGTTGATGGATGATCAAGAAGATTGAAGCTCAACTACAAGCTTTTTCCTCTCTTTCTTCTCCACCAAGAATTGGACCAGCCCCTCTCTATCTCCTCTCTCTTTCGGCTGCAAGAAGTGAAGAAGATGGTGGGCTTCAATGGTGTCTTGAACATTCACAACAAGGAAGAAGAAGAAATGGAAGATTTTGGAGCTTTTTTCTCTCTCTCTCTCTCTTCCTCACTCTCTCGGCACTCTCTCTCTCTCTATTCTCTCAAAATTCAGCTGAAAAGTGAAGCTTGAGGATGCAAGAAAGTCAAGGTTTTTATGGTTCAAAAAGTGCACTTCCCTGATTTAAGGGAAAAAGTGCTTTTTGGCACTTTATGTCGCGTCACACGCGACAGTCTAACTTACACTGTTTTACTCCATTCCAACACTGTCTAACCTTCATAATATTTTCAAAATATCACTACATATGCTTGATTTCAACTTAAAGTCACTAATCACGCTCCAGTAGAAAATTAAGCACTTAACTCCGCCAAAACCGCACACCGGCAATTAAATCGTATAAAATTCTCTAAATTGGAAAATATTCACTTTAAACATATATTCACTCATTTTTCAATAAATAAACATAATATAAATAATATTATACTTTTTTAAAATAATTCTAAATTTTGAGGCCCTCACAGTGCGAGTAGTATAAGTTTTGTTGTTACTTTTGTATAAGGGATGATGTACTAGCAAACCCTATTTTGGATAAGCTTAGATGTTGGTTTTGTATCCTTAATTCCCTGTTGAATTTTAAGTTTGAATTGCGGTGTGAATTTATGTAACTACGTGGTTGACTTTTGAATTTGGGAGAACCTAGTTTTGTAAGTTTTGAGTTGTTGGTTTATATTGGCTATCAAGTCCTGGCGAAAGCTGGGCAGGCAGTCCGCTAACCCCCTTGGTTCACCTTAGGGGAAGGTGGGGCTGTCACAGTTGGTATCAGAGCCTAGGTTTAGAATTAACCTGGGTAGAATAGAAGTTTTGACTTAAGTTTGCATAAGCTTGATCTTAGGACAACTAAGTTGAAATTTGTGTTTGTTTTGTAGGTCATAGAAGGAGACAATGGAGAGGGTGGAAGTGAGCAGCCCCGGAAGTGTCTTCCGATGGTTGACTATGAGTTGAAGTTAGGTGGACTGGTTCAGTTCTGGAGTCCCTCTAGCCGAGACAAGCGTTGTGGACGTTACCAGAACTACTCCTATCCTGATCATGTGGTTTTAGCGGTGTTAGATGAGAGGTGGAGGTTAACTAATACGAGTTTTAAGGACCAAGATGAGATGGAAAGGATGAGGGGAATCATGATTATGCAAAGGAATAGGATTGAGGAACTTTAGGAGGCTATTTTGGAAGAGTAAGAGCGTACTGATGCTATGCACCAACAGGTGCAAGCTGTGACTGAGCGCCTTACTAGGATTCTGAGGGATGTGGGTGATCGAGCTGAGGGTATTCTACTCGAGTGTCAATCCTTACTTGGTGAGGTAGTGGACATCAATCTGGAGGACATGCAACGCCGTAATAATATCCCTAGGAATGTGACGTCTACTGGCTCTGTTGGAAACTAGGATAGGATGCCGTGAACGGCCAACTATATTTTGACCCGTGAGAAGGGTAGTTAGGAAAAGTCTTAGTAACTTTTGTGTATTTTGGTATGATTTTCCTAACGTGCTTTTGTGATGAACTTGCTACTTTCCCTATGGGATTTCTTTTGTTTGTAATCCATCTGGGTATGTAAATATTTGGCCATGTGATATATATGAATAGATGGTGTGTAAATATATGTAACTTTTCTGTGTGTTATTATTTTGTGTTTACCTACATATAGTTACAATTTTCTTTTGGACATGCATTTTAATTTTTCACGTGCATTCGACCCTAGACTTAGTAAAAATCAATGGAGGGTAGACGTGGAGTACGAGGTCATGGAAGTGGACTTAGACGACCCCAAGATCAAGGGGGTGAACATGAATCAGCCGCAGGAGGTAATCGTGCACAAAGGGTCGATCCTAATGAACAAGTAGCTGTTGGAATGTATGCCCTAAAACAATGATTTTGTTTAAATACATTCCTAATTAAGTTTTGTATTTTATGAATTTCCATTTTATCTGTTAAATATTTGATATAACTGATAAAGTGCTTAGAATATTTATTAATGTGATGGTAGTCACAAGAGTTGATGACTATGAGATATCAATCACATTTATAATAAATATTCTTAAAATTCCTTAGTCGTAGTATTAATGAGATAGGGCATCATTAATCACGGAAAGACTTAGTACAGTTAGTCTCTACTTAATGTAAGTAGTGATTGTTCTCATCAACCAAGGTATGGTGATACCTAGGCTAATGTGTAGATGAATTGTAAGGATACGAATTCATTGGGTGATCCATCAGAGATCCCATTGGGATATCTATCAAGTGCCAATGGTTGAATCTCTTATGGAAAATTATGTAAATGATCCTAGACTTGAGATCACCATAGTATCTTGAGTGTGAATCACTGCCTTTTGATTCTATTACTTGTTGCTCACCAAGAGTGACTTAAAGAATAGAAATTGGGGGTAGTGTGAAGCATGGAAAGATAGTGAGTGATCAAGAGAGGATTCACCACTCCGATAGTGGGAGTTGATATCCGAAGGCCACTAGTTGGAATCTAACCTTAATAGTCGACTACATTAGGTTAATTGAAGAATGTCTTCAAGTTAACCTAATCTGGTTAATTAGGGAACTAGAAAATTAATTAGTCATTGGGGAATTGGCACTTATTCCTCGTTCCCTGACTAATTGGATATCTATGGTGAAAGGATAATAATTACATAGTAATTTTTCATGGAAAGGTATGGTCAAAATTCCCTTGACTAATTCCAAATACCTGGGTGGTTGTGATGTGTTGCTAGACACCGCTCACAATCTATAATTATGAATGAATTAATTATTGTGATTAATGATAAAATAAAGTTGTTTATTTTATCTAATTCTTCTTGAGAATTATAATTCATAATTATTGCCAGTGTATTTGGAACCTATTGGATCACACGCTTAGAGATTGAATTCTGGATTAAAATTATGTGTCCAAATGGAGATTTGGAAATAAAACCTTATGGGGTCTAATTATAAGGAATAAAAGATTCCGGCGCTATTTGAGCAAATAGGATAAAATAGTTATCCTATATTTGTTTTGATTTGGATCAAACAAGACCCTATCTTTTCTCTACCTCTCTCCTATAAATAGACAAGACTATGTGATACGTCTGTACAATAACAACACAACTACGGTTGACGGAATAGAGAGAGGTTAGGTTTTTTGAGAAAAACCTACGTAGAGAGAAATTCCAAAGAAAGAGAGAATAGACTAGCACCTTTTCTACACTTTCATACACACACATCTAGGATCGTAGAGACGATTCAAGAGAAGATCCAGACTTCTCTCTCGCGTGGATTGCAGTAGAGGCGGGGACGCTTGGCGCTGAAAGGGCTGATCACTCTCTACAAACGCAACAAGAAGTCGTTTCTAGGATTAAGGTAATCCTACAACTCCTCTTCTCTACAAGTCATACGTAGCCTAGGGTGATTCTGGTGGGTTGTTGGGGTTAAAATTTTTGTTTTTCCGTCTGCGCCCCAAAACCCACATCATCCAACATATGGTGATTTACTAGCCCAAACACTGGTCAAAACCACAGGGAATCAACAAAGGAAACCTTGGAATCAATAAAATCTTGGGAATCAACAAGGGAACCACGGGAATGGTGGTGGAAGGAGAAGATAGGGCATTAGAGAGATTTCAGAAATTTCCTCCAAAGTTTCTTGGAGGGACCCGACCGAGATAGCGAGAGGTGGAAGAGAAAATGGTTGACAATTTTGCAGCCCTGAACTATCTGAAGAAGAAAGAAGTTACCTTTGCTATTTTTTCAACTAAAGGGGCAATTCGTGCTTGGTGGAATGTGATATGACTAAAGTGGGGAAACGGAACCAGAAATTGGACCAATTTTATGAAAGAGTTTAATGCTAAGTACTTTCCACCTTTGATCCAAGAAAGGAGAGAGGATGAGTTCATTAAGTTTCAATCGAGGGGTATTGAGTGTGGTTGAGTATGAGACTCAATTCACTAGACTTTCTAAGTTTGCACCTGAGCTTGTGGCGACTGTTGCGAGGATAAGCAGCTTACGTTCAAGGGTTAAACGTTGAGATTCAAAAGGATTTGGCGGTAGCTCAAATCAATACTTTTGGGGAAGCTTTGGAAAAGGCTCAATGAGTGGAAAGTGCCAGGTTATAGGTTAGGGCATTCCAAGCAAAAAAATGAGGTGTGCCAGGTGGTACTCAAGGGCAATTTGACAAAACTGTGCCCCCTCCTAAGTTTGGCCGAGAGTCAAGTGGAGGACGATTTTGGGAGAACACCAAGAGGGGCCCCATCAGGTGGGGTTCAAGGTGGGAGAGGAGCACAAAGAGGAGCCTCGCATGGAGGTTCTACATCGATTTCTCATGTAAATTGTGGATACTGCAGGAAACCAAACCATACGAAAGATAACTGTTGGAGGAAGGAGAGAAAATGCTTGTGCGTGAGGTCGAGCCGAAACCGATTTCATCCTCGCCTAATCTGTCTCCGTGATGGGAATACAACCTCATGTAAATTAAATCCAAAACCCAACCAACCAGCTATAGGTGGAATAGGCCCTCAGTTCCTGCTAGGGTTTAATGCTGGCCCGATCAACGCCTAATTCCAGTCATCAGGTGGTCGGGTACGACCTCAATTCTGTTCCATCATTTAACTAAGATTTTAATCGACTCGATGCCACTCATTCTTTCTTTGTGAATCCGCTTTTATTTGTAATATTGATAAGTTAAATCTACTAGACTACCCTATGATTTGGAATTTAGTACACCTACGGGCAATCAACGTCTAGTCACAAGTACAATCTTTAAAAATTGTGAGATTTGGATAGGGGAGCGAAAATTGATGATAGATTTGATAAGTCTGGATATCAAGGGGTACGACGTGATCATAGGAATGGATTGGTTAGCTCACTATCATGCTCGGTTGGATTGTAAGACTAAAGTGGTGAAATTTTGTATACCGAGAGAGGTGACTTTAAGGTTAAATGTGTGGGGTAGATTAGCCTCGTCTGCACTTATTTCTGGAATTCGGGCTAGAAAATTGTTGAGCAAAGGAGCACAAGGTTACCTAACTTTTCTAATTAACACTCCTGGGGATAAGGTGAAATTGGAAGATGTCCTAATGGTCAATGAATTTCGGAAGGTATTTCCCAACGAAGTTAGTGTCGTTACACCGCCGTAAAGTGGAAATAAAATCTAAGATTGACTTGGTACACAGGACAACTCCTATATCAAAAACCCATATCGAATGGCACCTGCGAACTCAAAGAATTAAGATTGCAAGCGCAAGACTTGTTAGAGCGTGGTTTATTCAAGAAAGTGAATCCCCATGGGGAAGCTCCAGTCTATTTGTGAAAAGAAAGACGGCGGCTTGAGGTTGTGTATTGATTATCGTGGGTTGAATGATGTGACCGTATGAAGAATAAGTATCCATTACCACACATCGATGAGTTATTTGACCAATTGTGGGGCGTGGTATTTTCTAAATTGGATCTTAGGTAGGTATTATCAGCCGGTGGATCAAGAAGGAAGATATACCAAAAAACTGCTTTAACTCTAGATACGGGCATTTTGAATTTGCGGTGATGCCTTTTGGCTTAACTAATGCCCCATTTGCATTTATGGATTTGATGCACCGAACTTTAAACCATCAGACCAGTTGTGGTGGTGTTCATTGATGATATCCCTGGTATATTCTAAAACTTGAGAGGATCATGAGCAACATCTAAAGATAGTTTTGCAAACCCTAAAGGACCATCAATTGTATGCTAAATTCAGCAAATGTGAGTTTTGGCTGAAACAAGTATCCTTTCTCGGGCATGTCATCTCTACGGAAGGAATCTCAATGGATCCAAAGAAAGGTGGAGGTTGTTGAATGGAACGACCACCGAGAAAATCTGACAGACAAGTTCGTAGTTTTTCAGGTTTGGCGGGATATTACCGACGGTTCATTACGGATTTTTCAAAACTTGCAGGACCTTTAACTGAGTTGACAAAGAAACATGGAAGCTTTGTTTGGACCTCTAAGTGTGAAGCTAGTTTTGAGAGCTGAAGAAGAGATTGACCTCGGCACCAATTTTAACTTTACCCAATGGAAAGGATAGTTTCACGGTATACACTGATGCTTCGGGAGAAGGTTTGTTGTGTGTACTAATGCAAAATGGAAGCGTGATTGCCTATGCTTCTAGGAAATTAAAACCTCATGAACTAAACTACCCAACCCACGACTTGGAATTAGCAGTTGTTGTTTTTGCTTGAAAGAAGTGGAGACATTATTTGTATGGGGTGGTTTTTGAAGTCTAAACAGACCATAAAAGTCTTAAGCACCTATTTTCTCAAAAGGAGTTGAATCTGAGACAACGTCGGTGGATGGAATTTTTGGAGGATTATGACTGTATGATTAATTACCATCCCGGGAAAGCTAATGTGGTAGCAGATGCTTTAAGTCGAAAAGCTCAAATAGCAGGGTTGATGATTAAAGAGTGGGCTATGTTAGAAAAGGTTCAGATGGAACCCGCACCTTGAATGCCAAGGTGGTGTTTGGAAACATCGCGTTAGGTCCACTCTACTAGATCGCATCAAGGAGGTTCTGAAGGTGATCCCCATGTGGGTACGGCTTGATGAGAAGTGGAAGGAAAAAGTAGAAAGGAGAATTACCAATTTTTAACTGGAAGTCTCAAGGAATTTTAAGGTTTCGAGACCGAATGGTTGTGCCCAAGAATGAAACATTGAAAAAGGAGATTCTAGAAGAGGCTCATTGTTCTAAGTATACGATTCACCCCGACAGTACCAAGATGTATCAGGATATAAAAAGGTTATATTGGTGGGATAACATGAAGAAAGAAATTGCCCAACATGTTCAAACATGCCTCAATGGTCAACAAGTAAAAGAACATC
Organism: Gardenia jasminoides; assembly: GCA_013103745.1. Classification (NCBI taxonomy): domain Eukaryota; kingdom Viridiplantae; phylum Streptophyta; class Magnoliopsida; order Gentianales; family Rubiaceae; genus Gardenia; species Gardenia jasminoides. Next base: position 28,350,783 of record CM023095.1, read on the forward strand.
AAAAACCTTCGATGTTACAACCACTTGAGAGATACCGAATGGAAATAGAGCACATTACGATGGATTTCGCTTGGTTTGCCACCGCAACACGTAAAGGTCATGATGCCGCTTTGGGTAGTGGTCGACGCTTAAAAAAGTCAGCCCATTTCTTACCCGTGAGCATAAAGTACCCATGGAAAAATTAGCTCAACTGTACAATGGGTGAAATTAGTAAGACTAGTATGTGATACCAACCCAACCCCATTGGAAGAACCGTATCAACCAACCCCTGATCTTAGACAATAATTCCCCGCTTGATTAATGAAGACCACTAACCCCCCAAACCCTTGATTCAAGAACTAAGATTAATTTCTTAACCCTCAAAGAATTGTTAAAAAACTAATGGTGGTGGTAGATAGGCACCACAAACAAGTGTGATTCTTGCTTGATAAGCCAAAGAACACTTAGAACTCAATCTAAATTATTCAAAGGTTTGCACAAGGCACAAGAGAAACTCTCTCAATTTCTGAAATTTGATGTCTAATTGTATATCCCCTAATCGCTTGACAAGAATGGCTCATTTATAGGCTTACAAACAAAATCCTACTAAACTAGGAAACCTAGTGACATAAGGAGTCACTTACTAACTAAAACTAAAAATAAATTCTTAGGGGACTATTGTATGTGACCATTTAACTAGTGGCAACGTCGCCAGATATTCTTAGGCGTGACCACCGGGCGCTGGCACGTTTAATAACTGGTGGCAACGCTTCTGCCATAGCCATCGTTGCAGCAATTATTTAAAATGGAAAATTACATAGAATAAGTAACTACTGCAGCTAGAGGTAACATCCTAATTAGCCCTCATATGACTTGGTTTGCACTTGAAGCACATTGATGAATCGCGAAGCTTTCAAAGTCCCAATGCCTTCGAAAGTAGCACAAATGAATGCTTGAATTGACTCTCGCGATCCTTCGAAAGCACGCACGAAGTCATTGGCTCAACACTCACAAGTGGACAAGAGTAGAAGTCGGCCCTTTCCCTTGAACTTGCGTGTGGTCGTGAGCTGGTTCCTATCATTCCCCTCCTTGAATTCGAAGTTGTCCTCAAATCGAGGTCATCACCCATATGTCGCTGAGACAATCAGCAACATACTAAAAGTGGAATGAACACCATACAAATTACCTGGAAGCTCTAGCTTGTAGGCGTTGTCATTGACTCTTTCCACAACCTGAAATGGTCCATCACCATCGAGGAGATAACTTGCTACGCCTTTGTGCCGGAAAACGCTCCTTCCTCATGTGCAACCATACCCAATCACCAGGCTCAACATTATCTTCACGTACCCCGAATTTTTTTGTTTGCTTGTTGAGCAAACTGCCGGTCAGCTCGACGTTTCTATATTCCAAACGCTTTCATGCAATGAACGTAACCAAGTCCACTTCTTCTTACCATCTAGATTAGCTCTTTCACTCTGTAAAGGCATTAAAATTCCAACTGGTCAAGGATTAAATCCATAAACCAGCCTCAAACGGTAAAATCAGCCTATGGAATGCTTAGACCTATTATATGCAAACTCAATACCGGTAAGCATTCTTCCTGTTTTCAAATTTCTTAATTAGTGCACGTAATAGTAGACACCGCATCGCATCTTATCACTCATCGCTTTGTCCATCCTGCTTGAGGATGGCTAGAAGTGGAAAATAAAAAGTTTAGGTGCCTAATTTAGCCCAAAGTGTTTTCCAAAAGTAACTCGTGAATTTAACATCCCTATCGTACATTACCAGTGCGCAGGTACACCATGTAGTCGAATGACTTCTTTAAAGAATAAATCAGCTAAATGAGGGTGTTGTCGCATTTGTATGCAATAAAATGCCATTTTAGAGAACCTATCCACTACTACAAAGATAGAATCATGACCGCTTGGTCCCAGGCGCAAGCATGAAATCCATAGAAATATCAACCCTAAGGGTTTACTAGGAATGGGTAAACGCATGTAAAGGCCATGCGGATTTACCTTGACTTGGCACCTGACATTGATGCACCTGATACTTCACGCTCAACATCTTTATCGCATCCCCGGCCAAATAGATGTTCCCCGCGGTAGACAAAGTTTTAGAAACACAAATGGCTCCATATTAGACTCCCACTAATTATGTGATTCCTTGACAAGCAATTGTCAATGGAACACTTAGGAATACATAGACGGTCTAAGTAGTGTAAAAACCTCGATAGGTAGCGTAACTTGTCAATGACCAGCCCTTTACAAGTCTCAAACACAAGCTTAAAATCATCATCAGTAGTATTATAAATCCTTGCAAGCCTCAAAATCCAAGTAACTTAAGCAATCAAGTGTAGTAATTAGAGTTACACCTGGACAAATGCATCGCCTACTATGTTGGACTCTACCTTTACTTGTATTTGATGATATATGGAAACGCTTCAAATGAATGACATCCACCCCTCATGTTCTTACCTAGCCATTTGTTTCGTAGCTTTAAGAAACTTTAAAGATTGAACCATGGTGATAAATGACGTAGGATCTGGATGACAAGTGCATATATTCCCTCTAGAAGTAAGGTAACAAGCTCCTGCATTCTCATTGCATATAGCTCCCTGTCAGTGCCATAGTTCATCGTTTTTTGCCCATCAAGTACAATGCCCACAAACTCCTCATGCTACAAACTTCTGCCACAACGGTGTAATCTGGAAAGTGGAAGATGTTCTCCCCGCTGGATCGCCTCCTGGACATGAGTTGCAAGTGCACGCCTTGCAACCAGTCCTAATCCCATGATCTCCATTGGAATCTGAATTTCAGCTCGACCCCCCCTCTCCTCCCTCGTGAGTGCAGGTATTCTTCCTCCTCATCGCCGGGCTATAATTTCACCATTTGAAGGATGATCATAGCTCTGTTGCATTATCAGTTCTGGCATCTCAACACTTGGTATCGCGACCTAGGTTTTGAGGTGCGCCGGCAGCTTTGGGAGCTAGTTGGTGTCACCCCTGAGGCCCACTTAGCTTCAAATCTCGGTCTTGAGCTGGTGCTTGGGTGCTCATGGGTTTGAACTCCCTCTAGGCTGTTGTTGCTGCTATAAGAAGAGGTCGGTATAGTTGGTGCTCGATGAACCCCTCCTCTTGGCTCATGCCTATCTTAAGAGTTTTTCATACATGTCAGTTTGAAGTTCACCATATGGTGCATCTCCACTTCATGGCCTCTTACTTTAAACCATTCAAGAAACGCGCCATTGTAGCTCAACGGTTCTTTCAACATCAAGCATGATCATCTCCATCTCTTTGAAATAATCCTCCACGCCACCCTTGAGACAATGTTTCAGTAATTTGTGGTACAAGTCCCGTGTAGTGACTTGGTACAAAAACGCTATGCATCATTACCTTAAGCTCAGTCCAGGTAGAAATGGTAGGTGCTCTCGACTCGCCTAGTGGTAACTTGTCCCACCGCACGCATTATGTAGTTCCAGGAATGCCATAACGGCCAACTTCATTTGTTGTTCATCCAGGTAGTCATGGTAATCAAAATGAGGTCAACCCTCTTCTCCCATTCGAGGTAAGCTTCGTGGTCGAGCTGTCTGAATGGTGGTATTTGCGCCTTTCAATCCCTTGATGGTCTCTCCCTCTTGACTTAGACCCATGCTTATGCTTCATTGGTCGTATCCCTCTTCACTAGAATCATTTGAGCTTTATTCATGGTAACTTTGTTTACTTCGCTTCCCTACCTTTAGAAGCACTTTGGGAAGTTTCCATTTTGTCCACTCGCCTTGAACCCTTTCTAACTTGGTCCATGATGCGGTTTAGCCTCTTTAAACGATTCGCCCACAGCCTTAAATCAAAGTCGTTATCCCCCCTTACATCCTTTATTGTGCTTAGGTAAACCCGCAAGGAGTTAGTACAAAAATAATAATATTCCTCACACTTCCTCCTAGTGTTTACTCGACAAGGCTTTCACTCAATAGCACTCTAATGAACTCACAAATTTCTCAAGATGCCTTGATTTTAACCCTTGAAGAGGTTAGATCAGTCCACCATGTACCAGCTATCAAAGAGACACACAAGTTTGTGTGCGCGCCTTTTTTTTTTTTTGACTTCACGAACTGATTTCTGAACGACTCACAAGCACAGAGAATGGAATTGAAAATTCCAGACTCAAACGACTTAAAATGACTTTGAAAACGGATTCAAAAAAAAAAAAAAAAAAACAACCTAGTCTACCCGACACTTGGATTGGATTTCGTGAACTAACTAAACTGAATTGGGGCTGATTTTAGATTCTTAAATCACAAGGATGATAACTGGAAAATGAGGTATAAATTTGGTGAGAATTGCCAGAAAATTGTGGAACAGATTTTGGAAGGAAATTTGAACCCACAAGTTGCAATTTGGAAACTTGTTAGGTCGGTTGGTGGTTTGGAGAAAGGCTGCTGGAATTCTATTTTGGAACAGTTTTGTGTTTAAGAAAACTTGATTTCTAGATAGATTTAGGAACCTGGAATTTGACTTAGTTTCCAAGAAGGATTTCAGTTTAATTCAGATTTGGAAACAAAGTTTTGGAAACAAGATGGAATCCAATTTGCACTTGGAAATCTAGTTGGACTGCTTTTATGTTGCTCCTCACGCTTGTTCTTTTTTTTTTTGCTCTTTTTTTTTGCTCTTTTTTTTTTTTTTTTTGCAGCAATTTCAACAATTCACCCTCCAGGGATCAAGAATTGAGATTTGTTAATCAAGAATCCAAGGCCCCACAAGGTTAATGCAGGTTTGTCCAACTTTGAAGAATTACTCAAGCTTTACTTCAAGAACTTCAAAATTCAGGATTTTGCTTTCAAGATTCGGCTCTCTTTCCAGAAATTTGATTCACAAAATTGGTCAAGACTTCAAGCCAAAAGGATTAAAGCGGTTTGGCAATTCAAGGATGATGGTGCGGCTGTTTTGACACCACAAACAATCAAAGGAAAATTGACAAAGATGCAACACAAGGACCACGACCGGATGCACTTAAAGATGCACCTAAAGCAAGCAATTTGTAGATAGCAAAGATTCGAATAGATTTGACAACAAGAACGAACTCAAGAAACAAACTTGATGAACAAGACAAACAAGACTCAGATTTGGGAAGACTCTAAAAAAGTAAAGAAGGATATAACCTGAAAAATTGTCGACTAGCTCGATACCGATGATACTAACCCAACCCCCATTGGAAGAACTCAGATACCAACCTCTGATCTAGACAATAATTCCCACGCTTGATTAATGGAAGACCACGAACCCTTAAAACCCTTGATTCAAGAACTAAGATTAATTTCTTAACCCTCAAAGAATTGTTAAAAGGAACTAATGGTGTAGGTAGATAGGCACCACAAACAAGTGTGATTCTTGCTTGATAAGCCAAAAGAACACTTAGAACTCAATCTAAATTATTCAAAGGTTTGCACAAGGCACAAGAGAAACTCTCTCAATTTCTGAAATTTGATGTCTAATTGTATATCCCCAATCGTTTGACAAGAATGGCCTATTTATAGGCTTACAAACAAAATCCTACTAAACTAAGGAAACCTAGTGACATAAGGAGTCACTTACTAACTAAAACTAAAAATAAATTCTTAGGCGGACTATTATGCTGGCACGCCTAACTAGTGGCAACGCTTCTGCCAGATATTCTTAGGCGGACCACCGGGCGCTGGCACTAACTGTGGCAACGCCGCCAGATACTCTTAGGCGCGACCACTGGGCGCTGGGCACGTCTAACTGGTGGCAACGCTTCTGCCATAGCCGAATGTTGCAGCTAATTATTTAAAATGGAAAATTACATAGAATAAGTAACTACGAGCTAGAGGTAACATCCGAACTAGCCCTCATATGACTTGGTTTGCACTTGAAGCACATTGATGAATGCGTAGCTTTCTTGGAAAGTCCCAATGCCTTCAACGGCACAAATGAATGCTTGAATTGACTCTGATCCTTCGAGCACGCAGCACGAAGTCATTGGCTCAACACTCACAAGTGGAGCAAAGAGTAGAAGTCGGCCCTTTCCCTTGAACTTGCGTGTGGTCTGTGAGCTGGTTCCTATCAACATGGGGTGCTAGTTAGCATAGTTTCTGATCGAGATCCTCGATTCGTATCTAGGTTTTGGCAAAAACTATAGGAAGCCTTAGGGACCAAGTTGAACCTTAGCACAACCTACCATTCTCAAACTAATGGGCAATCAGAAAGAACCATTCAAACCCTGGAAGATATGTTGAGAACGTGTGTTATGGATTTTAGAGGTAATTGGGAACAGTACATGACATTGGTGAAGATTGCTTATAACAATAGCTATCATTCATCTATTCAAATGGCACCGTATGAAGCTTTATATGGAAGAAAGTGCCGGTCACCAATTTATTGGGATGAAGTAGGGGAGAGGAAGATCTTAGATCCGACCATAATGCCCTGGATGGAAAACGCACGAGACAAGGTCAAAATGATAAGTCAGAAACTTCAAACTGCCCAAAGTCGGTAGAAGAGCTACGCCGATAACCGAAGAAAAGATTTGGAATTTGAAATTGGCAACAAAGTGTTTCTTAAGGTCACACCACTGCGAAGTGTCACAGCGGGAAAAAGGAAGAAACTTCAGCCAAGATACGTCGGTCCTTTTGAGATTCTTCAGAGAGTGGGTAATGTGTTATACCAACTCCAGTTACCATCAAGTTTATCCAGGATCCACGATGTTTTTCATGTCTCAATGTTGAAGAAATATCATCCGGATCCAACACATGTCTTGAAGTCAAAAGAAATTGATATAGATGAGTCACTGACCTATGAAGAGAAACCTGTACAACTTTTGGATCGAAAAGTGAAGGAATTAAGAAATAAGAGAATTCCTTTGGTGAAAATCCTGTGGAGAAATCATGGAATAGAAGAAGCAACTTGGGAAATGGAGGAAGAAATTCGAAAGAAATATCCGGAGCTATTTACCCGTCAAGGTGAGAATTTCGAGGATGAAATTCTTTTAAGGGGGAGAGAGTGTGAGAACCGGAAGAAAAAAAAAAGGAGAGAAGGAGAAGAAAAGAGGGAATTTTACTTGAGTGCACCATATAATCATTTAGTGCATTAATTTTCCTAAAGAACTCAATTTCGTGTGTATTGCATGGTTTAATTTAGGATTTCATTTTTCATGTTTTATATGGACAAATGCATGAAACTTATGTGGTTTTATGTGGGTCACATTTTGATTAAGGGATTGGAAGGCAATTTGCAAAGATATTATCCAAATCTTTGCCAAGATCATGACACTTGTCAGCCATCCCTCAACCCCTTGACTTAAGCTCTTCTATTTAATCCTTTAATTTCAAAAATTTGAACTAAATTTCCCTCTCTTATCTCTCCTCTTGGCCGGCCACTCCACCATGAAGAACAACAAAACCCTAAGCTAGAAATTAGTGATTTTAGTAAAGAAAAACAGCTTTAAGTGAAATCCTAGCCTAGATTACTACTTAAACCTCAAGCTTTGTTGCAAGAAGTGAAGTTCTTGGGTGGATTTTTCTCACTCTTCTAGCAAGGTAAATCCTCACTTAATCATGCTTTAATGAACTTTAAATTCAAAGAGGATGTTAGTTAGGTGTGATTAAAGTGCTTTTGGTTGTTTGGAAGGAAAGATGATGGAAGGAAATCTTGTGTTTGAGAACTAGAGTTTGGATTTTTATTTTAGGCCACCAAGTGTTTGATGAATTGTTTGTTGATTTGTGATGCTTTGATGATGGAGTTATTTGCTGTTTTAGCATGTTAAACACCTTGTTAAGTGGTGGAAATAACTTTAAAGAGTTGATTGAAGAAAATGCATCAAGGCTGAAAATTTTGTAGGAAATCAGGAATTAAAAATCAGTGAACTTTCCGAGGTTACTGTTGATTGTAGAAAATGAGTTAGAACCTGAGCCTTATACCGTTAGAAAGCTCTATGAACCTAGTTTTAAACGCCACTGATGGAGCTTGATTTTGATTTTTCTACGTTGAGTTATGGTTGTTTTCCCGAGGCTGCTCGACCAACCTGTAATCATTCTGACAGTTTTCTTGCGACTCTGAGATTTGCCATTTTGACTATGATTAAGCATGATTTGATGTTTGACCTCTCATGAAAGTTGTAGGGCTATGTCTTAGCTTCGAAACACCATAAATTACACCTCGATCCATTAACCGTAGCCACAGTTATGACTAAATTACTGAGGCATGGCAAACCTGTCAAATGTTAGTTTCACTTCCACAAATGCCATTCTCATTCCTTTTGATTCCTGTGCATCCTTGCCGTGTCCCGACCCACTCATTTATGATTCTAACATGTTGATAAGCTTTTCATTTGATTATCCTTATAATTGTGATTGGTCATTTTATAGTTTGTGCATTCAAGTGTGATTTTTATCAAGTAAAAGAATAACGAGCACATGCATTAGGTCTTCTTGTCCGTAGCAACTTAAATATTTTCGCTTCATTTGTTGTTAGACTTGGAAGGAGGAAGTAGAAAAGACTTGGATGCGAGCACTTGAAGATACTTTGCTTGATTCGGTGAGTGTTCGATACTTGTTACTTGACCAACTTGATAGCTAAAATACTGAAATACTTGAACTATGTGATGATTTGTGCTATTGTGGCTTGTGAGCCAATTAATGTGATCGAGACGGGTGCGTACCTTATCACACTCGATCTCTTGTGCTTAGAATTTTGTACTTGGATATTTGAATTCATGTGAAATGGCTTTTGGCCACATTTGATTTGTGAGTTGCTTGGGGGATATCCCATCGAAAAATATGATTTGTTTCGAACTCAAAACCTAATTGGTGAGTCAATCGACTTGAGCCGGCGCGGGCTTGGTCGGGAAAGTTGACGAGCCACAGGGTATGATACTGAACTGAAATCTGTATACTCAGTATCACCTAAAATTTGATTTGTTGAGTGTTCGGGCCCATAAGGGTGAAACGGTGCCCCACTTTTCCTGCAACCATAGGACCCATGCCGCCCAACTCTCACCAGGACTCAAGCAAGCAATCAATCCAACTAAGGTGTGTTAAACAGGATATATCCTTAAAATAGATCAATATAGCTTACAACCAACATCCATCAGGGTTTGATCCACAAATCCTTACCACGATAATTCAAGGGAAATTTTAAACATCATCATCAATATCATAATAGATTCAAAATACATAAATCATTCAAAAGATTCAACTGGCTTGTACTCCTTCAGCACTCATCTCAATACCTGGAAATCCTGGGAATGGAAAAATATATGGGGTGAGCTTCTAAGCCCAGTGAGAGTCCCAAAACACATAGCAATTAAGCACATAATCATAACAAGCTTTTGTAAGGCAATAATGTCCATATAGGATTAGTTTTCAAATACGGTAAGGTTTCCAATTTAGGAAAATTGTAACAAAGAGTATCTTTTCCAAATTTCGTGTTTCAAAACAAGAATAATCGTGGTGCTCATTGAGCCAATCAATCGAACATCACCTGAACAATGGATTGGTACTGCTCTAGAGGTGGTTCCCTTCAACGTGCACTTAGCCCACCCAATCAAACAATCAAAGCAAAGAATAATCTCGAGGAGAAAACAAAGTCTGCAGTACTCTGGTCTTTTTTTTTTTTTTCATTCTCCAACCCCTTTCACCCAACTTCGATCCAAACCAAACAAGCAGAGGTGTTGTACACTGAGGTAACCTTAAACAGACCTGTGGTCCGCTGATGTACCCACCAAGCCCACCGCCGCCTGAATAGGCCCACTGCCTGGGTTTGGGATCCCCATAACGTCATGCACAGCTGACATGCACAGCACAATTAAGGGTTTAGTTTATTATTTTAGAGGTGAGGGACAACCGACAATCAATTTCAACTCGCCCTTAGAGAGTGCACCAGCCTTTAGGGGCGCCTTGAAGGCCAGCCTCTCACCTCAAGCCCTCAAAAGAAAAACAATTTTATTGTTCTTTAAAACAAAACATACTAAACCACCTAAGCACGCTGAGTCAAGTTAAGCAATAAAACTTATTTTACATGAAACCCTAGTTTCAATCAATCAATGATAAATCACATGTAGTAAATGTATCATACAACAACAAGTAATACCTAGCAACAAGAATCAATTAGCAACAAATAGGAACCCTCACCTTAGTTGGTCAAGGTTGAGTAGATGAGTCGAAGTCCTCGGTCTCAAAGCCCTCATTTATATCACCGTCCTGAGGTACATAATTATTGTATTAATTATTAAAATCAATTTTGACCAATTCACTTTTATGAAAACAAGAATATATTTTAGGTTTACCTAACGAGTCGATAGGGTGATAAAACGGTGGTTTGTATTTTGAAAATATAGGTCTTGGTTAGATAGGTCAAAATGCATGAGTTTCGAAAATCGGCGTAATTAGGGTTGGAATAATTTTATTAGTTGAGGTTTAGAAAGATTTGAGTAACGTTATATCACTAATGGTGTTTAAATCTTATTTGTTAGTGAACAAAACAATCCTTTCGGGGTTTTGGGTTTGAAACCAATTTGATTTTGTCTTACATACATAAAACAAGTTTTCATGCTAAAATCGAAATAGTGCAAATTAGGGTTTTGGTCGACAACCACAATTTTGAAAATGGAATGTCCTTATGTTTTCATGGCCAAAGCTAACATGGTTTCTTTCAAAATTCAAATCGGAATTTTTTCTTTTGCAAATTGTACGATTTCAAAACCGTTGAAAACTAGATTCATAGTTCTTTATTTTCTTAGGAAATATCAATGGCCAAATCAATTTGGAAAGTACTCAAATTTGGACATTCATTTTCGAAACCACTGGTTTGCAGGTTGGATTTTGAGCGATGTTTGTTGGTTCGCCACGACGTGTAGAAAACAAGTTGTGGGGCATATAAGGTACTGGAACGAAGCTCTTTCGGTCTAGTTTCGGATGCCACTGACGGCGCATAATTTGGAATTATAATTAGTGAGATATAAGCGTTTTATTTTGACTCGGTTTGCTCACTAGTTTCTTGGAACAATATAGTTTGAGTGACTTTACGAAAATTTCAATCATAGATCCGCATGGTTAAGGTTTGGTTTGATTTTCCAGAATGCTAAGCATGACTATTAGCACCTCACACATCCATCTAACAATTCAAAACTCATGCACACGGTTAAACTAAACAATACGTATAACTATACAAATTTGTTCCAAGTAGAAATCATCAAGTCCGATTCTCCCTTTTGTTGTGTAAATCATCTTTTCATTTAAAATCAAACTTTCAAGTCATTGTATTTTCAGTCTTTAATCTGGCCGAATAGATCTTATGCAAGGAAAAATGATTTTTCGATTCTCAAGCAAGTAAATAACAACTCAAGCTTAGTTTTGATGAAACACTTTATCCATGCAATTTTTAACTTAAAGTTTCTCAAACCAAGTGGTATGTGATTCACGCAAAGACTGTTTTCGGCATGCTAAACACTAAAAGAGCTTCGGATGGAGTAGGGCCAAGCTCATCAGCCCACATCCACTCTAAAACAGCAAGCAAGTAAGGTTATTAACCACAACTAAGCATGAGAAAAAGGTTCGGCCAACATAATCATCATGCATGGAGTGAGTGAAATAAATCTAAGGTTGAAGCTTCGGTCAGCTTAGGGTATCCAAAAATGATATCCCTCATCAGTCCAATAATATTTCCAGCAACATAATGAGGTAGTGTATGCATGCAAGCAAAATTTTAAGTCCATCAAAACATGCATGGCAGTTTTTAGGAGCAAGATAACATTTTTGGAAAGTGACAGCCTATATATGTCAAAGGGGTTATAAGGTGGATTTCTTACCTCCAACCGGCCTTAAGAACGATTGCACAAGAGTGTTTTTGAAGCTAGTAAAATCCAATGTCCAGCTACACAAGTGAAGTAATTCTAAGAATGGAAAAACCAATGCTGTGAAAGAAACTAGTAGAAGTTGCTATAGCTTACCCTCTTTGGTTGAGCAAGAAATGGTTGGATAAGACTGCTTGGAGGCTGATTCAAGTCCATTTTCCAGCTTCAAGAAACAGAATAAGCTAAGGAAAGAGTTTTCAAGCTAACTAGGAAATTTCACAAAGAAAGGAAAGGACTAGGGTTTACCTTTTACTTGCCCTAGTTCGGTTGGAAGAGGGACAGCCTTAGTCCTCCAGAATTTTAACTTGGTTCCAGCAGCTTGTAACCAAGAATATCTTCTTGGTGCAAGGCTTGAGTGGTCAAGAAAAGGTCAAGTGATGGAGGAACAAGAAGAAGCTTCCAGTTGAAGCTTGAGGAAGAAATTTTCTGGAGCAAAAGTGAGAGAGTGTTGGAGAGTTTTTGGGTGAAGCTTGGGGAAGAAAATGCTAAGTGAAGGTGAGAGAGTTAAGGGGATTTTCGGTTGGAACTTGGAGAGAATTGCTGAAGTGAAAATGAAAGTGAGTTTGGGAGAATGAAAGAGGATTAAGGGTGATTTTCTGGTGAGAATTTTCGGACAACAAGGAAGAGAAAATATCTGAAGTTTGCTTGCTCAAAATGGACAAGGTTTGGCTGAAGTGAGGGCCAAGTGTCATAGTTCCTTTCATGCATTGGGCATGAATGAAGGTGGAGCATCATTAGTTGACTAACAAAATCTGAAAATCCCATGCTCAAGACTAATCATGCTGCCGGTTTTGGGAGGGAGAAAAGGGGCATGCTTGCTGCCAGAATTTTCAGCTCAAACTTAACAAGTGGCAACCATGGAGTGGAGAGAGTGGGCGGCTGGTTTTGCTGAAGTTTCTTGGGGTAAAATTCAAAATTGAATTGGAGGGAAATGTGGCTTCAATTTGCTAGAATTGGTCCGATTTTAGCTGAAGTGAATCGGTTCAATGGTGATCATGTTGGTTAAAATTTGTGGAGGTGCAGCCGGTTGGAAATTGGAAGAAGAAAAGGGACTTTAGGGTTTTGGTGTACCTAGTGGTAATGGCTTTGAAATAATTTGTTTTAAGTATGGTTGGACTCTAATTTTATTGAAATGATTTCAAATACTTACTTGGGCTATCGTTTGGAAATCTTTTCGTGGGTTTTCAAAATGTTCATGATCATGCGCATGCAATGGTGAAATTACGAAAACCGTTCACGAAAGGTCTAAACAAGAGGTAGGGTTTTGGTACGGCCCTCATAAACGGTGGACGGTGTTTGATGATAAGTGGGGATCTAATGGTTGGCTCTGAGCTATAAATGTTGACAGAGAGTCAACAGGATGTGATTTGATCAAGCTTTGGGGAATTTGGCTTTTGAAAGCTATCCGTATCCTTTAATTGAATATGTTCAATTTATTTGGTGAATTTATTTGTGATACTTGTTTGTTAAGTGAATTCTTCTTGTATACCTAGCTACTTGTTTTTGGAACCTCATTGAGCTTTTAGCTCACCCTATTTTCCTTTTGTTTTCCTTAGCAGGGGGATTTGCTTGAGCTCAGGATTGGAAGTACGTGAGAGTAGTATAAGTTTTGTTGTTACTTTTGTATAAGGGATGATGTACTAGTAAACCCTATCATGGATAAGCTTAGATGTTGGTTTTGTATCCTTAATTCCCTGTTGAATTTTAAGTTTGAATTGTGGTGTGAATTTATGTAACTACGTGGTTGACTTTTGAATTTGCGAGAACCTAGTTTTGTAAGTTTTGAGTTGTTGGTTTATATTGGCTATCGAGTCCTAGCGAGAGTTGGGCAGGCAGTCCACTAACCCCCTTGGTTCACCTTAGGGGAAGGTGGGGCTATCACAAAGTACACCTCAATCCGATAACTGTAGCCACAGTTATGACTAAATTACTGAGGCGCGGCAAACCTGACAATTGTTAGTTTCGCTTCCACAAATGCTGTTCTCATTCCTTTTGATTCTTGCGCATTCTTGCCATGTCCCGACCCACTCATTCATGATTCTAATATGTTGATAAGACTTTTATTTGATCACTCTCATAAATTAGATTGGTCATTTTGTGGTTTGTGCATCCAAGTGTGAGTTTATCAAGTAAAAAGAATAACGAGCACATGCATTAGGTCTTTCTTGTTTGGGGAGCCGAACTTAAATATTTTTGTTTCACTTGTTGTTAGACTTGGAAGGACGAAATAGAAAAGACTTGGGTGCGAGCACTTGAAGATACTTTACTTGACTCGGTAAGTGTTCCATGCTTGTTACTTGACCAACTTGATAGCTGAATACTGAAATACTTGAACTATGTGATGATTTGTGCTCTTGTGGCTTGTGAGCCAATTAATGATCGGACGAAAAGCGCACTTTATCACACTCGATCTCTTGTGCTTGGAATTTTGTACGTTGATACTTGAATTCATGTGAACTGGCCTTTGGCCATATTTGATTTGTGAGTTGCTTGGATGATATCCCTGTTAGGAATTGAAGAAATAAAGCAGCGGATAAAATTAAAATTTTCAATTCCAAGAGAGGATCAATCCTTGATAAAAACATGCAATTTGTACAGGGGTGTTTATTGAGAATACCTTAAACAATGGAGTACTAACAACGACGAGAGGTAGGTGAATGAAGCGTCTGCACGGCCCTAACGGTGATCCACACGTAATTCCTTTTGCCGAAACCTCCAAGGCTATTCAACCCTTGCTTGTGTTAGTGCTAGCTAACCTTTATTGACACAAGTGAATGAGATAATCACTTATCTCACAACTAGGTTGCTCGAATGTCAAGTAGGAAGAAGAAACAATTTTTCTCCTCTTAACACTCTAAAATAAAACCCTAGCCCAACTTTCTAATTTTGGGTAATTTTTCCAAACGAATTTTCAGAGATAAAAACCCTCAAAATTGTGTCTTGTCTTGTATCTATAAGCAAGAGTAATATGAGGTATTTATAGACCATTAGGTTGTTCCAAACCATAAATGGAGTTAGTTTGTTAAGGATTCAGCTTCCTAATCCAAGCAAAACTTAGTTTCCTTAAGGATCCAATTTCCCAATCCAAGTACAACTCCTTGTCTTGGAAGAAACAACCATAATTACACCATAAGTCCTCAATGTTTAATTTGTCTCACAAATTAAACCATAAATAATCCAATTCAATAATTTCAAATCCTTATTTGAATCACATTTGATTCGACCAAAGGAATTCTTAAAGTGTGTGACCCATTAGGTTCTCAATTACTTGGCAATAAGAATAAATCATAATTCTCACTTAATAAGAGTTAGATAAATTTAAAAACCCTTTTAATTTATCATTGATTCAATCAATCAATTGACTCATTCTTATAGATCAAGGTTGGCATCTAGCAATGCATCATGACCACCCAAGTAATGAGAAAAGTCAAGTGGATGACGTCACCTTTCAATGAACATTTACTATGTAATTTATATCCTTTCACCATACTTATCTCACATTAATCATGGAACATGTACCAATTCCATACATGATTAATGTATCTTTCTTATACCAAAATATAACTCTAAAAGAACAAGTACTTAAAACTAGCTTTTAAGACTCATTCACTTAGTACTAAGATTTCTTGAGTCATATTTCACAAGAGGCCAACAATGAGATAACTCCTCTTCCACAAGAGGTGGTGAATCCTTATAGATTATTCACTACCTTTCCATACTTCAAATGTATATACCCAAACATTAATGATGTGAGCATTCCCTTTTACAGGAGCAATCATATAACAATTGAAATATACACATCCATATTCAAGATACTATGAAAATCTTAAGTCCAAGAATCATTTACATAAAATGTCATTTAGAGATTAACCTTTTGGCACAAAAGTAATCTCTAAGTGGATCAATCTAGTGAACTTGATCATATCATCAAGCACCCATATACTTGCTTAGGTGTCTCATACACCATAGTAGATGAGATCTACTATTTTATCAACAAAAGTGGCATAGTATATGCTAGTCTAACTGTATTAGTAATGTCCCTTCTTATTAATACTTTGACTAGAGATATTTAAGAATAAACTTTATAATTAATCGAATGAGTCTCATCATCATAACACTTATAATCTCATTGATCAAGTTTATTCTAGGGACTTTATCACACAAGTATTAACATACAAGCAATCAATGTGATAAACATGTCATTTGTTAATGCATAAATAATTCAAGTACATATAAGGGACCCTAAAAGTGATTGTCTTTAGGGCATATATACTAACAATCCCATCGACATATCTGATTTGTTTGGAGCTGAAAACCTAGTTGGTGAGTCAATCGACTCGAGCCGGCACGAGCTTGGTCGAGGAAGTTGACGAGCCATTGGGTATGATATGTGAATCCGAAAAATGGTGTACTCGAGTATTACCTAAAATTTGATTTGTTGGGGTGTTCGTCCGTAAGAGGGTGAAACGGTGGACGGTACTTGGTGTTAAGTGGAGATCTACTGTTGTGGTTCTGAACTTCAAATGTTGACGGAGAGTCAACGGGATGTAATATGATCAAACTACGTGGAAATTGGCTTTTGAAAGCCATCTGTATCCTTTAAATGAGTATATTCAATTTATTTGGTGATTTTACTTGTGATACTTGTTTATTAAGTGAATTCTAAATGTATGCTTGGCTGCATATTTTTGGAACCTCATTGAGCTCTTAGCTCACCCTTTATTCCCTTTTGTTTTCCTTAGCAGGGGGATTTGCTTGAGTTCGGGGTTGGACGTGCGCGCGAGTAGTATAAGTTCTGGTGTTACTTTTGCTTAAGGGTTGTTGTTCTAGAAAACCCTAGCTGGTTCTAAGTTTATCTTTTGGTTTGTAACCTTAACCTCTGTTGAATTCTAAGTTTGAATTGTGGTTTGAATTTATGTAATTATGTCGGTTTGAAATTTGAATTTGGAGATTTACTTTAGTAAGTATTGGACTGTTGGTTTTTTTTTTCCATTAGTTATCGAGTCCTGGCGAGAGCTAGGCAGGCAGTCCACTGAACCCTTTGGTTCACCTTAGGGAAGGTGGGGCTGCACAATTACAGCCCGAGATAGCTGAGAAGGTCGAACTCCAAAACTATGTGGAATTGAGTGAGTTGGTGGATAAAGACATCAAAATTGAAGAACAGATTAAAAGGAGGAGTAACAATCTAAATTCCTGTAATTACCCTACTCAAAATCTGAGATCCAACTCCTCAAAACCCAATCCAAGACAAGGCCAGCATCGGATGGATTAAAAGACGTCAAATCAGTCTTCATCTTCTTCAAAACCGCACGAAGATGTCTTCAAAAGGGAATATAAGTTGAACTCAAAGGGGCCTAATGAAGCTGTCAAGGCACGTTCCAAGGATAATAGATGTTTCAAATGCCAAGGCCGAGGGCATATTGCAAGCCAATGCCCTAATCAAAGGACAATGCTCTTACTTCCAAATGGTGACTTTGTAACCGATGATGAGGAAGAATATGAAGGTATGCCTCCATTGGAAGAAGATGCAAGTGAGGCCGGGGAAAAAAATGCAATGGACGGGGATATTGGTGTGATCTTGGTGGCAAGATGAGCATTGACTACACAACTTAAAGATGACGAGGCTCAACATGAAAATATATTCTACACCCGTTGCCAAGTCAAGGACAAACTATGTAGTTTGATCATCGATGGATGAAGTTGCACCAATGTAGCAAGTGTTCACATGGTGAATACATTGTTGCTACCTACCACAGACCATCCACGACCTTACAAGCTCTAATGGCTCAACAATAGTGGAGAAGTTCACGTATCCAAGCAAGTCCTCGTTCCCTTCAAGATTGGTCGACACGAGGATGAGATTCTTTGTGACGTTGTTCCAATACAAGCAAGTCACATCATCTTAGGTCGACCATGGCAATATGACAAGAATATCAACTTTGAAGGGAAAACCAACAAGTATTCCTTCATGCATCGAGATCAAAAAATTACTCTTGTACCCCTGACCCTTAAACAAGTGCATCGAGATCAAGTTAGGCTACAAAGAGACTATTGAGCAAGAAAATGAGTAAGTTAAAGGCCACAAAAAATGAGGGAAAAAGGCAATAAATAATTCGGCTAGTGAGGAAAGAGTGGAAAAAAAAATCAAGTTTCTTAGCAAAAGCCAAAAATGTGAGGAGAGCTATTAGTGAACATTGACCTTTACTTGTTCTTTTGAGCAAGGAGGTGATGCTTTTTATTGAACAACTTGACACATCTTTACCATCCACTGTCGTGTCTCTTTTGTAGGAATATGATGACATCTTTCCCGATGAGATCCCGAGTGGTCTACTACCTATTCGAGGCATAGAGCATCAAATCAACTTTGTTCCAAGAGCCTCATTACCTAACCGGCCAGCCTACAAAAGCAACCCTGAAGAGATGAAAGAGCTGTAACGTCAAGTTGATGCATTACTAAGCAAGGGTTGGGTGTGTGAAAGCTTGAGCCCATGCGCTGTGCAGGTGATTCTAAAACCCAAGAAGGATAGCGAATGGTGAATGTGCACTGACTGTAGGGCTGTAAACACCATCACGGTAAAGTATCGACACCCTATAATTAGATTGGATGATATGCTTGATGAGTTATATGGTGCCATTATATTTACAAAAATTGATCTTAAAAGTGGGTATCATCAAATTAGAATTAAAGAAGGGGATAATGGAAGATTGCTTTCAAAATCATCAAATTAGAATTAAAGAAGGGGATAATGGAAGACTGCTTTCAAAACTAAGTATGGGTTGTATGAGTGGTTGGTTATGCCATTTGGGTTGACCAATGCCCTGAGTACTTTTATGCATCTTATGAATCATGTGTTACGCCCATTCTTAGAAAAATTTGTAGTGTTTTATTTTGATGATATACTCAAATATAGCAAGAATTTGAATGAGCATCTAGAACACTTGCAAGCTGTTTTCAATGTGCTTCGATGAGAAAAGCTTTATGCCAATCTCAAGAAATGCATGTTTTGCACTGACAAACTTGTATTTCTAGGTTTTGTAGTTGGCTCACAGGGTTTGCAGGTAGATGAAGGTAAAATCAAGGCTATCCAAGAATGGCCAACGCCTATGTCAATTGGTGAGGTTCAAAGTTTCCATGGCTTGGTGAGGTTCTACCGGCGCTTTGTGAAAGATTTTAGCTCCATAGCAACCCCATTGACTGCGATTATCAAGAAGCATGAGACATTTCGATGGGGGGAGGCCCAAGAAAAAGTATTTCAAACACTTAAGAATAAACTCACACACGCACCTGTACTTTCCTTACCTGATTTCTCTAAGACATTTGAAATTGAATGTAATGCTTCAGGTATTAGCATAGGAGCTGTACTTATACAAGAGGGCCGACCAGTGGCATATTTTAGCGAAAAGCTTAGTGGAGTCACTTTGAATTACTCCACTTATGACAAAGAGCTCTATGCCCTAGTTCAAGATCTAGAAATGTGGCAGCACTATTTGAGACCAAAGGAGTTCATAATTCACATTGACCATGAGTCGCTGAACTACCTAAAAGCTCAACACAAGCTTAGTAAGAAGTATGCTTGGTGGATTGTGCTTGTTGAGTCCTTTCCATATGTTATCAAGTACAAAACTGGTAAGACAAATGTAGTGGCCGATGCACTATCTCACAGGTAGACTCTCATCTCAACTTTAGATGCTAAACTCTTAGGATTTGAGTTGATTAAAGAGCTATATCCTTCAGATGCTGATTTTGGTCCTATCTTTGAGTCATGTACACATGCTACCTGTGGAAAGTACTACATCGTTGATGGTTATCTGTACTTTGCTAATTGACTGTGCATTCCTCAAGTTCCATTCGCTAGCTATTGGTTCAGGAATCACATTCAGGTGACTTAATGGGACATTTTGGAGTCACTAAAACTCTTGCTATCTTGTAGGAGCATTTCTATTGGCTACACATGCGACGTGACGTGGAGAAGATGGGGGATCGCTGCATTACATGTAAGCATGCAAAATCTAAGCTCCGGCCGCATGGCTTATACACTCCACTCCCTATTCCTACCACACCATGTATCGATCTTGCTATGGACTTCATTCTTGGTCTACCGAGATCAAGGAGAGGTAATGATTCTATCTATGTTGTGGTCAATAGGTTCTCTAAGATAGCACACTTTATTGCATGCCATAAAACTAATGATGCATCTCATGTAGCCAACTTATTTTTCAAAGAAATTGTGAGATTGCATGGCATTCCTAGGACCATTGTCTCTGATCATGATGTTAAGTTTCTTAGCTATTTTTGGAAGACATTATGGTCAAAATTAGGCACTAAATTGCTATTTTCTACAGCTAGCCATCCTCAAACTGATGGTCAAATTGAGGTGGTTAATCGTACCCTATCTGCCTTATTACATGCCATTATTAAGCAAAACCTTAAAACTTGGGAAGAATGCCTACCTCATGTAGAGTTTGCTTATAATCTTACTGTTCATTCTACTACTCATTTCTCACCATTTGAAATTGTTTATGGGTTTAATCCGCTAACATGTTTAGATTTGGCACCTTTGCCTGTGCATGAGCATGTTAGTCTTGATGGTAAGAAGCAAGCAGAGTTTGTTAGGCAATTACATGAGACGGTACGTACCAATATTGAGAAACATACTGCCCAAATGGTTCAACAAGCCAATAAGGGTCGCCAAAGGCTAGTGTTTGAACCTGGTGACTAGGCGTGGTTGCACATGCGCAAGGAGTATTTCCCTATTCAATATCGCAACAAATTGCTCCTAAGAGGTGATGGACCATTCCAGTGGTGGAGCACATCAACGACAACGCCTACAAGCTTGATTTTCCAGGTGAGTATGGTGTTAGTGCTACATTCAATGTTGTTGATTAAGTCTATTTGATGCAAGCGATGCACGTGATTTGAGGACAAATCCTTCTCAAGAGGAAGGGAATGATACGAATGCACAAGCTGTCCAAGATTCTCCCGTTTCTCAAGTTCAAATGTTTCGTGATCCGATTACTCATGCATGTGCTAAAAAGCTTAAAGAGGCATTGCAAGCATTGGTACAGGCTGCTCACAAGACAAATGGAAGTTCCAAGCTGCTTGAAGGTCATCAAGTTGACGTGCATCCATGTGTTACACTACTACAAGTTGAACAAGACTTGGATGCATCACATAATTGAAGCGACCAGCCTTGCTGGCCTTGGTTCGCATTAGTAGTAGTAGTTAGTTGAAAAGAATAAGTGACAACTTTGTTAATTATTGAGGCCGCATTTGTTAGTTAGTTATTTAGTTGTTTAATTAGTTAATTCTCCTAATTCTAGTAGGGGTAATTTCGGCCAACATGGACTAGCCTTGGCCGCATGTCATTTTCCTTCCTTAGATAGGATTAGTTGTGTAAGCCTTATAAATAGGCTGCCAAAACGTTTTGATAACACACAATTCAATAAACAAAATTTCTAGCAATTTTGCAATTGAGAGAGGACTTTCTCTTGGCTTCATAGCACCCTTGAACACTTTAGATATTTTCTTGAGTGTTTGAGTTTGGCTTATCAATCAAGAAACGCACTTGATTATAGCGCTTTCTACCGAAATTTAGGTTCGCTAATTCATTTGATCGCGGGTTGAGATCGTATCAATATTGTTTTCACCACGGGTATTAGAAGGGTCTAAGAGGTTCTTCCGCTACTCTAAATCTGGTCATCAAAATCCTGGTCTTGTGGAACCAATTTCATCTTCTTTGTCAAAACTCGTATCAAAACACACACACGTAACATTTAAAGGAAAGGTAGAAAACAAGAAGCGTTGTGGAAAGCTTCTTGTATTGCCTCTTAACACAATTTCACTGTCTTGCAATGGTTACAAATGGTAAGGCTATGCCTATTTTTAGGCAAGCCTCTTGATCCTAGAACATTTTACACAACTCTATACACTTAGCCATATATCTTGGTGTCTAGAGTTTTCTATACAACTCTAGCACCTCAAGCTACTACTTCTTACAAGAACCACTATAAGGTTCTGCAGAAGTCTAGTCATAAGACTCTTTATGTATAAAGCTTTTAAGCCCTTCTATAGTACTCTAGTGAGGCCTAGAACACACCAGAGATTTCTACAATATTTTACCTATTTCTAAACACTTCTACAGACATATTAACACTCCAAAAGAAGTCCTAGATGTTGCCTATAACCTCTATGGCCTTATTTCTTCTTGTTCTCAAAACATGCAAAACTACTACCAGTCCTAGATTTTCCACTATCCTACTAGTGGTAGAAGTGCATGCTTGGCATGGTCACTAGCCAGATGTGCAGAACGTGACATTCTCCCCCACTTGTTTAAGTCATCGTCTATGATGCCTTCATTTCTCCAAGTTGCCGACAAAGTCGATCTTGTATAACAGACATCTCAATGTCATCCTCTTATTTTGGTCAAAAGAAGTGATGTTGTATAGCATTTAGTACATACTTCAGTCTCGTTTGCTCGGCTCAGTATTCCTGTATGATATTTTTGCATATATTGTCCGACACATACGCAGTATGCTCCTTGTGTAGAAGACCTTCATTGTCCACCCAATATTTCTTCATTTTACCTTGGTACACCATTTTCTTGAATGCCTGGGCTAGCGAATCACACTCTTGTCCCACTTGTATATGTTGATAGATGGCCCCAAAGGTATGGGTTGATGTAAGGAGTTGTGGTGCCTCATGCACCATCCTCGTGCTCAAATGTAGAGGTTGGCCCCTCTCCACAGATTTGTTGCAGGCTCAAGTCCCTCTCTCAGCACATGTTAACAATGCAAGGCTTGTACCTTACCAACATGGTGTCATGCTTCGGCACCATGATCGAATCCAAGTGGTCTATGAAAGTCAAGCCAAAAAACACGTCATAATCGTACACAGGCACAATGAAGAAGGTTGTTGTACCTTTCCACTCACCCAACTCCACAGGCACGTCCTCGATTGTTCCCACGAGTGTCATCCACATTTCATTTACGCCTTTGAACTACCCTATTGTAGGAATCTAAGTGATCCCCATCATTTGCCCACAAGTGTCATATGCCTTTGAACTGCCTAGTCCATTTATGCCTTTGAACTGCCCTCTTGTAGGAATATAAGTGATCCCCATCATTTTTGCAACATTTTGCCTTATGTAGTTGACATCAACATTGGTGTCCACCAAAGCCATTGCCTTATGTCTTGTGATAGTTGAGTCCATGTACATGCATCCCTTATCTTGATCATCCACCCTTGCATGCACTGCATTGAGTCGCATGCACGCGATCCTCCGTTCCTCTTGCTTTTGGCATGATTTTTGTATTATAGCAGCCACGTCGTTTCAATGAGGACAATCTCACGCATAGTGTGACAGTTCTTGACATATATGGCTTCTAAACTCCATGCGTGACTTGTTGCTATTCCATCGTTCGTCTCCGGTCATGCTAGGCTCGTTTCCGTTTCCTCCGTTTGCTCGTAGTTTTGACTTATCTCGATCTTCCCCACTTGAGTCTTGGTTGGACCCGTTCCCGACACTCCTCTTTCTGCTGGAACTCAATAATCCTCTCGGCAATAGCCATTGTTGCGCTCAATATTTTGGGACTCCTTCATTCTACTTCTATCTTGGCCCAAGGTCATAAGCCGTCCAGGAATGTGAAAAGAGCATCCTTAGAGCCCGTATTTGGAATCTCTAGTAGCAACTTCGAGAACTCATCCATGTACTCGCGAATATGGCCTTCTCTATGTTGGAGACGACGAAACTTAGCTCGTGTCTAGTCCTCAGCGTTTGCTAGTTGGAATTGTTCCTTGAGTTCGGACCCTTTCCGTACATCGTCACATCTTCGTCTCCACCGTATCAATGCTAAGTCCTTGAGGTATAGCGAAGCCATCCTCACTTGTGCCTCATCTTCCAAAATGCTAAGGGCATTGAAATAACGTTCGAGCCCATAGAGAAAATTCTCTAACTCTCATGCTTTCCGTTCTCCCCCATAAGCCTCGAGTCGTGGCACCTCCACCCTTGGTGTGGTCACAACGGCCTCCATTGCCCCATGTAGCCGAAACGCGTTAAGTTCAGCCCTTAGCCTTGCAAGCTCCTCTCGTACGCTTGACAGTTCCCCCACATTAGCACTTCTTGCTATGTGCATCCTTAGTGCCTCAAGCTCCTCCTTGAGCTTAGCAAGCTCGTTGCGAAGAGTCTCAGCCTCAAGCCTCAATGACTCGTTCTCTTGACTCAACCCATCCACGGCCTAGTTTAGAGCACCCTGCATCTTCCCTCTCAAGTCATCTCCATTGAGTTGTTGGATGCATTGCTCTACCTCGTCCCAACAATCGTGATGGTCCACAAAGGCCAGCTCTACCCTTGCTAGCCTTTTCTTGAAGGCAGCCATCGAGTCTTGCACCATGGACTTGTCCGTTCTCCCCTTGCCACGAGTAACCTTCTCGGGCTCTCTTCGTACATGCTCTTCCTTAATTTGAAGGTTGGAGACATCTGATGCACTAGTAGCCATATAATCACCAAGACTTAATGATGGTATCAAGTTCTGATACCACTTGTCACAGGTTGTCTAACTTGACACACGAAATGACCCACAAATGCCCGTGGGCACTAGCAAGTCATACGCAGAAGTATGAATTATGCTAGTTCATCCATTGTCCAACATGTGAGGATCGTGTGGAAGTGGTGAACAAACAAACACACAACGTTTGAAGGAAAGGGAGAAAACAAGGAGAGCTGTGGAAAGTTTCTTGAATTGCCTCTTAACACAATTACACTTTCTTGCAATGGTTACAAATGGTAAGGCCATGCCTATTTATAGGCAAGTCTCTTGACCCTATAACATTCTACACAAGTCTATAAACTTAGCTGTATATTTTGATGTCTAGAGTCTTCTACACAACTCTAACACCTCAAGCTATTACTTCTTACAAGAACCTCTAGAAGGTCCTGTGCAAGTCTAGTTACAAGACTTTTTATGTGCAAAGCTTCTGAACCCTTTTACACTACTCTAGTGAAACCTAGAATACACCGAAAGTTTCTATAACATCTTATCTGCGTTTAAACACTTCTACAAACATATTAACACTCCAAAAGATGTCCTAAGCGTTGCCTATGGCCTCTATGGCCTTATTTCTTCTTGTTCTCAAAATATGCCAAACTACTATTGTTCCTAGTTTTTTCACCATCCTACTAGTCTTGTTCTCAAAATATGCCGAACTACTACCATTCCTAGTTTTTCCACTATCCTACTAGTGGTGCGGACACTGACACTGGGATGTGCATCGCATTTTAGCTCAATTACCATTGCAAAAGTTAGTAGGTCAAAGGTAGCAGTAGCACATGACCTTGCTTCCAGTACTAGATGTCTGTAACTGACTATAATTTAATTAATTTTGGTGACTTGTCAAAAAAAAAAAAAAAGGTGGGGGCTAGCGGGGCTTGGAACATGAAACCCTTGCATGCAATGACAAAATTAATTTGTACAATTCAAAGACTCTAATCATTTTGTTCTCGGTCATCCAAATTGCTTAGGTACGAAGTTTATAGCAAATATAACAAATTCCAGAACATTCAGAGACAAGTCAGAGTACAAGCATAAATTGGTCGAGTCTAAGCATAAATCGGTCAAAACAGCATTTAAAATTTGAAGGTTTCGACTTTGCATAGCTGTAAAGGAACAAACTTCTAGTGAAACAACAAAAGAACAAAAGCGAGCAAGCATTAGCCAAGTGATAAGTCACCACCACTCCCAAAGGGTAATGACTCAGTTCAATTCTCAGCCAGCATTACACCTAGTTTTTCCTAAATACATATGGAACAAGGGAATAAATCCATTTCAACATAAGAAAGCTTTGCCTTCACTGGAGTATTTGGCTGCCGTAATCTTCATTGAACTTCTCATAACGATGTGCATGGAGATGGGCAGAGGGCCTTGTGTTCTTCAAAGCGACCTCTATGTCTCCAGCTGTAATTGGTCCAACCTTGGGCAACTCTGGAAGCAACAAAACCTTTTAGCAACCAAGTACACTAGTTACTTGGACCCGACTATATAATGAGGATAATGATTCATAGATAGACCAAGTTAATTAGCACATACATTAGCACATCCTAAATCAAATCACTTCAGATAATTGACAAAACACTTGGCCAACCAGTTTGGTTGCAGATCCAAATGCATCATCTTTCAATCACCCTCCAACAATCATTTCAATGAACTTTTACAGAGATACCCAGATCATGTATGCATTTCAAATTTTTACCAATAAACAATTATCAAGGTTTTCAAGCCATTAATATTTTTTATTTAATTGGCATGATTTCAGATCCATTATTGTCTTTTTAACTAATTTTTGGTGATAAACCTAGAGTGTTTATTCAAATCTTTTTGTAATCCAAACCGAATTGTTCAGACAGATGTTTTGAAAAGCTTTTTTTTTTTTTCCATTAAGTTCCTTGCACAAAATAAAATCCACCAATCAAAAGAGGATGTTCTTTTCAGTCCTTTAACAGAAAGGCACACAGCAGAGAAGAGGCAAGTAAAAGCACGATATAGTCATTAAAAGATTTCTTGATCCACACATTGTCTATGGGGGATGTACGTATGCTTATATACATGTATACATAAACATGTATATATAAATATATTATGCGTGTGTCCGTGTGTGTGATATGTGCATTGTGTTTTGTGTCATGTGTGTGTGTGTGTGTGTCTTATATGTATGTATATAGGCATGTAAATTTCAGTTTTCCTTTTTCACATGGCTTTCCAAGAGTAAAGACAGCAAATAATGGTGAATATAGCATACCATCCTCAGGCATGACTCCTTGTTTGTCTTCAAGAAACACCATTAACCGTCTTAGGGGTTGCATGGCAGCCTCTTTGCACAATAACCTAATATCAGAACCAGAATAACCTTCTGTTCTTTTGACTAATATATCATAAGGAAGTTCCTCTTCACCAGATCTTGATGGCAAGAGTTCCTCAAACATGGCTCTTCGTGCTTCTGGTTCTGGGAGTGGAACAAGGATCTAGTGCCACAGATTTGAGGGTAAATTTTCAATGGACGAACAGGGTTACATCCCGATGAATTCTCTTTCCCATTACAGAAGAATTTTTACTTACAGTCGCAAACTCACACCAAAAAGTAAACAAGACCAAGCGTGCATCTCTTTAGTCATTAATCATGAAAACCAAGATTAAAGAATGATGACCAAAGCCTTTTGTATAAACTTATAAAGGTATCAGCAAATAGTTATTTACCTAAGATTGTCATTCAAATTCAACTTAAGACTTATTACAATTTGGATACTCTGTATTAAATCCGTCACAACTCAGAAATCAACAAACTGACTTGCATGAGTATAAGATTTCCCAAATGTGTCTTTGCTTCAAAAGGCGGATTTTATATGCACAATATTCACCTTTTAAGTCATGATAGACACTTTTTTTACTTAACCATGAATGGCCAGAAAGAAAACTGACAAATTTCACTTCACACTTAAATTCATGTGATGTAATTCTTCCCAGCTATCAAGTAACTTTTGAGTATGCCATATTAAGTACGATACCCGTTTTTCAAGTCGCCGAAGCATTGCAGCATCCAGTTCCCATGGAAGGTTTGTAGCCGCCAAAACAAACACAAGTTCTTCTGACCAGGTCAAACCATCCATCTGCAATCTCATTAAAACCATCAGTTTTGAGGCACATCTAAATCAACTAAAGTTAGAAATTGAATCCATGGACTGGAGGATGATATCCTTAGCTGCATGGATATAAAGGAAACTGAATAATATTCATTAATATAAAAGCTTCCATATAGTTTACTGTTTAAATTAAAGGCCACAGGGATAAATGATAGTATTTTTAAAAAATAAATTACTTAAACATTCAGTAGCTCAACGAAATGAGCAAGATAACATACAAGTATGTATATCTATCTAATACACAATAAATAGATATACTTCAAGTACTTGTGGAAATCAAGGATGACCTGTATCAGCAGCTCAGTTTTCAAACGTCTGCTTGCTTCATGCTCACTGCGTGCTTCACCTCGTTGGCTGATGATAGCATCAATTTCATCAAGAAATATGGTTGAAGGAGCATGGTGTCTAGCAAGCTCAAACAACACCTTCACCAACTTCTCCGAATCACCTGGAATTTTAGTCCATTTTGCATGATTGATCAAATAGAACATATTTAGACAAATTAATGTTCTGGAAGACAAAAGTGGAAGCAAAAAGCTTGCTGTGGGATAGTGAACAATTGCATTAAGGTAACATCTTTTATAATTTATGCATCAAATTCTTAAAAACCAAAAAAGAAAGAACACAAAAAACTATAACATGAAATATACCGCATTAACAGCCAGACAATCTCAGCTTACTGAAAACAATTTCTCAAAGTAGGGACCTAACAGTGTGAAACTGCCAAAAGACACAGATGTTGCACCAAAGCCCTAAGGGCAACAAGGTTACCATCCACAAACACCAACTGGCTTTTGCATCTTTTGCTAAATGCCAAGTTGGATATCTTATTTTCCACTGCACAATGAAACTTAAGCACACAATCAAGATCAATTCTACATATTATCAGTACACTTTGGGTCCCACAATCTACCTAAACACAATAAAAAACAAGGCACACTTGAAACCAACCCCAAGGACCAAAGAGGACTAATTTTGCTATACTCGAGCTATTGCACCAATAAGCACAAAACTTGACTTTCAACTCCCTTGAGAAAATAAATAACAAAGGTTCCAAAACTCATACCATGAATATAGCAGCAAACTCAAGCAACCATATAACAGAACTCAATTATTTATAATTGATTAAAACCTCAACTGCCATGAACAAGGGAAAAATGGAATGTAGATGCAGTGTGTGTTCTTAAATTGTGAAAATACTGTAACTGAAACATGCTGAAAACTGAAACATAAAACAGCCCCAAAGTTAAATTTCAAATTAAACAAAATCTTGAGATATATAAAAGGATCAGACATTTGAGTGTCCCCATTTTGACTTCACTTTTTTGGATATAGAACTGGCAGCCTGGTAATGACTTTTTGTTGTCAGACAGGTAAGCAGCTGTGAAGTAGTGTAGGGCACTATCTGGGGCTTTGGCTCATTGAAACTGGTCCAACATTGTGGTGGGAAATGAGAGAATTTCAATAAAACTCAAAGCAATGAGAAGGAGCAGATTCTGCACAAATTAACACTGATGATTGCAGAATTTGTGGGCCTGGCTGCAGCTAGTGAGATTGTTTAGCAACAGTAGGGAGTGAAGACATGTCTGTCAGGTCAGCAGTAGATATCAGGACATCAAAGAGTAGTTTTGTTATCATCTAGTTGGTTAATTACATGGACAGAGTGCAAATACATTTTGCAACATCTGTTAGTCTCATTATACTCTTCATCACCTTGACAAGTGATGTTGGTCCAACAGCTCAAATCTAATGGCTATATCTATAGCCAAATCTTAAGGTGTCTAATTGTTGTTTAATCAAATATTTGCAACAAACAAATAAGCAAGATTATGTAAGGGTTACTCAGACAGCACTGAGTATTATCTCAAGTTTCAATAGAAATAACCTTGGAAAGGTAATCAACTCAACATACCACGCCATTTGCTGACAATTGATGACGCAGAAATATTGAAAAAGGTGGTTTTGCACTCTGTCGCAACAGCTTTTGCAAGCATAGTCTGCAGCATTAAAAAAATAAATAAATAAAACTCTTAGACATCAAAAATTATAACCATAGATCAGAGCTTCAACAAAACTTGTAACTCAAGTATCATATAAACACTCAAGAAAACCTAGTGACTCTTGAGGACCAATTGGTTAAATGTGTAACTCAATACTTGACAGGATGGAGAAAAGTAAGCTAATATTAGATGCAGCAGCATATGACTTTAATGCAATTTCCAACGTTCAAGTTCATGAACTGCAGACAATAATCTGTTCTCCATCTGTTTTCTCCCTTCGACAAGTGACAAGACACAGCCATATAAAACTATATCAGTTAATAGCACTACCAACCAATATGTCCACTCATTATGTGTCATATTCAATAAAAGGCTCGTTTAACTCTAGATCTTCCATGTCGCACTTCAAAAAACTTGTTTGATTAGAGGAATTACATCTCACAACTACTTCACACTTGGTCCATGACAGCAACCTTAACAGGATAGATCATATAGTTAAGCAAAAGAAGATGAGAGAACGTAAAATGAAACCACAATGATCATGAGAAAAACCATATGGAGCTGCATATTAAAAGTATAGTGTGCCAATCAAAGGATAATCATTAACTACCTTTCCAGTTCCTGGAGGGCCAAAGAGAAGAATCCCCTTCCAAGGTGACAAGAGTCCAGTAAAGTACCTACAACAAAAGAAAGAAAATTCAGGCCAGTTAAGCAAGAATTTCAAATAATCTTCTCGATGCCTAAGGGTATCACAGTGTAAAACAGACAGATAAGAAGCTCCATACATCCTTATCTAGAGATGCTGCCATGTATAAAGCATTGCTTGTATGACTAGCTACAATATGCTAAAGTTGAGATTCCAAGTTACAGATTCGACTATAAAAGGGATATTAACAACAATAGACCTACTTGGGATACTTAATTGGCATGACCACTGCTTCTTTGAGTAGGCGCTTTGCATTTTCCAATCCCTTAATGGTTTCCCACTTAACATCTGGACTACCGCGGATAATATCCCTGAGTAGATATCAAAAGAAGAAGAATATCGAATAATTTTTTTTCATGTTACATAGTTGCTTATTATACATAAAGAGAAAATTCGAGAGTTGATATTATTACCTACTCAAACTTTCTGCTAAATTACGCATCTCAGCAGATTCAAAAGGAGGAAGCAAAGATCTCTGTCTGAAAAGTAAAATCAAAAGTCAAAAATCTAGCCAGCGAGCTGCTGATCCTGCAAGGTACTCATATATAACATGTATGTGTAAGAAATTTTCCTGTAAGCATATCCACCCAACAGTGAACAATAGAGTTGCCAACATTATGATGCACTCACACTTTGGCAACAGCTGAAGCATTTACTTTGCATATCGTGTAAAAGTATACTTTCTTTTACTGAATGGCAGGAAGAAATTAAATAATCATGATAAACATCAATAGTGGTACAGGAACACTGACCTCTACTCAACTATCAAGTTTGATGACTTTAATTTTAAGTTAGAGAGGACAAAAATAATAATGATGATGACAACGACGACAACAACAATGAGGATAATAATATTATTATTAATTTTAATATTATCATCATCATCATCAACATTATTATGCTGTAAGGAATGTTATTTTGAAGCGGTAGTGGAGTGGCAAGAAACATATGGCACAAAGCAGTTATGTTCACGTAAGCAAACCACACAAAACAAATTGATTATCCACCTCCAAAACAGGACTGACACAATGATAGTCAATAGGCTGACTTTGCCAAACAATCCTACCACAATCACAGATCGACTAATGATTTCTTCCCAACCAGCACAACTTTGCATCAGTTTCACATGCAAAAGTACTAGTATGTAGCTCTTTGATATTGGTGCTTGATTTATCACTGGATCACGTTGCCTGCATCATACTTCGGTTTTCACCTAATACTGATTTTATGTTTAAAGGGCATAGCGATTTCATGCAGGTAATGGGAGACCAGGATATGTCATTTACATTTAGTACAAATCCTGCAATTTAATAGCACAAACACTTTTTTATAAGTGTCTTCATATTAATACTGTTCCATGAACTTCAATTAAATCATACTTCCTCCTTTCACCCACAGTACTAGTTCTATTTCTATCAGGGATGCAAGAATGTGATTGCTTAATGACTCTTCCAGTTTAACGTCATAAGCAATCAAAAAAAGCTACTAGGCATATTCATCAAATTGACTCATGCAAGTCGTCCAATTAAATCTCTCCACAAACTACACTAATCCAAGTCCCACAAATTTCTGAATAAAATGTCTATGTTTTCCTGCAGAGAACTGGATTCAAAGACAAACAGAAAAATTAGCCATAACCAAGCCACAGAAGTCAACAATCACCCATTCAAATCAAAGACACAATATCCACTCTTATGATTATAGCCTTCAATAAATAATAAAGCTGATTTCTATTAACTTCTTTTTTTACATATGAAAGTAAGTCCAACCTTTGCCCGCTATAAGAACGATCAAATTTTAGAAAGAGATAAACATGTTGCCAAAGTACAAAAGAAATTGTTTGAATAATAACATACATTTTGATTGCATAAATCATGTTCCATTGTCATTTACCAAGTCCACAACTTTTATTAGTATGCAGACCTCTGGTGCCCATGACTCGAATTTAATTATAGAAACAGATACACAATGCATATTTTTAAGTTTCCTCAAGTGTTGTTTTTCAGTTAAAACCTGCATATTTGGAATGGCCAAAATCAAAATAGGTACTGAGGCTTGCTAACTATTAGATTTGGAAGCCCACAAGAGCCACTCAACTTTTTGATAGTGTACTCTTCACATGATTCAATGAATTTAAGTCATCAAAGTCATACATGCAGCAATTCCAACAGAAACATGGCTGGCTCATGCCTCGCTCCATTTAAAATTAATGGCTAAAATCCACAGAAGTACCGCCAATTCACTAAGATAAAAGTTCGGCCAATTAAGTTTACAACTTTGACTGGTGAAGTGCTGAAAACATCCAATCAGAATAGTTTGGATACCCTTTAAGTTTTCTTCCCCTCCGCTCTGACACATTGCACGAATGAAATGTTCACACTCTTAATGGAAGTTAATGATAAGCCTACAAAACAATCAGCTTTAAAGCAAAGGGGAAAAGGTTGACTCATAAATACAAAACCACATACGGTGCATCAATTCCAGCAGAAGGAACTTCATTGCTGTATGTCGTGCTCCTTTGATTCTAATCACCACATAAATCAACCACATCAACCAGATTAGGGGTCAAGCAAAAATATACCACATGCAAATAAAAGATGACAAGAAATTACCTGATTCTGATGCAGCTCGTAAATGGCCAAGTCAGATTTGTTCTTCAAATGTCCATTCCCATTAGATGCCACATTTGATGGATTGCCATTAAATACCATTTGTCCATTCCCATCTACCTCTTTGGTCTCTGGAGCTCTCTTCCTCCCAAACTTCATATCATAAAACAACTTAAAGTCCTAACAAGTCCAAAAAAGTAATACCCTAGTAAATATGAATAATTCATGATTATTTTACCTAATGGATAATTTTCTTCATCATCTGAGCTATCACAGCTACCAAGAAGGCATTGATGCGTAGTATTGATAATAAGAATATAAGTTGAAACACCATTTTTTTTCCCAACATTGAGTTCAATCAAGGTCACAAGAGTTTCTTTCAATCAAATATGAAAGAATAATTAAAACTCAAATCAAGTAAAATACAAAGTTTAATTAGGTACACCAATCAAATAATAAGGTCAATTACTCAGAATCAAGATTTAAGTGTTTACAACCAATGATGATGATGATGAGAATGAACAAAGATTGGAAAATACTTGAAATGTCCATCGAGTGAGGAAAGGTTCGTCAGCCATTTGACTCAGGCTTTGCTACAGATTAGTCCCCCGAGAAAGAAAGAAGAAGAAAGAAAGGAAAGAGAGCTCTACTCTCGCCTCCTCTCCTCCCTCTTTCCCTCTCTCTCAACTCCCGTACACACACACAGTCAGTACGGGTTGTTGCTCCTTATTTGGATCCAGAGTCCAATAATAGTATATAAATAAGTAGAGAAGGGACGCTATTTACTACTCCAGTACTGAGTACAGAGTAGCACGGAAAACAATTTAAAAAATTAAAAATAAAAAAGTTGGAGTAGTGGCTTGCTGGAAAGAGCGGGGAGGGGGAGCGGGTCACAGATGGTAAGAAATCCAGGTGGTCCATGTGCTGATATAAGTAATTTAATTGTTGCCGTAATTTATTTAATCACGGCAACTTGTTTATTATGTTCTGTAGTTCACTGCTCTAAACATACCAAAATCTTCAGCTTTTATTTGCTATGCCAACCCAATTTTCACATTCACATGTACCAGAGTCCCAAAGGGCATTCAATGCGTCTCGATTTAGCAGTCTTAAGTGCCATAATCATTTCAATTCAATTTTCAATCATGGAGGGCCTTTACTAATTATTTTTTATGACCCAAAATCCACATAAAGAGACTTTAGTTGCGTCGTTGGAGGCTTCCTTTTCAATAGGGTTAATTCCACTTTGTCCCCCTAAATTATATTCAGAATCCCACTTTAATTTCTAAACTTTGAAATAGGATACTGCAGTTCTGAAATTATAAAAACTATTCCATTTAAGTAAGATTGTTGATGGAATCCAAAAAACCATCACTGTTCAAGGGGTAGGGAAAGTGTGACGACCCCACCTCCCCCTAAGGCGAATCAGAGGGTTCGACGAACCGCCTGCCCAACTCTCGCCGAGACTCAAACGAGCATTCTTAAATACAAAAAGTTTATAAGTCATACATAGGGTTTAAAGTAACAATCTTCCAAATATAACTACATTCATCCAATATTCCAATGTACTTACAAACCCAAAAGTCCAAAAATAAATAGGAGTTCGACAACTAGAGTCCCAAAATATCACTAATTAAATCTCGATTTCCACTTCCAAACCTGTTAAGGAAAACAAACTGGAGTGAACTAACGCTCAGTGAGACCAAGGGAAAAACATGCAAGCTCACGAGCAAATAACACGGAATAAAGCAAGAAACTTGAATAACAAGTAATTTCGAAACATTTAGCAATTAGGGAATTTAAACACAATAAAAGGATACGGGAGCTCTCAAGAGCTAATCCACGTCTTGGCCGATCGATCCACTTTTAGTTGAAACTCCGTCAACCCAAGTAACCATGTCCGTAGTACTCCACTTACTACCTCCAACCACCATGTCACGCTCTCGAATCCGTAACCAAACACGCATGTACGTGATATCACTTAACAAGTATACCTCGCAAGATCCCTCAAATTGGATCAAGTTATATCACTTCTCACGGTTCACCAAGCTTCTCGACCAAGCCCTTGCCGGCTCGAGTCACAAGGCTAGCCAATGGGCTTGGCCGTCCCCCCCAAGCACGATGGTCGATGAGACAAAACTCTAATCGACATACTCGGTCATAGCATTGAGACAGGATGAGCGGTACCTTCCACCCTAAAAGGGCGATACATTCTGCCGCTCAATGCTCACGAGAAACACTTTCATTTGCATTCGCATGTAACACTTATTACTTATCAAGCAAGCAATCACATGAGAGAGAGGACAAGGACGATAAAGTACACCCTAATCTCATTAACTAGCAAATACGAGAAACATTTCATTTAAACACTTAACATGCACTTGACACTCACCGAAATCCCGTAAAACAAGTGAACGAGCAAGAAGATTAAACTTCGGTAGTCGGGCCAACTTCCGCAACCTCTTGGTTACCTGAGCCAAAATGGAACTATCACTTTTAATTCAAACGGTTAAAATTTAAGATTTTACCTAACTCTCCAAGTTCACTCAAAAATCACTCAACTAAAGCTTCTTTCTCAGGCCATAACTCACTCAATATATGTCGAAATTGGACAAGGCTTAAAGCTATGGAAACTAGATTCAACACACTAAAAATCACTAGAAGACATCGCTCGAAGATTCTTGAAGTAGATGGAGCTAAAACAGACTAGAAAAATCCAGCAACAACAAAACAGGAAAAATCAGGCCGATGGATTAGCCATCTTTGCAATTTTTCTGGTATTGATAGAAAAAGAACTAGTAGGCAAGCCTTATACTGTTAGAAATCTTGTGAAGTCTAGTTTTAAACGCCACTAACGGCGCTCAATTTCGACTCCTGAGCAAAGAGTTATAGCCATCAGAAGTACAGTGGTTGACAAGACTGACGGCTACAAATTTCCAGATTTGCAAAGCTGTGTTTGGAACAACTTTTGGGCATCGAAATGCTATTGAAAAATTACCAAATTTTGTACACTCAATCCTCACTAGGTGGACTATGTGTGTACCAAATTTGAACCAAAAACTCATACGGGAAGACAACTTTTAGATGGCCAAAGTTTGAGAAAATCTTGGAACTTAATCTACCAGGTTTTCTTCCTTTTCATTTTCAAACATTTTGCTCAACTAAAACAGTCCCAAATCACTCAAACATTGACACAAAAATCCTGGCAGCATTCCTTTATCAAATGGAAGCAAAACGGTAACAAAATTTGGATCAAAATGTTTCCAAAAGTAGGGCAATCATCCAACAAAGTACAAGAAGAAAATTTCTAACCTTTAACCCAACTTTCAAGAACTTTTAACACACCACTTAAACTCACATCTGTAAAACATTTTACCGACACATGGTGTAACATTTAAGCTTTCAAAACAACCAAGACATCCACGAAAAGAGGTCCAAAACAAGGCTTGAAAAACAACAAGGTAAACCGGCAGCAACCACAGCAAAATTCCAGCTTTCGTTCATCAATTTTCACATGTTTTTGTTGGACGTTTTCATCCACCAAAAATGCTCATTTTTGCAAAGAGTCTAGCCCTCATCTAGACCATCATCTTAGAAATGAATAATCACAAAATAATGGTGTCAAAACAGGGCAAAATAACCCCAAAAGACAAGTAGCAGTTTTGAACATTCAAATTCCAGATTTTAAACCTTCTTGGAAGAAATTTCAGTTTTGAGCAGTGTTCTTTGGAAAATCATAACTTGAGTTCTATAAGTCCAAAAATTACGAATCTTTTACCGTTGGAAAATAGACTCAATGAACTAAAACTCTCGAGAAGACACTTATACCAGATTTAAATCGAAATCCAATCAAATTCCAGTTTAAAGCTGCTGTTACAGTGAAACCAAAGCATATCAGTCTTGATTTTCAGTCAACTTTGAAAATTCGTCAAAATTCACATAAATTGAAATAGCCCTTGAAATTTATACAGATAAAATAACTCGGATTCTAGTTTCAAACACAACAAATGGAACTTGATTTGGACCTTCCTACACCAAGTTACAACAGTTGGAAGTAGGCTGCATGACCAACCCTGATTTCCGAAAATTCCAGATTTGAAGAACAAATTTGACACATTATTTGAACAATGAAATGGTACTAGAAAAACACCAAATTTTGCAGGCAACAACCTCAGTATGTAAGCTACGTTTTCACCAAATTTCAGCTAAAAATTCGTATGGAAAGGCTGTGACCAAAGCAACCAAAAACAGGGCAGCAAGCATTCCTTCCTCTCGGTTTCTCCTCTTCTTTTCCCTCTTTCATTTTTAGCAACTACTCACCATATAACACCTCACACACACACAAAACATCATCAACAGCCCCAAATTCACATGTGGTGGGATTTCATAGAGCCCACACTAACCAATCAACAATATTACACTTATCATAAAGTCAAATGAACAAGATTATGAAGAAATGCACTACCTCTTCCTCCTCAAGAAGCTTGGCTTATGGTGGGTGATCTAGCACACAAAACCCCTCAACTTCCAAGCTCAAACAACCGGCTCCTCCTCTTCCTAGCTGGTCCGAAGCTTTCTCCAAGAAACGAGCATAAACCTCAAGCTCCTTGTTGGTTTCAATGGTGGGTTTTTGTGTTGATGGTTTTTATGAAACAAGAAGAGGAAGAGGAAGAGAGAAAGACTGCTATTTTTGGAGGAAATTGGGGAAGAAAATGGGAGAGGGAGAACCGGCTATAAGGAGAAGAAAGAAAGGAAATGGGTGGTTGGGGTTGTTTGTTGACTTTTGGGGCTTTTGTGGAAAATGGAAGAAATGACGAAAATTGGGTAATTTGACGTAAAGCCACTTTTGTCGTGTCGGATCAATTCAAGCGACACGACACTACGATCCCGATTTCTCTCATTTATATATCCCGAATACATGTTCTAACATTCGAAACTTACGCCTAATATTGATCCGAAACCCGAGTGCGAAATTTAAACATTCAAACAGTTTAATTGAAAAAAAAATAGTTTAAATGTACAAAATGCATTTTAAAACTTTTCGTGCCGTTACAATTGATAAACGACAATCAAATAACTCAAACTAATTTTGATGAAGCAATTTTATGAAATTATGGAATTGTGCAATTTTATAAATTAAATTGATGGTTAAACAAGGTTTTAAAATAAAAGGAAGTAACGTATGGCATATTTGCAATTAAAATGATCTAAAATAATTATTCAGAGAAAATAAATAAATAGGTCAAATAAAATAAATTTTCGGGTCCTCACAGAAAGCACTTGTCATTAGTCTGGTTATGTAAATGTTGGAAACCAAAATGATGATGACTTTGCCTTGTTTGGCAACTGAGTTTTTTTATCAGGTTTGTATGCTATTAGTTTTTTACCTACTTGTGCCACAGGAACCTTAAAAAACTTTCAAATTTTTAATGCAAATTTTTAGTAAGTTTGTATAAAACTTATTTGTTTCCAATATTATTTGCAAGAATCCTCAAAAAACTGCCAAAGTTTTTAATATAACACCCTCAAAATACATAAAAAACTTCACTTCCAAAAATGTTTTCTATAACTTCTACAGTAAGTTACAGTAGAGTTTTATACAAACTCCCAAAAAACTTAGCTGCCAAACAATGTAAATTCTCCCTTGAATAAACAACAAACAAATAAAATAAAAAGGGTTTTCATTTTTTTCATTTGCAATTCGAGGGGGAAAACGAGAAAGGGGAGGTATAAGTAAAGCTTCCAAAAGTTTCTATCTATCTTCAAACACCATAATCCGATCAGGATTTAGATATGTTGAAGATTTCAAATACTACATGGATGAGACGGTATAATGGAGAAAAGGCATATCCAGCAAAGGAAAAGAAAGCGAAGATAAAAACCAAAGTTAGTAAGAAAAAATGCTTTTAATGACTTTTGATGTAGATTAATATAGTCCCAGAATCAGTATTTGGTCAGTTTAACTCTTATCTTTTGTGAGTTGGGTTTTAGTGAAATTATTGAATGAAATCTAGCTTTATTGACTTAGGGACTAGTGAAACATTAGGATTTGTGAAGACATTATGATCCCCTTTACTACGATTGAAATTTTCTAAAAATTATTTTTTGGTTCAAACTTTTTCTTTTATTAGAGAGTGGTAATTATGAAATCTAGCCGGAACTATTCTCGTTGGAGATAAGAAATCAAGATGAGTTTATAAGCTCCCCCAATGAACAATACTTAGGGGGAAGGTTTTTTTTTATTACTTTATTTTTTAAATTGGTAGATCTTGATTCTAGAACCCCTTACGTACAATTCCTTCCACCTTACCATCCAACTGACTCTCCCCCAAGGGAAGGGTTGACTATATAGATGGCTGCAATCTCAAGAAATGATCATTGTAAGTGCTAGATAAATATGAAAAGAGACTTTTTTTTTTGAGTGTGAGTGGGAGGACTCGAACCCGGGACCTCTCACTTACACTCCCTCCCTGAAAAGAGACTTGAATACCTTGAAGATGCTAGTTTTGGATGGCATTATAGACTACCAGGAATGCCACTAGACATAGAACTCATTTTTTTAGCTTGCGCGATAGAGAGTGTGAGG
This sequence comes from Gardenia jasminoides, assembly GCA_013103745.1. Classification (NCBI taxonomy): domain Eukaryota; kingdom Viridiplantae; phylum Streptophyta; class Magnoliopsida; order Gentianales; family Rubiaceae; genus Gardenia; species Gardenia jasminoides. The sequence goes on from CM023095.1 coordinate 28,390,216, forward strand.
TAATGGTAAATACATTATCCCCTAATAGAGCTATAGAGGCATATCTAAAAGTTTGAGGTGGGGTTAATCGATAGGGTCTGATATCCAGGAGAAGCATGATGAAAAAATGCAGCAAGGGCAAAAATCTCCTTCAAATTAGGTTAGGAAAGAGGAAGCTAGAGCTAATAGAATTAGTGTTTGTTTTTCACAATTACAAGTTATTCTGACCATCTCTCCTTTTTATCGACACAAATTTGTACCTTATTTTCTTCTTTCTCCCTCCCCCCCCCAAAAAAAAAAAGTTCAAGATTCAACGGCTCTTCATTGTATAGGAACATGGATGCTTTTTATGACTTGGATCGTGTCAACAAAATGACCCACATGGATGCTTTTTATGCTTTTATGGCATGGAGCTGCTGAAGATGGGGGGTTGCCCCTGGTTCGAGTCTCGCTGCCAGTAAATTGCGGGAGGCGGGGAATTAGTTTGCAGGGTCCACTCCCTACAGGAAACCCCTAAATAAAAATAATAATAAATAAATAAAAAAGTGGAGAGAAAGTTTCCCTCCTTTGTTCCTCCTAATTTCTTTTTTTTTTTTAATGTTGTCTGTGGATTTCCCTTGATGCCCTTGCTAAACAACACATGTTTTTCATGCCACTAAAACAGCAACTATTTTCTGGATTCAATCAATAATTTTACTTAAGTGGGACAGTGATGCGGACATGATGAGCTTGAGGGTGAAGAGTTTGTTCGCTTCAAGTTCATGTCCTATAATGCTTGTTCTAAATTGATTAAGGAACTTGGAAGACATTGGATTAGTTTGACAGAGAAGATTAAATATCTGGAGCAAATTTGGCCCTAGTTTCTGTGTCATTAATTTTTAGGATTTTTCCTATTTTGTCTATTTTAATTAATTATTGTTTAACTTTTTGTGAAGTCATTTGGTTAGTTGTTTTATTTGATAAGGAAGCCAACCTTGTGTTAAGCTTTTAAGCTTGACGTGTAAGGACCCGAAAATTTTGACCTGTTTATTTAATTAATTATTTAATTAAATTGAATATTTGTTTAATTGTTTTAAATCATTTTAATTGCATTTACACTATACATTACCTCATTTTATTTGAAAAACTATTTTTAAACATCAATTTGATTTTTCTGTCACTTAATTGTGAAAAACGAATATGGGCACGTTTTTCGAGACAAATATTTGGATTGAGAGTGATGTAAGTCCGGAGTATATACATGGGAGAAACAGGAGTCGTATTGTCGAGTCGCGCAAATTAATCCCGACGTGACAAAAAGAGAGGTTTTATGTCCAATTGGTAGCCTTTCTTTCTTTTTCTTCATTTTTCCCAACAAAACCTCAAAAGTCAACTTAACCACCACCACTCATTCTTCTTCTTCTCCATTCCTTTTGGCCGGCCCTTCCTTTCTATTTCTTCCTTCATCTTCATCAACCAAACCCACCACAAAGTTTCACCAAAACAATCACCACCAAGCTCCACCCAATCACCAAGGAAGCTAGGGTGGTTTTCTCGTCCTTCCACTTGAAGCTTCAAGACACATCAAGGGGAGACCAAAGCTTGAATCACCCTTGCACTTTTGAGGTAATGGCTTCTCAATCCTAATCCCTTAGTTTTCCTTAGTCTCTAATGGTTAGATTACAGCTTTCCTTAGTTTTCCTTAGCTTGCCTTAGTTGGCAGCTTGTCGTTCTTGATGTTAGTTTGTTGGTTTGAAGGTTATGGTGGGCTCTATGAACTCCCACCCCACTTGATGATTGTTTGTGTAGAATATATGTGTAAGGGGCGTGTTTTGGCTGAAATGTTGATGAAATGAGATTAGGAGGCCTTGGAATGTGGTGAAATGAGAGAAAGAGGGAAAGTGCTGCCGGTTTCACTTTAGCAATTTTTATGCCCTGTTTTAGCTACTGATTTTCGTGAGTTTCTTGGCCATTTTGAGAGCTGAAATGTTGGTCTATATGTATGTAAATTTATTTGCAAAAATCATTCCATTTGGTGTGTCAAAATCGCATGAAAAATTAAGTTAAAATCTGGAAAACAGTTTCCAGATTTATCAAACCTTGCTGCCCTGATATTAATTGCTTTGTTCACTATCTTCCCATGCTATTTTTTAGCTAAATTTTGGTACTAATGTAGCTCATATACTGAGGTTGTTTCCTGCAAAATTTGGTATTTTTCCAGTACCATTTCGTTACTCAAATAATGTTTCAAAACTGCCTCTTTAATCTGGAAAATTTTCCCCAGCTTTGAGCACTGTTTGAATTCATTTCGGTTTGACATTCATTTGTTTGAATTTATGGCTGAAATTTGGTATGAATCTATTTGATATATGGAAGTATTAGTGTGCCAAATTTGAAAATTTTTTGACTTGAATTCGTCACTCAAACACTGTCTTGAAAACTGCCCTGTATCTTCATGTTTCCAGAAATTGCAGAATTGCAAACTGCCCTTGTTTGAACTGTTGTCATTTCATGCTCGGATGTCGGAATTGAGTTCCGTCAGTGGCTGTTGAAACTCCTTATGTATTACTATATTGTGTATGAATTTCAGAGGTTAAATAATTTTCTGTAATTTTTGGCAAATTTTCAAAGTGCTCTGGATGTCCAGCCTGATAAGCACTGTCTTTTTACTGTAGCAGAATGTTTAACGAAAATCTGGGTTAATTTCGTCCATAATTTTAATTTGATGTCTTCTGAAAAGTTTTAGAGCTTTCAAAGAGGTTTCCAACGGTACCAAATGAGCAAAATTCTGACTTTTATAACTTGAGTTATGATTTTTCAAAGTTTTCAGCCCAACTTGGGAAATCGTCGAACTTTCGAGTTTTTGAACTAAACTTGACTGGTGATTAGAGAACTCATTTTGTTCTCTTTTAATTATTTTAGGCAAAGTGCTGATTTTGCAAGTGATCCAAACTTGAACTCAGAACCTTGATTGATCGCGGAATAGCTCTCACTTATTCTCAACAATTGGTGAGTGTCCAAGTGCATGTTTACTTGCTTCAAATGATGTTAATAAATTGAAAGCATGCTTATGCTCCACGGTGAGTGTACTTTATCAAGGCCACATTCTTAAATTGTCTCAAACTGAGTTTAACTATTTAAATGGTTACTTGTTTGACCGCTTGAATTGATTGGACTGTTTAAACTGCTTATAATCAGACGCCCAAACCCCATCGGATCCCTTCGCCTTGTCCCAACAATGTGGGCTAGGGCAGGTTGGGAAAACCATGGTTTTACTGTTTAAAGTACGCCGGTTGGAATGAGTCCACCGATTTGGCATACTCATAGTGGGTTGCCAAACACTTTTCAAATTTAGAGTTCGCCCGGCCAAGGGGTGTAAGTAGACGGAGAGGGAGAAAAGTGATGAATATAGACCGTCAGAGAGTGAGTGGTTGACTGAGTGTCAACCCGCGGGCTTGAATTGATACGGGTGAAGAAAATAATTGCAGTAGAATTGGAAACGTGGAGTCACAAATCCTTTAAATTGTATTGTTTTAAAAGCTTTATTGCTAAATTCACTGTTTGGCTCTTTTATTGTTTTATTAATTTATTTAATTGCTTTGAGTTGCCTGTGCATGTTTTCTTGGCCTCACTGAGCGTTAGCTCATCCCAATTTGTTTTCCTTAGCAGGTTTCGAGAAGAGGCACGTGAATCGAGGAAGTTAGTACTTGTATAGGATTTTCCCCTTTTTGTGTAAGATTGAAATTAATAGATGAATTTGATGGTTTACGATATTTTGGAGTTTTTATCAATGTAATTTTGATGAAATTTTGGGGTCTGTGTTTTGTGAGAGTTTATTAGTAATTTTAATATCTCCTATTGATGACTTTACGAATGAATGTTTGGATTAATATTTGGGAATTTGTAGTGAGTCCCAGAGTCAAGACAAATGATACCCTTGGTCCTCTGGGAGAGGTGGGGCTGTTACATGACGGGCCTAGAATCTTAGTAGAGGCTTATTAGAGTACGTTATTCCAAGTCCAATACGGATTTGGCTAGTTAGGATTTTGCATATATAAGGCATCACGCCCCGAATCCGAACTCCTGGATTGGATTTGCAACGTGGCACGCCTTATCTATGAGATCTTACTCCCACAAATACAAGGTAACATGATCATAACTTGTAAAAATTCACTAAAATTTAAAACTTACAAATGCTAGAGAAATATATACCGTATTTAAACTAAGATAATTGCTAAACTCTTATTCTATACTACCAATATAAAACGTATATCTATCTACCTCTGTCTTATCTTCTATTCGTACACAAACTCGCTTTTGTGTATTGCCAAAAAAAGGAATGGAAATGTGTGTTGAGCGATAGATACTAAGTAGATAGTACTGATTCCCCTATCGGATCATATAGCTATATACATAATATGATTTTGCAATTTTTTTCACACAATACCACATGCACATAATAAAATAAAAACATTTGGAAACTGACAGGTGCCGAACCTGTACAATAATAAATATTAAAACCTAACTGTCCACAGGAATACTCCCGAAGTTAAACTGTAATCGATCAAGGACTCCGGATGTGCAATGGGTTACTAGCTTCACCCGATTCCAAGGAGTTTACCAACCGATACACCGTAGATTAACCAGAGAATTTAATTAATTTGCAAAAGTGGCAAGTAGGGTCGTCTCCTCAGGGAACGGTGGGAAATTGTCTCTTTCCAGGTCACAGTAAAAATGGGGGATTTGGATGGAATAGAACTAAAAATAAAGTAAATAAATTGAGAAATGAAAATACCAACTAAAATAAATCACCAAGGAACAATTAGAGAATAATTTAATAGAAATGCAAGTAGTGAAATTTCTACCCAAAGGAACAACTTTTCAGCACACCCAATCATTCATCATCGATGCAAGAATAATTCAATCATTCATCACTAGGTTAGTTATAGTTATCAACAAGCTCACAAACCAGCCTTTTCCTTACTTTTTTTTAATGCACCGCTGACCGCTTCCTCAACCGATAACAACCCTAGGTACCTAATCGTAGGAATTTAATTATCCAATTGCATTAAAAGTTAGAAAACCCAACCCTAACCAATGAACGCTAAGAGGGTCCATTTAAGCTAGATCATACGCTTCCCCAACATAAACCATTTATGGTGGTCGCCACTTGTAATTAACTAAATGAACGACATTTATTCAATTAGTTAATTTGACAAGGCTATTGAGTTAATTCAAATACCTGGCCACAATACTCAATTAACGGAGTAACCCTCAATCAATTAATCCAGAAAACGTACAAATAGTAACAAATTAAAAGAAAGGTTAGAGATTCGATTAGATCTCACAAATTTCCTGGACCGCCTCGAAGCTGCCCCCTTGAGTAGACTAGGGTTCTAGCCGCTCCTCATGGGGAATTTCATCCAACAGTTGTTTAGGAATTTATCAACCATGGAAGTAACGAAAAAGAAACGAAACAGCGAATTTAATTGACAAGCTTCCAAATCAACGAAAACAACCAAATCAGCCAAGTTCACCTGCCTTGGTCACAATCCAGACTAATCACAAGGGAAGGGACAAAACGAAAGGAAGAAAAATGAAGACGCAGGCCAAACTTTTCCTCTCTCAAACTAAGTGATCAATCACGACAAAAATATTGAGGAAGTAAGAAAACGATGAAGACTTTTGTTCCTCTCATGTCAGTGGATTTTTCCTCCCCCATGGCTGATGGTAGCAAATCAAATAAAACCTAAGCTTTCCTATCAATTAGGAAACCTAGTCCCAATTGAGTCTATTTTCCAAAAAAGCATTAATAAAGTAAATAAGGAAACCAATTACTAAAAAATCCCTAATTAAAAGGGTCTTCAACCAATTACTGAAAATAAATAAAGTCTTCCACCAATGGTGGAAATTGTCAAAGGATTTCTTCCACGTAATTCCTTCTTCAGCCCAATGTAGCCAATGGCCTATCCTTGAAGGTCTTCTGAATTTTCACCAAAAATAGAGCTTTTAATCTTCAATTAATTCCAAGAACCTAAAATCAATACCAAAACCAAATATGAGTAGAATAAGGCAATTAAAATCATATCTAGGCCATAATTTAGGGAAAATGTCCACAAATAAAGCATGTAATTTAGGACTTAACAATTCCCCCCACACCTAGTCAATGCTTGCCCTCAAGCATTCAAAGACTCAAAAATCAAATTCAACCATAGAATAGCATAATATCATAGCACAAATAATCCACATTTCCTTGACAATCTCATCAGAATCAGGATATTCAAAACTTGACAATCCTCACATAGGTAATAGTGTATGCTCTCAGCACTCGAGATTTTTAATAGGGAAATGTACGCTCAAATCAACACCATAGAAAGAAATTACCATAAGCTTGCTAATCTATCACATCTCCACCACTAAATAAGAATTCAAATGCAAAAATCAAAGGGTCTTTAACAAGGGTTGTAACGGGGCTTAGGGCAAAGGTTGGACAAAAGGTAATTTAGGCTCATAAATATCAAAGAAAATTCCAAAATGTCTCTTGTATGAATTTAGATATCACAATCATTCCCATATTTGGCTCTTAAGCATGACAACAACTTCTCGAGTATAGCAAGTGCATACAAAACAAAAGGATTAATTCCACTATCAAAACACAGCACTTTGTTTTTTTTTTCAAACGTGCTTCACCCATACTTTTTCCTTTTTTCCTTTCGTTTTCTCTTTTTTTTCTGCCTTTTGTTTTTTTCTTTTTTTTTCTTTTTTTTTCATCATTTTTTTTTCTCTTTTTTTTTCTTTTTTTTCTTGTTGTTTCTCTTTTTTTTTTCTTCAAAGAAAACACTAATAACATATGAACATAAAAGCACTTGCTAACTAGAAGTACAATCGCCTTCTTTACTCATGATATCCTCATACAAAAGAACATTAAGTCACTCCTTTGACATAAGGTTCAAACAACGAGGTCTATAACAAAAACGGGTTAGAAGGTGATCAAAAGTAATGTTTAAACAAAGAAAAAGGTCTAAGGTCCAACTTGGTCAACTAGTGGAAAATATAGTCAAGGTGGGTTTTTAGAAAGCCAAAAAGGGTAAATCCTAATTGCCCTTATCATATCCTTGCACCAAATTCAATAATGTGGCCTCGACACGTATATCATAGCAAGTTCTAGAATAATCTAACTAGGTGTGATAATTACACTCAAAAACAAATTCAAAGCAACATTTGAATAATGATCAATTTAAGCTCAAAAACTCACAAATGGCTATATATGTCAAGAACATCCCTTTTTCAAGTCAATTGCAAGTGAATAATGGAATATTCATGTCATTTCCATTCTACTACTCTTGATTGCAATTTAACCACAAAATACCCACTCATCATAAGAAGACAACACCAACAAGCAACTAGAGAATAAAATGAAAAAAAAAAATAGAAACTGAAGGTGAAATCAAAACCACGAAAAATTAAAATAAGAGTTATCAAAGCTCATCAAAGCCAAACTAATCCCCCCCACACCTAAACATGACATTGTCCTCAATGGAAAAAGAGAAGAGAAGGAACGGAGGACTCCCCTGAAGAACGAGGCTAGGGCCGGGGAGGAACGATAGGTAGGGACCTCATAGACTCAAAGAAAGCCTCCATAGTCCCCGCCATGCAGATAGCTGGAGCTCAATAGCCTCCAAACCACCATCCATGTGATGAAGCCTGCTCCTCCATGCGATGAAGACGGCATCCACGTAAAATGGTGGAGGGCAGAGGAAGGACCGCCCTCATCGAGGAGTGTAAGGACCAACATCCCGAGAAGCCACGATAGAAGTGTAAGTACGGGGCACCGGTTCACCAGGGGGTGTAAAGTGACAATCACCGACGCACCAATGATGCCCATTCGCCCAAGCAATCAACGCCTAGAGGTCCCAAACAAGCCACATGTTTGGGCTTTTCAGCACGGGTTGCAATGCCAAGTTGAATCATTTGATCAGCCAAATATGTAATGACAGAGCCCAGAATTAATGGTTTATTAGGCCGAGAGATGACCGTCTGGATTTGAGAGGCGACCCAACACCCAAAATTTAGCCTCTTTGTTGACCATGCACCACAAAAAAATAGAACTCAGCCTTGGTAAGGGTGCCGAGTTGTCCCTTCGTCTGAGAATGTATAAGTTAGAAGTCGTTGAATCAATCGCAAAACAGATCCTTCAAAAGTAAGCCTTAGATTTGCTAGGTTGTACACCCGCTTATCAATGGACCACCTCCAAATGTCAATATAGTCGAAACAAAAGGCTTCACATAATCACAAGCATGTAAGATAGGCTTCGGATGTAACCCCGCCTCCACAAATCCCAACAAAGACATTAAAGTCGAATAGACAAATGACACACATGACCCATTAATCGAAATTTAATCACACCAGGGGTATCCAAAGTGCAATTAGGGGGTCGAACAAACTGAAAAGTGGAGTAAAATTCCCACGACAATTCAGAGTGGGGCCACCACGTAAATCTCTCCCAACCAATATTAGAGAATAATTGAAAAACTTCATCATCGACCTTTAACTTAGCAACAGTGGCAGGATGGATGCACTTACAAGCAGCAAATGGCGCCCCTAATCCGCTTCAAAACGAAGCCCTGTTGCTCAACAGCCAACCCTCAAGAGACGCCCCACATGAATGCCATCATGGCATAAACCCGTAGGTAAGCCTAACCGGGAACGTTTTCTAGGTCGAGAAGTAGTAGCTCCCGAAGGTGGTGATGGTTTAGGCCTAGAAGGAGGGGGCTCCAATTTGATTGGGGCTTTTCCTTTTTTCAAAGACTTATGTTTAGTTTTAGCCATGGCTAGGCTATCAAAATCCCAATGCTCACAGAAGAGGCCACAAACACCCAGTTAAAACCACAAAAATCAAAAAGCACCAACAACTGCCCAGGAATATCAACAACTCAACAATTGCAACAGGCCACCATTACCCAGAAATTGCACCAGAAATCACTAATACTAACAATGACCAACTACGGTAGTTAATTCAATTCCAGGAAATAGCACACAATGCAGACAAAGAACCAAGCAACTCAATCGTCAGGCCATAACAATAATAGAATAAAATCGGACCTCAGCTAAGCAAGTAAAATCTGGCATCAGCTACACTTAGACTAATCGGCCTCACCACGAAGAGAAATTGGAAGCTTAAAACCGAGACAAGCGAGCCAAGCAACGGTAATGGAGTACAGGACAATTTGGGCTTCGCTTAATCTCAAAATGGGGTTGGCTCGAGAACGGAACCGGAAACCGGTGGCGGCAGTAGAAGTGGGTGACGACAACGGAGGTGGCGAATGGAAGGACGAAGAAGCGCCGGCGGCTGCTCCACGCGAGAAGACGAGGCTCGGAAGCAGTAGCAACAGGGTCGGCGAGCTTCCCACAAGGCTAGGCAGCAACCGCGACAACGAAGCAAGTCCAGCGGCGACGCGGAACATCACGGTCAGCAAAGGAAGAAAGGCTAAGGTAACCCATGGGCAACAACAGCTTCAAAAGACAGTTTGAGGTGGGAGGGCTGACGGCGACGACAAAGTTTGGTGGAGAACCCAAGAGGCCGGCGACTTCGAGTAGCAACGGCGAACAGCGAGGCAACAGAATGGACGGCGAAGCAGCAAAGCAAGAACTCATGACCTGAGCAACAAAGGTCGACGGAGGTCATGGTGACCAAGTGTCGGGCAGCGGACTGAGCAAACAAGAACAAAAAGGAAAAGAAAACAAAAGAAAACAAGGAGGAAGAAGATGGGTAGCGGCGGAAAAGGAAAGGGAAGAAAAAGAAGGAAAACAAAACAGAGACCAAAAAGGGAAAGGAAAGGAAAACGCCAGGGCCAAGTTTACTCCTGTCCCGGCGTAAGACTTCCAAGATTACAGCCAAGGCACGCCATAACGTGGAGAGTCTTCTGACCAACTCCCGCTTTTGAAACACTGGGCGTAAGACCAGATTACACGCCAGAACGATGGAGAGTCTTCGACCAAAATGTTGTGTAGATGAAAATGTGACCAGAAGACTTTCCTCCTTACAACCAAGGCACGCCCTAACTGTGAAAGTCTTCTGTCCAAGCCAAACGAAAAACTTCACTGCACCAAATTTTGGCACACACATCCAAGGCCTACAAACACAAAATTCCTGTTAAAACAAGAAAATGAAAGAACCCAAGAAATAAAAAGTTATAAGGATGGACTCATCAAAGCTTAACAAAACGAAATAACGAAATGGAAAAATGCTTGGTTGCCTCCCATGCCTTTCTTTAACGTCTTTGGCTAGACCTAACAAAAGCTCTCAAGTTGTAAAATTAGGATCTTCAAGAGTGATAATCTCCACTTCCTCAACATTGAAACCTTCATAATAAGGCTTGAGGCGATGACCATTAACTACAAACTTTTGTCGGTCTTTAAACCGTGGATTTCGCACCAAAATGAAAACATTAGAGACGACAAATGGACCAATCCAACGAGAACTAACTTACCGTGAAAAAGTTTGAGTCTTGAGTGATAAAGAAGCACTTTTTGTCCCACTTCAAATGTTTTTCTTGAAATCTGTTGGTCATGAAAAACTTTGCTCCTCTCCTTGTAAATCCATGCATTCTCATAGGCTTCATTCCTTAACTCCTCTAATTCCTGTAATTGGAGTTTCCTATTCTCCCCAGCACCCTCGAGATGCATGTTGCACTGTTTAATAGCCCAAAATGCCTTGTGCTCATATTCTACAGGGAGATGGCACGGTTTACCAAACACCAACCTATAGGGAGACATCCCGATAGGTGTCTTATAAGCGGTCCTGTAAGCCCAGAGTGCATCTTCTAACCTCAAACTCCAATCCTTCCGATCGGGGCGGACCATTTTCTCCAAGATTGACTTGACTTCTCTATTTGAAATCTCCGCTTGTCCATTGGTCTGTGGATGATATGAGGTGGAAACTTTATGATTTACTCCATACCGACGGAGCAAAGCTGCAATTACCCGGTTACAGAAATGCTTTCCCCTATCGCTAATCATGGCCCTTGGCATTCCAAAGCGAACAAAAATATGGCTTTTCACGAAATCTGCAACTACTTTAGAATCATTAGTCCGGGTGGCTTTGGCTTCCACCCATTTGGATACGTAGTCAACAGCCAGTAAAATATATAAAAACCCATAAGATGAGGGAAAAGGACCCATGAAGTCAATACCCCAAACATCAAAAATTTCACAAAATAATATGGGGGTCTGGGGCATTTGGTCTCTACGGGAGATATTACCTACCCGTTGACATCTATCACATGACTTGCAAAACATGTAAGCATCTTTAAAGAGGGTAGGCCAGTAGAAACCACTTTCTAACACCTTACGAGCAGTTCGCTTAGGGCCAAAATGGCCACCACATGCATAAGAGTGACAAAAAGTTAAAATGGAATTGAATTGACTCACTCACGATCTACGCATCACTTGATCAGCGATGACTTCCAAAGATAGGTCATCCCAAATAAAATATTTGGCATCACTCCTCGCTTATCCCTCTTAGCCTTTGGCCAACCTGCAGGTAATTGATTAGTGACTATAAAATTTACAATATCAGCATACCAAGGCGTAGACGAATTAATGGCAAGCAATTGCTCTTCAGGAAACGCCTCTCAACGGTGGGTCCTTCAGATTTGTAAGCACGCACTCAAGTGATCAGCTACTAGGTTCTCTCGCCCCACTTTATCCTTTATCTCCAAATCAAACTCCCAGGAGCGTAATCCATCGGATGAGTGGTGGCTTTGCATCCTTCTTTGTCAACAAGTATCTCAAGGCTGCATGATCAGAAAAAATTATTACTTTTGCACCCAATAAATAAGACCTAAATTTTTCTAGTGCAAAACAACAGCTAATAATTCTTTCTCAGTTGTAGAGTAATTAAGTCGAGCCCATTCGTGGCCTTGATGCATAATAGATCGCGTGTGCTGCCTTGCCAATTCTTTGTCCCAAGACTGCTCCCATCGCATAATCACTTTGCCGCATTATTTCAAATGGGAGGTTCCACCGGTGGTTGAATGATGGGTGGCGATGTCAATGACTCTTTCAATTTATCAAACGCCACCTTGCATTCGTTGGTGAAGTCGAACGGTATGTCCTTTTGCAACAACTTGAACAGGGGCGCTCCAACTTTTGAAAAGTCTTTGATGAATCTTCTATAAAATCCTGCATGACCTAAGAAGGAACGTACCTCCCGTACACTTACGGGGTAAGGTAAAGCAGAAATAATATCTATTTTTGCTTTATCTACTTCTATTCCCTTAGCCGACACAACATGCCCTAGGACAATACCATGATCCACCATAAAGTGGCATTTTTCCCAATTAAGAACCAAATTCGTTTCCATGCATCTTTTCAAAATTAGAGCTAGATTATCTAGACATTCTTCAAAACTATTCCCATATACACTAAAATCATCCATGAACACCTCAATAATCTTTTCTACGTATTCAGAGAAAATACTTACCATACACCTTTGAAATGTGGCTGGTGCATTACAGAGGCCGAATGGCATCCTCCGGTAAGCAAAAGTACCGAATGGGCACGTGAACGTGGTCTTTTCTTGGTCTTCTGGTGCAATGGCAATTTGGAAGTAACCTGAAAAACCATCAAGGAAGCAATAGTAAACACGGCCAGCCAATCTCTCTATCATTTGATCAATAAAAGGGAGAGGGAAATGGTCCTTGTTTGTGACGGCATTTAATTTCCTGTAGTCTATGCATTGACGCCATCCTGTAGGCTTCCTGACAGGGACCATTTCTCCTTCTTGGTTCTCCTCTACAGTTACTCCCGCCTTTTTGGGACCACTTGACTGGCTCACCCATGGCTATCCGAGATAGCAAATGTGATACCCACCTCCAGGAGTTTAAGTATCTCCTTTTTAACTACTTCCATCATAAGTGGGTTCAATCTTCGTTGAGCTTGCCTTACCGGCTTTGCATCAGCTTCAAGCCGTATCCGATGCATGCACAAGGATGGACTGATACCTTTTATGTCTGCTATGCTCCACCCAATCGCCTCTTTATGATCTCTAAGAAGACACACTAACTTCTCCTCTTGACTTGGCGATAATTGTGAAGAAATAATAACTGGAAGTGTCTCCTTATCTCCTAGAAAGGCATACTTCAAATGGCTCGGGAGAGGTTTGAGCTCTAACTCTGATGCCTGCACAACAGAAGGCAACAATTTTTGTTGGATTTCCGGTATAAAAAGAGAATTTACTTCATACCTTGAGGAAATAGGTGGGAGTGAATGCAAGGCCTCAAGCACATGGCACAACTCCTCACTGATCTCCATCTCAGGAGGTTCTCCCAAGTCCAAATTCTTGGTTAATGCCACCTCTAGTGCATCTTTTCCATCTAATTCAAAAGTTTCCTGTACAAGGGGCTCAATAACACTTAAAGCAAAAATTGAGTTAGATTCTTTCGGGTACTTCATTGCATCAAAGATATTAAAATGTACAGTTGCCCCATCAAATTCCATTGATAAAGTACCCTCATTCACATCTATTTTGGTTCTAGCAGTGCTTAGAAAAGGCCGACCTAACAAGATAGGTGACGGATTTAATGCTCTTTCATCTCCCATATCTAGGACATAAAAATCTGCTGAAAATATAAGCTCATTAACTTGCACCAAAACATCTTCAACTAACCCCTCAAGATAAGCATTAGTACGGTCTGCTAGTTGAATGATGATGCCAGTCTCCTTAAGTGGCCCAAGATTTAGAGAGGTATAAATGGTTTTAGGCATCACATTAATTGAAGCCCCTAAATCTAGCATTGCTCTCCTAATTATGGTATCTCCTATTTTACAAGGGATTGTGAACATACCTGGATCCCCACACTTGGGTGGGAGCTTCCTTTGAAGTACAGCTGACACGTTTTCTCCCACCACCACTCTTTCATCACCCCTTAGCTTCCTTTTATTGGTGCACAAGTCCTTCAAAAATTTTGCATACTTCGGTACTTGCTTGATTGCATCCAGTAAGGGGATGTTAATCTCTATTCTCCGAAACACGTCCAAGATTTCTTTTTCCTTTCTCGCCTTTTCGTCTTCTCCAACCTACAAGGAAAAGGAGGTGAATTAGATTTAACCGGAATTGAAGGATTAGAGGTTACCTTGGGCTCAGGGGAATGTGTCCCTCCTCTTCTATCTCCTTTCAATCTCTTCTTCATTTTGCTTTTGCTCCTTTGACTTTGGCCCTTCCACCTCTCTACCACTTCTCAATGTCATAGCACTGACATTTTTGGGGTTAGCCTCAGGCTGTGATGGCAATTTCCCAAAAACGTGAGACTCCGGTTGATTGCAGAGCTATGTGACTCATTTGAGACTCCAAATTTTTCATACCGCCCTAGTCTCCCTGTTGAAACGGGTAGTGCTGCTGAAGTTGAGCGTTGCTCTGAAGTTGAGCAACTAAATTCTTTACAATATCCTCTAAAGAGCTTCCGGATTTGTAGATGAAGGTTAGGATTTTGCTTGATAGGGCTGCTGAAACTGGGACGGTTCACAAATGAGTTTTGAGGTTTGTTCCCGTGAAGTTGAAATTGGGGTGGTCTCGCCACCCTGGATTATATGTGTTGGAGTATGGATCATATTGCCTACGGGGCACGAATCCGCCTCCAGCCATGTTAACCTGTTCTACTCCCTCTTCTTGCAAAGTAGGGCATGCATGGGTGGCGGTGTTTGTGCGATCCCACAAACCTTGCTTGAGTGCATGTCCCATAGCCGCTTGTCGAATGGCGGATGTTAACTCGACAACCGCTGTTGAACGATGAGGATTCTATTTCATTGACTCTACGGGTGGGGTTAGTTTCACGGCAGCCAAATTGCTGTGAATTTTCTGCCATTTCCTCAATGAGATTCCAAGCTTCCCTCGGTGTTTTATTTACCGCTGCTCCCGGCAAAGCATCAATGGCTGTCCCGCCGATGATTGAAGTCCTTCATAAAGTATCGATTAACAGCTTGTTCACTAATGATGTCGGGCATCTAGTGCACAACTTGTTGAACCTTTCCCAATAGTCGTATAAAACTTCCCCGGGATATTGCTTAATACTGCATATCTCCTTTCTCAAACTTGCAGCCCGGGATGCAGGAAAGTATTTTTCCAAGAACTTCTTTTTTAATTGAGCCCAAGTTGTGATACTACCTGCTGGTAGGTAGTACAACCAATCTTTTGCTCCATCTTTGAGGGAGAAAGGGAATGCTCTGAGTTTAATCTGTTCTTCAGTGACCCCAGGAGGCTTCATACTGGAACATATCACTTCAAATTCTTGAATGTGCTTGTGGGGTTCTTCACCAGACAAACCATGGTATATGGGCAAAAGATGGATTAGCCCAGATTTCAACTCGAATGAAGTATTCTCAGCCAGAGTTGGAAATGTAATGCACAGGGGCTGCTGAGTGAGATCCGGAGCAGCCAATTCTCTTAGTGTTCTAGGAGCGTTGGCCATGTTCATTTCTTCTTCGGAATCACTCGATTGATTAGTTGGAGATTCTGGCAATTGGGATTCCGAATATGTAGTGGCCAAAATTTCTTCTCTGTGCTCCCTGGTCTCCTTTCTTAGTCTACGGGCGGTCTTCTCTACCTCAGGATCGTAAGTCAACTCACCTGTACGAGAAGAACGTGGCATAAACTAGCAACAGTACCAAATATCAAAAATAAACAAATAACCCAAAAAGAAACAAATTAACCAAAACACCCGGCAACGGCGCCAAAAAATTGACAAAATAACCTGCAATAATAAATATTAAACCTAATCGCCCACGTGAATACCCGAAGTTAAACTGTATCGATCAAGGACTCCGGATGTGCAATGGGTTTCTAGCTTCACCCTGATTCCAAGGAGTTTATTGAATCCGATACACCAGAGAATTTAATTAATTTGCAAAAGTGGCAAGTAGGGTCGTCTCCTCAGGGAACGGTGGGAAATTGTCTCTTTCCAGGTCACAGTAAAAATGGGGGATTTGGATGGAATAGAACTAAAAATAAAGTAAATAAATTGAGAAATGAAAATACCAACTAAAATAAATCACCAAGGAACAATTAGAGAATAATTTAATAGAAATGCAAGTAGTGAAATTTCTACCCAAAGGAACAACTTTTCAGGCACAGTCCAATCATTCGATCATCGATGCAAGAATAATTCAATCATTCATCACTAGGTTAGTTATAGTTATCAACAAGCTCTGACAACCAGTCTTTCCTTACTTTTTTCGACAGCCCAATGACCGCTTCCCTAACCGATAACAACCTTAGGTACCAATCGTAGGAATTTAATTATCCAATTGCATTAAAAGTTAGAAAAACCCAACCCTAACCAATGAACGCGCTAAGAGGGTCCATTTAAGCTAGATCATACGTTTCCCCAACATAAACCATTTATGGTGGTCGTCACTTGTAATTAACTAAATGAACGATTACGTATTCAATTAGTTAATTTGACAGTGGGCTATTGAGTTAATTCAAATACCTGGCCACAATACTCAATTAACGGAGTAACCCTCAATCAATTAATCCAGAAAACGTACAAATAGTAACAAATTAAAAGAAAGGTTAGAGATTCGATTAGATCTCACAAATTTCCTGGACCGCGCCTTCGAGTTGCCCTTTGAGTAGACTAGGATTCTAGCCGCTCCTCATGGGGAATTTCATCCAACAGTTGTTTAGGAATTTATCAACCATGGAAGTAACGAAAAAGAAACGAAACAGCGAATTTAATTGACAAGCTTCCAAATCAACGAAAACAACCAAATCAGCCGCCAAGTTCACTGTCTTGTGTCACAATCCAGTGACTAATCACAAGGGAAGGGACAAAACGAAAGGAAGAAAAATGAAGACGCAGGCAAACTTTTCCTCTCTCAAACTAAGTGATCAATCACGACAAAAATTGAGGAAGTAAGAAAACGATGAAGACTTTTGTTCCTCTCTTGCGTCGTGACTTTTTCCTCCCTGGCTGATGTGGTAGCAAATCAAATAAAAACCTAAGCTTTCCTATCAATTAGGAAACCTAGTCCTAATTGGAGTCTATTTTCCTAAAAAGCATTAATAAAGTAAATAAGGAAACTAATTACTAAAAATCCCTAATTAAAAGGGTCTTCAACCAATTACTGAAAATAAATAAAGTCTTCCACCAATGGTGGAAATTGTCAGGCGTAGGATTTCTTCCACAGAATTCCTTCTTCACAGCCCAATGTAGCGCGCCTACGGCCTATCCTTGAAGGTCTTCTGGAATTTTCACCAAAAATAGAGCTTTTAATCTTCAATTAATTCCAAGAACCTAAAATCAATACCAAAACCAAATATGAGTAGAATAAGGCAATTAAAATCATATCTAGGCCATAATTTAGGGAAAATGTCCACAAATAAAGCATGTAATTTAGGACTTAACAGAAACCTTTCAAATATTACATACATATATTTCATAAGTGACATCCACATAAGTAACTTCCATCTAGCGTGGCACTTAGTCCCATGGGTTCTAGAGAGACCCCTGCCTAATGTGACATGAAAACACATAGCATGATATGAACATAGTCATTGAACATACTTGCAAATCATATACATAGCAGTCATATTGTCTTATTTTATAAAACACAGATCTTAACAAATACATGCAATATCCGGTTTCTAAGTACTCAAATTAGAGCTTAAACCTCTTCTAGGAGAGCGACCAAGAGATTTCACGATTATTCCCTTACCACATGATATGATATAACATGAGTCAATCGTTCGGACTTTATACCAGTTGCCATGAATGTCAATCGTCCGGACAATACCGGTTACTATAACCATACATATCCGGACTATAATACCTACTATCTATTTCATGATTGTTCAGAACTCATTTCACACATCACATATATTTTCCTTTATAAAAATACGCCACTCATTTCATAACACATAGCATAGTACAACATTTCAAATAGGCATACATGATCCATTTTTCATATACTAAAGTAAAACATTTATTTGAAAAAATTCATATTTAACATTTTGAAAAATACAGAGGGATAAGAACCACCTATTACAAATTGTTGACTTGAAACAAATTTTAACATGTCCTTAACTTGCGTCAAACTTATAATCAATAACATGTATACATTAATTAATTCACTTATCTTATTCTTCATGTAATTAATCCTACCTTAAACAACTCGAAAAAACATGTTTAGACATTTACTAAAGTGTACCTGAATAGTTTCTAAGGATAAAAGATTTCTCTTTTTGGAAAGTTTCCTAATTTAGAAAGTTTCTTAATTTAAAAAGATTTTCGTTTTTCAAAATTTCCATATTTAGAAATTTCTATATATTTTTTTATCCAAAAGAGGTATAATTTAATTATATATGAATACATGCTCTTTACTTGCTTACTCATTCATCTATTTCATTTATTTGTCTTATCTATTTGTTATTTATCTATTTATTTATGTATATAACTTATTCATGCACTTATACATTTAACATATTTACTAATTAGTTTATAATAGATATTTAACCTATTTATTCATTTATTAAAAGTATACCTTATTCATTTTATCTACGTAATTAACTTATTTACAAGTATTTGGTTATTTGTTTATTTAGTATTCACTTATTAGTTCAACATTTGTTCATTCAATATTCATGAGTATAACTTATTTATTCAATTGCTTATTTAAGCATTTATTATTCATGAGTATAATATTTATTTATTTATTTATTAGATGTTTCTTATCTATTTAGAAACGGCCAGGTTAGTGTATAATCAATTTAAAATTGAGCCGTGGACTTAATTTGTGTACTTTTATATAATATATGTCTTTTACTCAATTAAATTTATAAAAATTTTGGACCTTACTAACTAATCTTACCTTAAACAATTATTCATAAATTCTTCTTATTACTATTTATTATTATTATTTTATTTTATCATTATTTCAATAATTAATTAATTAATTATTACTATTGCTATTATTGTTACTATCAACGATTTTCTTAATTACCTTAGACTTATATTTATTATTATTATATTTACTTGATAATAATATTTAGGGATAATTTTAGAAACCTCTATTGAGATTTCTCCTATTACGCCTGGCTCCCCTGAAATTTTCAAAAGCATACTTAGCACCCCTAATAGGACGATGTGAAATTAGAAAATTTTGAAAGAATTATACTGACCCTAATATTTTCATAAGATAATTTCATAAACCTCCATTGAGTTTTCTCCTAGTTACACCTAGCATCTTCAAACTAAATTATATAAAAAGAAAATAATAAAAATTGCCACATTTAGGTCTTGTTTACTCCAAAATTTTCCTTTTATCTTGATTAATCGGGAAGAGTTGAGGGAAAAGTAGGGCAAAATCATTTATTTGGTAAAGAAGATGGCTAAGTTGCAGTTGAAATCATGAAAAGAAATGCATATTAAATTTACCTATAATGGTGTTCTACGATTAAAAATAAAATTTTTAAAAAATGATTAATCAATCGTATTAAAATAAAATTTGTGTTTTTTTTTTCAATCTAAAATTTTGGTATAGTTAGAAACAATGACCCCATCCTAGAAACTTAAAAAAAATAAAAAAATGATTTTTATTTCTTAATAATTTAGGGAATAGAAACTAAACATTCATTTGGTTCTCCTAGATGATAATTTTTTTGAGCCTATTGTTAAGGGTTAGGAAAAAATTATGAAATTTAAAAAGGCATACTTTCTAGCTCTAAAAGTTTTAAAAGAAAAAAATTACTCTTGAATAATGGTGTTCAATTATCAAAATAAAATTTTAAAAAAATTAGTTAACCAATGGTATTAAGATAAGAATGTTATTTCCTTTTAATCTTTATTTTTTAGTTTTTTTGTTAAGGAGTCGGAAACAAAATTATAAAATTTAAAAAGACATATTTTCTAGCTCTTAAGGTTTTAAAGGAAAGAAATTACTCCTAATTGCTCTTCTAGAAAACAATCTTCATTTGTTTTTATTTTTTATCTTCTGAAACTCAAAAATCAACTTGTAGAAGGGTAAAATTGATAGAAATTATCTCTCTCTCCTAGAAGAGGTATCAATTTGTAGAGGTTGTCATTCTAAGGGTACTAGGTGTAATTTTAAAAATATTAGACGAGTTAGGTGTGATTAGAGAAAACCTCAATGGAGGTTTTTAAAATTATCCCTAATATTTTAATTAATAATGCTTGGACTTCTATTAATGTGTCTTGGACTTAATTATTAAACATAAATCCTAATGATTAATTTTTATGATTCATAACAACATTTGGTTGGGGTTAGTGGTTCAATAATAATAATGATAACAATTTTGATCTACACCATGGTCTAGATTTAATTATGAGCTTATTTGTTTGGTAGCTTAGTAGGCCCATAAAAATTCTTGTTCTATTTTTTTTTTCTTCCCATTGTTTGATTGTGTTGTAAAACTAAGACTGGTCCAATATATATTTGACCCAAATGATAACTTTATCTTGGCACATGCTACTTAGTGATTAGTCCAAATATCCTAGTTACATAACCCAACTATAAACCCATTAGTTTCTGACATTATTTAAAAAACCAAATCCAAACCGTAGGAAAAATGTATCAATCCAATCCATCTTAAATAACCCTTCACTAAAGTTTGATCCGGTTCATGACCTAATTCCTAAATGGATCTTTTCTTCTTCCTAATTTCTAGAATTTTATTATTGTTTTATTTATTTATTTATTTTTCGGTAATTTCCTTCTCTTTCATTAGATCAGCAAGATATTTACACAAGTATAAGGGGCATACCCCTTTATCAATTTCAAAATTGAACAATCAAAATTGTAAACTAGTAACCTAACTTTTAGGAACAAATGCAAGAAGATATCCACCTATAACCTATACAGTTCGACCACTAATGATCAAAAGTGTTCCACCTATTACTACACAGTCCAACCACTAACGATTAAAAATTGACAAAGGAATATCTAATTCCATACTAAGCTGAAAATTCTCAGTCTTCCTCTCCATGTTCTTCCATCCTACTATAATCCCTCATATCTCCTTCAATACCATCTTAATAATACAATCCGGAGGATGCAACAAGCGTTGGAAAATCTGCTTGTTCCTACTGCACCAAAGATGATAAATTGTTGTAACAAAAGCTAAACTTCTCACATTACCAACAAAAGAATTTTGTGAAGCACTCTTTACCATCCATTGAAGTTCAATATCCCAGGTATTTGCAAGTCTGTACACAAGACATCTCCTCTATACACATTCCTAAACTTGGGTTGAATAAGGACATCTGAAAAAAATACGGGATTGAGTTTCCTAACACTTCAACAAAATTCATAGATAGGATCCACTAATAAACCCCAAGATGTTAGTCTCACTTTGGTGGTAAGTCTTTGCTTACAAGCAAGCCATAAAATAAAGGAGAACCTGATATTATGCTTTTTATCCCATACTATATTATACTAGGAGGAATCAACTTTTTAGAGCAGATTGAGTTGAATAAACACCCCTTGAATCCCATGTCCAACAAACAGAATTAGATGATTCAGGAAGAGGCATAAAGTAATCAAGTGTAGCTTCTATGAGTTGCTGCTTTTGGCCTTTTCTTCTTCTTCCAACTGGCCAATTCCATTGAGCATTGCACATGATATCTGGCACCTTCAAACAATCTAAACACCTTAGAAGATTTAGAAGATTAACAGAGAATGTATTTTTGAGTATTCCGATTGGATGCCACCAATCATACCATAATGATGTTTATGTACCATCACCAACAACCATTTTAATACAACCATTAATAAGAGGTCTGAATTTCAACAACTTTTTTCACCACCATGACGATTCTGTTTTGGGTTTAACAGCCCAAAAACTCTCATTCTTAAGTAAGTAAAAGTGTACCCACTGGATCCACAATGAGTCCTTCTTTTGGTTAATATCCCGTACATGTCTCATAGCAAGTGCTTTATTCCAAAATTTCAAATTCTTCAGCTGAAGTCCCCCTTCATTCATTGGTGACTTTGGCTTTCGTAGTCTTCAACTCAACTCCTGACCACAAAAATGCTTTAAGCACACTCTCAACTTTCCTGATAAACCACTTGGGAATAATAAAAATGCTTCCCTAATACACCATAAAACTATTAAGAACAGAGTTTTTAAGTGTCAATCACCCCCCATAAGATAGTTTCCTACTAGACCAGCTTTCGATTCTAGTAAGTATTTTATCCATAATAGGCTAGAAATCCATAGAAGACAATTTCGCAGAAACCAATGGCACTCCCAAATACTTAATTGGCAATTGACCCAAAGGTATACCAATGTATGAGTTCAATTCACAGCCAAATTCCTAAGAGATCCCAGCCACAAAAAATTTAGATTTAGTAGGATTAGGTTGAAGTCTCAAAAGTGCAGCAAACTCAACCAATACAAATTGGATGGTCTTGTAGAAGCCAATATGAAGAGATTATCAACAAATGAGACATGTGACAAATTGAACTACTAACACCTTGGATGGAAATCAAATCCCATTCAAGTAACATTAGCATCAAGCAGTTGTGAAAATACCTCCATCACAAGTAGGAAAAGGTAAGGGGATATTGGATCCCCATGCTGAAGTCCTCTCTCACTGGACAAGTAACCAACCAGAGAACAATTTAAATTCAAGGAGAATTTTGTAGTTGTAAAGCAGTTGAGGACCCAAGTTACAAATAAATAAGGAAAGTGCATAACATCAAGATAATAGCTAAGAAATCCCATCTGATAGTGTCATATGCTTTCATGATATTCATCTTTAGTACACGTCTAGCTTTATCCCCCTGTCTATGATAATTTCTAACCATTTCATGCATAAGCAGTACATTATCAGCAATTGATCTTCTCTTCAAGAATGCATTTTTCCTTCTAGACACGATCATCCAGCACATGCTTTAGTCGTTTGGTTAGCACCTTGGAGTAGCATTTATATACAATATTACAGCAAGCAATAGGCCTATATTCTTTCATACCAACAGGATTAGCTACTTTTAGAATTAAAGTAAGAATCGTACTATTCAAACCAGATGGCATAATCTGATCATCAAAATAGTATTTTACAGCTGCAATCTCTTCTTGTCCAACAATGTGCCAATTCTATACTGAATCCATCAGGTCCTGGTGTAGTACCTTCCTTCTTTCCAAATAAAGCTAATTGGATTTCTTCCTCAATTATGCTTTGATTAAGCATGTCAGCTTGAGCATCAAAGAATGTAATGGTGAGTATATCTGCCAACATTTCTCTCATTTTAGTAGTAAAAGTACCACTTTCCGAAAACGAATTCCTGTAAAAATTGACTGCCTCTTGTTTGACATCCTCATAGTTGGTGATTTTAACACCTTTAGAGTTGATGAGTGTAAGAATTCTATTACTAGTTTGGTGCATTTTGAGTTTCCTATGAAAAAAATGCTGTTTTAGCATCTCCAACTTGTAGCAATTTCAGCCTCAATTTATCTTTAAGAAAATGGTCTTTAGCAATCGTGTAAGAATTCTATTACAAGTTTGGTGCATTTTGAGTTTCCTATGAAAAAATGCAGTTTTAGCATCTCCAACTTGTAGCAATTTCACCCTCAATTTATCTTTAAGAAAATGGTCTTTAGCAATCATAAGATCAGCATATTGAAAAAGAATTTCCTTCCCTTTATTTTGCAGCTCGGTGTTATAGGGAAAATCTAATAATTGTCTCTGAATGGATACGAAGTTGTTCTCTCATATGTTGTACTTTATTTGAGATACTAGAATATTGCTTCTTATTTAGTACTTTCAACTCCTGTTTCACCATTTTCAACTTTGAACATAATACTTCCACATGATTACCCTTAATTGGTTGACTTCAAGCTTTCAACAATAAATCATTAAAAGAGCTGTGATGCATCCAAGTGGAGTGAAATTTAAAGGGCTCAAGTCCTGTATTGAAGTCTTCATTAGTATGGATATATAGAGGAGTATGATTTGAGTCTACAAGGTCCATAACTTCAGGTTCGGTATTTGGAAAGACATTAAACCACTTATCATCACACATGATTCTGTCCAATTTACAAAAAATTCTAGCATCTGAATCTCTTTTATTGCACCAGGTGAGGTTATAACCTTTTGACGGACAATCACCAATATCAAGATACTCCAAATAGGATTGAAATTCAGTTATAGCAACATAATTAAAGCCATCCCCTCCAATTTTCTCAGAGCAATAGTGAATTACATTAAAATCCCCCATAAGCAGCCAAGGATCCAAAACAATTACTGACTTTATTGAATGCAATTGTAGCCACAACAATCTTCTACTTTCGATATCACTAGCACCATAAACAAAAGTTAGCATAAATCTCTTTTTCCAATCTACATGCATCACATAACAACTAATAGATTGGCCAGCAACTATAAATATTTCCACATTGACAATCAAGGAATTCCAATAGAACCATATTCGACCCACTATGTTATAGAAGTATTATGAATACAATTCCAAGTAGGTAGAGTAGTAGAGAAAGTAGATTCAAAATTTGCTACTCTCACCTTAGTTTTGACAATTCTCATAATATGAATATTATTATTTGTAACAAATTTCGTAATCTTAGATTGTTTGACAGGGTCATTAAGACCACATATATTCCAACAGGCAATGTTTATGATGAGAATATAGGAGATTTACCTCCACCACCTTTCTTCCTTTGCTCCTGATTCCTAGTTAGAATTTGCAATGATCACTTAGGGCCCTACTCCACTCCAATTTTAGACTTAGTGTTAACAGCCAATAACTCCTCAAGACTGATTTCTATTCTTCCAATACTTGAAATGGACTCACCGTATTGATATTCATAGTTGTAGGAGATAATGGAGGAAACTCAATAATAGAAGCAATCAAGTTATTCGTTCTGCTTCAAGCCTTTCAAGAAAAACTGGAGATCCTGGAGAAGTCACTTCACGTGTCTAACTAGATAGATTAGGTTTTGAGATTGGAAGCTCATTTAGGGCTTGATTCACACCAGTTCTAGGGATGATGGATCCCCCACACTACTAACTAGAGAAGGTTTAACCTGCCTACCATGGTGTATAGACACTAGCCTAGCCATTGAAAGAGTAGCTTTAGGAACCCATATAGTTTTACTAATCAGTTTTTGAGGACAGAATTTCTCTACATTGGCCAAATTTATTGCAGCTTTCGCACCAACAAGGTAGCCATTCGTACTCAATCCTTTTTTTTTGGGTTCTTTAGAGTGCGCTAGACCCAATTACACATTGACAAGTCTAGGTATTGCTATGCCAATTACATCTTGTCGTAATGCCTCTCTCGTGGCTTGCGGTGGTTCCATCAAGTGTTCTAATCATCTCTGCATCCTCAAGCTCCTCTTTGCTAGATGATCAGTGATTACATTCCCCTCCCTCCAAGTGTGTTTCATTTGGCATTCCCATTCTCTTCTCAGTAAGCTTTGTATAGTCAAAATGAGATTATAGTGCTAGCTTTCTGGTGTTCACCGATCGATCCAGCCCCGGAATCCGTTTCTAGTAGAACTTTTCTGCAGCCAAGCTCCCATGCAAGCCTCAATTCGGATATCATTGCCCACATTTCTGCTGCTACATTACTTGCTTCTCCTATGGAGGCACAAAATCTTGCTATACAGCAACCATACACATTCCGAAAAAGTCCATCCGCACCTGATAACCTTGCTCTTTACCATGCTCATTGATAAAAGGAATCTTCTCAGGAAGTTTGTGATCTAACTTTAATTCCACACAAACTCAAGCATATGATAACCTTGCTTGCTATGCAGTCATACTATCTGTGTAGAGAGGCTTTCCTACAAAGCTAGCAAGTTTGCTAAGGCCATTCACAATATAGTAATGAAGCTTCAATCCAGGTAATTGAATCCAGATGGGAACTGACACAAAGTCTTCCTTAGATAAATTCATATTTGGAGTCCACATCTTGAGAAAAAACGACTTGCAAAAGACCAATGTGATTGATCTAATATTTGAGTTTTAACCTCCTCAGTAGAACATTTGAAAATAAAAATCTCAGACTTAAGGATTATACAGTCAACTTTGCCAATGTGCATTTTTGCTCGCAGAATTTCTTCATAACCTAAAAAAGGGGTGGTCGACCAAGGATGTAACCCACCAAAGCATGTTTCCATTTACCATACCATCAGATACATCTTCAGCCTTCAAAACAACACAATTTTTCTCAAGAGGAAAATAGAACAATCCGAGACCTTTATGAAAACACTGTTTCTCCTTTACAATTTCAGCCCAAAACAAACCCATATTACCTAAGGTGGAATTAGAAGATGCACAATTAGCAGGAATACTAGAGTCTCTTGCTTTATCTTCTTCTAGGCTAATCACCAAAGTTTCTCCAATCTTTTCACTAGCCCAATTGACTCTCGAAGTATGAGTTTGAGTAATATCTAGTCCTATCATAGACCGAACTTTCAAGCAGTTTTTCAAAGAAGGCCCAAACTCCATTGTGCTTACAGCTTGTAGCAATTTCTCAATTGGTTGAGAAATCACAGGGAAATGTAGGAAGATCCAGTAGGACACCAGAAGCTCTTGCAAAGGTTCAACCCTCTATTACACTTCTCCAAGCCAAAGACTAACAATGGTAGAGCTTCAGATATAAAGCTAAAATAAATTTGAGCAAATCACACCAACTACAATGAAGAGAGAGAAACTAAACCTGTTAGTATGCAATCGAAAGTTACAAGGATCAAAACCCCTAAATTTAACTCCAATAGCAAGCTCAAATGAGCAGAATGAAGAAAAACTCAGCATGCGAAGTTAGCCTCCCATGTCTAACATGTTTTATTTATTTATTTTTATTGTGTTGAAATGCTAATAATCAACTCTAATTTTCATCCCTAACACCAACCACCAACTTCACCACTGCCGTCATTGTCTTCTTCACTACCGATGATAGAGCAACAATAGTAGCAGCCACAGACGCTACTGCCTTTGCCGGTAAATTCGCTGGCTCTTGTTGGCAACCCTGAGAGTGAAGGAGGATCTAATGACCATCCTTGGTTTTCCTCCATGGCTGAAGCTTCAAGCTTCAACTGTGGTTCCTCTTTCTTTCTTTTTTTTTTTTTTAAATCAACCCCTCAAATTCCTTTCCCTTCAACTAAGGCTAGAAAACACCACTAATCATACTAATTTCACCCATGAAATCATAACATTAATTTAGGAAAGCTTTTACTTATTAATCTAAGAAGATTTGAGTCATTGAAGAGTGGTAACCATGGCCATAATTCATCCATTTTTCTATGAGTAATAAAAATATTGTTGGAATAAATTAATATAATAATAACATATTATTGATACATGTAAGAAAAATAATATCTTGAATTGAAGGAACTTACTTGATTAAATTGTGATTCCCACTTCCCTTGAGAGTTGCCTATTATCTGTAATTTGACAAAGAAGTTTTCGAGGCCTATAGTTTATCAAATGTAGAGAGGCAAAGAAAGCTACGTTGTTTTGATTTGGAGGAGATAATTTATGAACAACCTTATCCAATATTTAGGAACAACATGTGTAACAACCCATTAACTGTTGGTGGTTGAGCAAGAATAGGTTACTGGGTTAGTTTATCTAATAGGTACAAAATTCTTAATTTTATTATTTTGATATATTAGAATTAATAATAAAATAAATTCCTAAAACAAATTAGGAAAATTCTGGGGTTTCACATTCTATCCTCCTTAAATAAAGTTTCATCACTGAAACTCTCTTTTTTTTTCTTTTTCTTTTTTTTGAACAAAATCAGATCATCTATAAAGAGGGATTTATAATAAGTAGCGATGTAAAATTTAAAGTTATAAAATTTTCCAATTGCTTTGATATGTTAAAAGTGTTAGCAATACCATCTTACTATTTAGTTTATAGCAAAACATTGATTAAAACACCAAAAGTTTGTATACAAAGTGTGATTAAATATCCCATCTCAAATAACACTTTTTTTTAACATTCCTAAAGTAAAATATTTGATTATTTTGAAAAGAAAAATCTCCAAATTACTTCAAGTTTCAAATTGAAAATATATAAGTCGTAAAATAGTGTTTCTTTTATTCTTATTATTATTAACAAAACAATGCTTGAAAGAATGGTTAATCAATGAACAAAGTGACTAAAAGTGCAAATTGCATTATGTATTTATTTCTTTAGAACATTAAATAGAAAACAAACCAAATGAAATGATACCCTCAATGGTACCTCCACTTGCTCCCAAACTTCATCAAGTTTAGAGTTCCAATCCACTAGATAACTTCTTCAATTAATGGTGTAACAAACTATCATGTACATAAAAAGGTTCACACTTTGCTCACCCTAAATACTTTGTAGCTGAGTTATAGTGTTTTACAACTTCACCCAAGTTAACCCTCACTATGTTACAACTGATTGCCCACCAACCAACTAAGAACTATCATACAAGTGAGACTCACCTTTGTAGGGTTTTATTTCTCCTCAATGAAAAACTCACAAACTAGACTTTCCTACACCTATACAATAATCAAAGTTTCTTATTATCTCATGCTTAGAGGTATTTATATGTGATGAGAAATGGCTTAAAATAGCTCTCCAACATTCAAAACAATAGCTATTAGAAAACTAGCCGTTGGAGTATCAGACGCCCGATCCTTTATTGAGTGTCCAATACTAGCTATTGGGAGTACCGGACATTCGATAGGAGCGCTTGATACAAGCGTCTAATAGTATCGGACGTCTGATTCTTGAGAAAGCATCTGATACATATCAAAAACTCTCATTTGTTCTTGTTTTTCTTCCTTTCTTTTTCCAATGGATCATTATCTATTCTAATACATTTCTCACATAGAATCATTAGTCCAAATCATCATTTTGGTATGTTAATTATCAAAACTAAGGATTGATCAACTAAGATCAATAATTTATGACCTTGAGTTAGCCCAACAAATCATAAATTTTAGTTAAGTCATGACCTATTATTCCAAAATCTTATTTCATAGCAAAACTTTCTCAAGATAGATGACAAACTTGGGTTAGCTCGGCAAGTTGCATTCGATCAAGAAAATAGTACTTGCTATAATAATGGAAGGCAGCTTTTAACGACTTTTGTTATCCTGACTTAATATGATATGAGAGATTTTCTCATTTGATTATTAGGTCTCATCCTTAGCATACATCCGATTTATTAGGTCATACAAAATAAAGTGAAATAGACATGCTAAATGAAAAAATATAGATGATTACAGACTTTATTTAGCCTAGTTTCCTTGAGTCAAAAGGAAACTAGATGGTCGAATCCTAAGGGTAAACTTCAACGCTTGAAAATTGGTCTCCATATTGCTTCTTGGTGCCTTCTCCATAATCTTGCATTACATCCATGTAATTCTATTTAAATAATTTTAGAAAAAAAAAATCCACCTAATCTAATCCTTAAAAAGGCCAAAGCCCTAACTCTCCCTAATTTATATGTACATTAAATATAAATGTGGAAGAAACCTTGAGTTACATTCGAGGGGAATTAGATGAGAAGAGAATTATATCGAGAGTTTATAGAGAGGCATGGCATGCAAGCCATATTTAACAAATACCAATTGCAAACAATCAAACATTCAATCACAATCACATTGGTTCTAGTGCACAATCATTCATCATGCAATCATAAAATTCACCAATTAAATGAAAGCATACAAGTTAGAATCCAATTATGAATCATCACATGCTATATTTCCAATTTGATTGGAAACCATTCTTGAGTGACTATTAAGCAATAAACTAATTTAATACTCACGAAAGGATATAGCATAACAAAAATTGAACAACAAATTTGTCGAAAACAGCCCCAATGCTTCAGCTATGTCCTCTGGTTAATTTTAAGCATTATTTCAAACAATTTTGAAAAACAACTTTAACCCTTGAGCTAGTTTATTGCGAGAACCCTATAATTTCTCATGCATAATTCACTATTAATTCATTTAAGTGCATCATGTTCCCTTTAGTATAGTTATTTTGTATTGAATTAGTTCAAGAACCAATGGGGTGTACTTGTATATTTTCATCCCTAGTAAGTGTGGAATTACATGATGACTTTTAAACCTAAACTAAACTTGAGGGAATTAGAACATAATTAAGTGAGAGTTAAGAGATAGACATACCTTGAGCCTTTGCCACTTGTCATCATCTAAGTGATTCTTGACAAAGATAAAGGTTTACTTAAATAACCAAGCATCCATTCATTTCATTTCTAGTCTTTATTTTGTCTAGGAGAGAGAGAGAGAGGCCGGTCCTTAGAGAAGAAAAAAAGAGAGAGAGAAACTCCAAAACTCTAGCTTTGATTTCATGCTTAGCTAGTACGAAAACAAAAGAGAGATCACCAAGGTAATCATCAACCACTTCAGGCTTGGTAGAAGGAAGATAAGGCAACTTGGGAGGACTTCTTTGCTAACTTTGGTGCAAGGTAAATTCATTTAAACCCTAACTTGATGATGTTAGATTGAAGGTTAATGAATGTTTAATTGGTGTTTGAGGTTTTAGAAGCTTAAAAGAATGATTGCTTGGAAAGGTTTCTATTAGTAGCATTTTTTTTGAAGTAGGTTTGGTTAATTGCCTACTAGGTGTTTGATCTTTTGTCAAAGTTGTTATTGGTGATGTTTGTGTTGGTTTCTCTTGGTAAACTTGTATGAATTACACCCTAGAACATGCTAAGAACAAGTTTAGTACATTTGTTATGGAATTAGAATGTTTAGTTGGTGAATTGTGGACAACTAAAAGCTGAAAATTATCTTGCTAGGCTGGCCAAAGTCAAGAAAGGCATAAACAACCTTAATTCCATCATTTGTGTGATGATTTTGCCTTACTTTTGTTCAAGAAACTTGTTCCTACTTTAAGCCTTGCATGTGTGATGAATTGGATTGGAATATAGAGGTTTAAGAGGAAACAAAATGGTTTAACTTCAATCAAGTAGCCTGAACAGGGTTGCATTTTCAGTCATTTTTCTGAATTTTCTGGTACTGATAAGAAATGAATTAGAGTCTAAATTTTATACTTTTGGAAATATCTCTGAGTCTAGTTTTAAACGCAATTGACGGTACTCGATTTTGACTTTTCTACATCAAGTTATAGTGATTTTGCCAAAACTGCTCCAGGCTGACTTTGTGAAGTCTGGCCATGACCTGTTTTTAACCTTAATTTCCTACTAATTGGTGGTCATCTGGATTCATTTTGCTCATATTACTTGCTAACACCTTGAACTACAATCGTGTGTCGAATTGGAGTAAAACTAATGAGGTTTAAGAGAAGATAGAAAAGCTGAAAATGTTAACAGCTCTAGGGTGAGTCTTGGAAGTTTCTTGGATTACCTCAAGTAATTTAGTAAGACTTTATTCTTGTTATGTTATTTAAGTGATACTTGATTTATGTTATTTAAGTGATGCTTGGTTAGTCTAAGTACTTAAGGTTTAAGCTTAATTGATGGAGTATCATGAAAATGAAGGAATATTTCTTGCCTAGTAAGTGTTTGATATATCGCCCCATATTGTGTTGAATTGAGCTGCAAATTCCTCTATGATAAAGGCTAAATTGGATCTTGCACAAAACATAAAAGTTGTAAAGGATTGAGTTAACTTTTGTACTCACAAAATTTCAGATCAATTGAAGAACTGTAGCATTTGAAATGACCAAAATACCCTTGACTATCCAAAAACCCTGTTTTACCCTACAACTTTCTGAACCTCTGAGATTTCAATTTTTGTCCATGAAAATGCATGAATTGGATCTCAGTGTCATCATAGAAAATGTAGGTTTATGTCTTAGTTTCGAAACAGTATAAAATACATCTCAATCCGATGAGTGAAGTTCTGGTTATGACTAAAACACTAGAAACTGATAGAAACTTGATAGTTTGATAACTAACTTTGCTAATAATCATATTGCCGACTAAGTGTTTCATATTTGTTAAGACCTTTGTAATGATACTTATGTTAGACACATTTGGCAAATTTGCACAATATGCATCCTCGAATGTGCTAAGAACTTGAGTTTGATCTATCAACTTGAAGTGTACCAAATGTCTCTCATACACGGATTTGTCTTCAAAAAACTACAAGGAATCTAGACACTCAAAATCAAGTTAGTAGCTTATGTATTTTAAGTGCACTTTTATGCATGAAACTTAGTGAATAAACCATGGCATTCTAGTGAAGCTAAATGACTAATGTTTGTGAAGTTTAGCATAGCATGAATACTAAGTGGAGCTAAAGAAATTGTCAACTTTTATACTTGGCTTGATACACTAGTTGTTATTTGGATTAATTCTACCAAATGTTCTTATATATTATCTTTGCTTAAGCAATAAATTGAGACCAAAGTAGAGTCTCTTAAAAGAGGGTAAACTCACTTCTCTTGTGAAGTGATAATTGCTAAGACTTCTTGGGAATGTGCTCAAGTTATTTCTTAGTTTTAGCTATGAAAATTAAATAATGAGTTTTTAGAGAAATAATGGGTTTTTGGAATACGCTATGCAATGTCTCTTGTTCTTGTTTCCAATCTTATTTCAAATTGATATCCATGATTGTGTATGGCTATTTTAGCTAATAGTCACTACCTGAAACATGCCTTATTGCTCCAGGGCTCATAAGTGAAGAAACCAGTGTTGCTCTGAGTGACAAGTAAAACTTGTGAAATTATGGTGAGTGCCAAGTGCATGACTTGATTCCTACTTGATCACTTTCATGAACTTGTTACATGCTTGAATGTGAATCTTGTTAATGGACCTATTGAGGCGAGTGTGTACTTTATCTCACCCCCTTACTTGACTTGATGATTTCTTGCTTGTACTTGAACTTGAACTACTTGTCCTTGTGATTGCTTGTCGAGTGAAGCGTTGACTCCTCGACCTACTTGTGTTCTCGGGGCCCCAAAACCCATTGGTGACCCATTCAACTTGGGCCGGCTAGGGCTTGGCCAAGGGGTTTGGTGAGCCATGGGCTCTTGACTTGAAAGTCAATTGGAAAGTAATCTCGTCAACCACTTGTTTGGGTAAACTCGAGTATTACCACTCTTGTTAGCGTGCGAACCCGGTAGGGGGTAAAACGGTAGACGGAGAACGGCGTTAAGTGGTGATCTACGGAGTTTTTCTTGCTTGGTTGACGGAGTGTCAACGGATAGAAATTGCTTTTGAATACAACTGGAAGGCATGAAAGTGGATTAGCTTCTGAGAACTCCCGTATCCTCTTTTGAATGCATATTTAGTTTCTTCTGTGCTCTTATGTGAATATGTATAGAAGTGTAGTCTTTTCCTTTTACTTGTTTGTCTGCCTGTTTTCTTGACCTCACTGAGCTTTCGCTTACCCCATGAAGTTTGTTATTCCTTAACAGGGACTTGAAGTGAAGAAGTTGGTGGAACTATTTTTTGAGCTTTGTCTTATTTTTTCGCTAACGTACTTATTTAAGTCGCTTGAATTTTTGTAAGTGTAAACTTGAGGTATAACCGCAGTAGTCGTTGTATTGAATGAAATTTGCACTTTAGACAATGACACTTATTATGTTAAGTAGTTTCTAGGGTTGATGGTCTTAAATATCCTAGAATTATTAGTGAGTCCCGACGAGAGTTAAGTGTGGTCACTGATACCTTAAGGTACACCCTAGGGGGAGGTGGAGTCATAACATTAATAGCTTATAAAGAGAAATGGTATAAAACAATTTTAAGAAATTGAAAGTTGAAAAACAATTCATCCAAAAATAGCCCTTTATGTTTTAGCCATGATCTCAGATTTTGGCTCCAAAAATTTGTCTCAAACAATTTAAAAAACTAGAGCCAGCATAGCATTAAATGCATGTCTCCTATGTCACAACAACCAAGGCTTTCTTGTCTCCTTTCAAATTCAAATCTCATTGAACTTTAAGAGGGTTAAATTAGCATGCTAGACAACATCATTGGAGACATAAAAAATTTAAAGTCTCAAGGTGGAGCAAAAATTCTGGTCAGCCATGGTGAACCCACCATGGCTGAATCTTATCTCGCTCATCTCAATGGTTGTTAGCTGCTAAGAACTAGCATATAACTCAATACACAACATTATCAAGAGGTGAAAAACAAAGTCACCAAACTTGAGGAAGGGAAATAATCACCAAATAGCCATAGTGAAACCACCATGGTCAACTCCTTCTCCACAACCTCCATGGTGACGGGTTGTTCAAAACAACCCATTATTCATCAATATTGTGTACTTTATGCTTCATAAAATTCAAGAAAATTTCTTAAAACATAGATCTAAACATTTTTCCAACCATTGGTAGCATAGATATATAAATTTTCATTCATAGTAAAAACCATATTTAGGCTACAAATCAACAAGAAAAAGAACTAGCATGTTTTGTGGAAAATTCATCAGCCATGGTTATCTAACCAAGGCAGCCATGAGATCTAGAAAGATGGCTCTGATACCACTTAAAAGAAAACAAATAAGAAGCATACAATAGTAGAAGTAAAATTTAAAATTTTGTCTCCAATCCCATGGATCTACTTGAAAGATCTTATAGATAGCTTAGAAGTTGGGAGATGATTATCTTAAGGAGAAACACTTTCTTGCAAATGGATGGATGGATGAATCAACACCTCCACTAAGCTTGTATGAAGCCTTCAAAGCTCTTTCAATCCAAGGAATATCCACCCAGCCACCTAAATATTTGGCTCCTAGTATAGTCCACACCACCAGTTTCTCAAGGAGAACCTCTTAAGAAATGAATGAACAAGAGAGATGAGTGCTAACTCACTACCTAGACCTTTTTAGTGTAAGAGAGATGAGAGGAAATTCTTATTTTTCTCTACTTTTCTTTGCTCTCTTGATTTTGTCTTCTCTCACCACACTACAAGGAGTAGTTGCTCTCTAGGGTAAAGGGAGTATTTATAGAAAACTTTCTAACTTACTAAGGTTTGGTAATTTTCTTTTAACTCCCTGAATCCCATTTGTATTCACAAATTGGGCCCTTAAGTATCTCATACTTAACTCATTAAATCTCACTTAATATCATTTTAGTCGTTATAGAAGATGATGTGTTGTGTTTGACACAATAGGGTCTCATAGAATTTGGCAATGAACATGAATCATAACCCCATTGATTCAATTGGTTAAGATAAACTAAAACTCTTTTAATTTATTGTTTATTCAATTAATTAATCAATTCATATTCATAGATCATGAATGACATCTAACAATGTGTTATGACCACCCAAAGGCTTGAGAAAAGCCAAGTGGTTTGACTACACCTTTCCATCAACTAGTTTCCATGTAACTAATATCCTTTCACCATACATATCCTATTTAACATAGCAGAGGTTATTTGATAGTGTCATCCTTCTTTTTGTCTTATGCTATTTGTTACTTCCTTGTTTCAAAATATAACTCCATGAAGTTAAAATTGGAAAGTTACTTTCCAATTCCACTTCCACTTTGTACAGAGGTATATGAGTTATCATTTCCTATAAGGGGCCATAGAGATTCTCTCCTATAATTAGGAGTAGTGAATTTTTTATTGATCACTCATCATCCTTTCATATTTCATATCATACCTAACATCTAACGTATAATTACTCAATTAAGAATAACAATGAATAGAGTCAAAATACAATAATTCATACTTAAGATACTATAGTGATCTCAAGTCTAACGATCACTTACACCTACTATCACGTAGAGAAAATTCTATTGACATTATGAAATTCTCTATTGGCCAATCCAATATAGTTGTCATTCATAAGCATCCATATACTAGTTTAGATGCCTCCATATCATAGTTGATGAGATCTAGTACTTCCTTCAAAGGAAAGAAACTTACTATATGCTAACCTATCCATATTAGTGATTCCCTTCCTCACTAATACTATGGTTAGGAATATTTAAGACTAATAACCATAAGAGTGAGAAGAATCTCATCACTATAACTCTTATGATTTCCCCTCAAGGTTGTTAATCTCATAGGGCTTTAGCATTTAGAATTGCAGTAAGATAACAACAAGAATAAATAATAAAGGTCGCCATAAATCAATATGCATAAATACAAAAGTGTCTTTAGTGTCCCAAATTGATTGGGTTTAGGACATAACACTAACACCTTGAGTGACAAGCTCTACATTTTCTCATTGTAATGACAACTAGCATGATGGTTATTATTATGGTAGTTGATCATACCGTTCACGATGCTTTTGTATTTTCCCTATTGTTTAGTAGTAAATAGTACTTGTTTGGTTTTTACTTGTGTGAAGATGATTTTCTTGGTGGAAATATAAACTTTTTTCTAAGGAGGGACTGGTTAGATAGAGGAGAAAAAAAATGAAAGGATTTAAATATGGGAAGTTTGGTTAGTTACAAAGCATAGAGAGATCCAAATGTAAAACATGAATAAAGGGATTTGGGTAGAATCCGACAATTGAATAAACTTGGTTCACGAGGCAAAAAATATTTTAGTAGTACATGGTTTTTGAGGAAGAAATGGAAAGAGGGTTAGGTACTTTGAAAAGAAATTTTTTATGAGTCTTATTTTATTAGGTATTTTAAAAGAAATTTTTTATGATTTTTAGTTTATGTATTTCTTTCTCAAATACAGGGAAAATTAAGAAAGAGTGCGTGGTCCTGAGATATGGGCGTTGCATGCAAAATGATTCTTTGATAATTAATATTTAAGGAAATATGTTTGAGCCAGAAGAAAAAGTAGGGATTAGGGTTAGAGGGTTTATGGTCTATAAAAGAGAATTTGAAATATTCAAGGGTGTGATTCTTGAAAGGTTAATTGCAGATTTCAACCCTAAACTGTAATCCAATTGAACTTTACTGTAAACTTTGAATTTTAGCACTTAACTATCTTAAGACAAACAATTTCTAGCACATCACTATTAATGAAATAATTCTAGCAGCCGACCAATTTTTATGGAAGGACACTTTCAACTCTTGGCAATTTTTATCTCTAAAATGCCCTTAATAACAAAAAAGGCATTAAAATCTAGTTATTCCACTCCAACCAAAGGCTAATAGAAAGTCTAATTTTTTTTGAATTAAAAATAGAAGAAATTTTCTCTCTCCATTTATATTTTTATCCATACCTAAAAAAAAAAAAAAAAACTGCTAAAATCCAAATTATTTTCCTCGACCTAAATTTAATAGAAAGCCTCATTTTTCATTTAATTAAAAACTTAAAACTCTCTTTCTAACTCCTTTTATCTCTCTATCTATACCAACAATTAGCTTTAAGTAGTAGTAGGAATTTCACCCAAATCTCATAAATAGCAAATTTTAGAGAAAGTTGATTGAAACTAAAAGAATGGTGAATAAAGTGAAAGTTTCAATCTGTTATGGTGAAAAGATGTAAGAGCAAACAACGTATTTTTCTTACCTTATTGATACAATGTCAAAGTCTAACAATTACAATGAAGTTAAAATTTTGGATGAAACACAACTTATGCCGTAAGTCTGCTATTTGGAG
Organism: Gardenia jasminoides; assembly: GCA_013103745.1. Lineage (NCBI taxonomy): Eukaryota > Viridiplantae > Streptophyta > Magnoliopsida > Gentianales > Rubiaceae > Gardenia > Gardenia jasminoides. The sequence continues at coordinate 28,427,646 of CM023095.1, forward strand.
AAAAATCTTGAGTTTCTAAGTCAACCAACACATTTTGCAACTGACATATATTCAATATACAAGCTAAACCAAAAGATCATAAGCAATTCATTTTATATGAATAAACTATACATAAAATCTACTAACTATAAATTCATTTTAATTAGAATGAACTAGCAATTAGTTATGTGTAATGTTAAGTAATTAATTTTGTATAAAATTTTATATGAAGAGATGGTATAAAGCTTACTTTACTAACTTACTATGCAAAGGACTTGCAAACATGCAATTGTATTGAAAACATTCTGCTCCCGCTGGAACAGTTACATTTGTTTTATATACTAAAATGGAAATTTCATGCTGTGGAAATTAAGTTTGTCTGTTGATCTTGGAAGATCTCGTTATTAAAAGAAGTGCTTCATTTTGTGCTTTATTAGATCAAGTTTTTGTGTTTCCCTCGTGGGCACCAGCGGAGGGTGCGGGAGCGGGGCACAGGGCGGGGGAGATATTTGGAATTGGGATGAGGGGATTGCCTACCCCACCCCCGCCCCATTGCCATCTCTAGGTTAGAGCAATACACTAGTTACATGGGATAGATTAGAGCGATAAACTGGCAATTTCAAAAACTGGTGGATAGAGGTTCAAGTAAAGAAGAGGGTCCAAGGGCAAGACAACATTGGGCTGACAGTCAATATTTAGTGAAAATTATGAATGGAAAGAATTAACTGCTAGCTTAATAGGAAAAGAAGCTTCATAGAATTAACTCAGAATTCCTGGAAAGAGTGCGATGAGTATGACAGAGCAACTCTGACAAGAGGAAAGGATTGCAAGAAGGCACAAGGATAGGAAACAGCTAAGAAAAAGAGCAAGGAATTTCATCAACCCAACTGCGAATCTCTCTAGCGACTAAATGGTATGTAGGAGGAAGTAGAACTGGATATGGAATAGTGGCAAAATACTGTTGAGCTTGTCAGGGCATTAGTGGAGCAGGAAAGGGGTCATAAGCTGTTAGATGAAGCTGAGGCAGTGAAATTTGCCACGGTAAAAGTGCTGGAACAAGGTGCAGATAACATTAGCAAATGAAGGGCTAAGAGTCAAAATCCTCAGCAACGAATGCACTGGCAACGATTCTGGAGGACATCAAATATTTAATTGGTATGTTTAGTAGCATAGACAGTAAATATTAATGAGAGCAGTAATGTTTTGACTTCTTACAAAAAAAAAAAAAAAAAAAACTTAATGTTTTGACTAGTAAAACAGCAAAAATTGCTGTCAAACTGAACCATGATGTTGAGTAGAAAGGCTGTTTACCTCTATGGTTAGCACACTAGGTCATGTGGGGTCTTTACCTTGATTACACATGTAAATACTGATTACACATGCAAATGCTTTTGACAAGAAATAAAAAGCTGTATTGCACCCTTTTGAGTCTTCTATATGGGTAAATTAATTATACTATTCTGTTTGGACTGCAAGTCTTTGAAGTTTTTGTAGAAAAAATATACTGCAGCGATTTGACATAGGTAAGGTAAAAATATACTGTAGCAATTTTACTTAGGCCGTCAATCAAGTTAGTTTGACTAATGTTAGTGTGGGTGTGATAGAAATAAGAAGCTAAAATAGGCCGCTGTTAGTATTTCCAGGCAATGAGTATTCACGTATCTTTGTCCTTGTTAAGGAACGCTGCCAAAGATTTCTCTTCGTCCTCGGTCCCTTTGCCCTGCGATCTTTGAAATGTCACTGAGAACAAAATTCAAACACCTCACTTACAAACAGACAATCCCCCATATCCGCTCCCTCTCTTACCTGAATCCCCAGCCCCACGTGTTCCGGCAGCAGCAGCCTTCTTCTCTACCTGGACAACAAGACCCATACTCCCTCCTAAAGGAAGACCCCATTCAAGTCCTCTCAGACCTCTGGGTGAAAACGTTCTCCCAACGCCAGCATCCAAAGCCCTTCTCCAACCTCACTGGTTTCCTCTCAAAATTCGATCTCTGGGTCCTCGCTTACCAGAGAACTTGCCCACGTCACCGGCACATTCCCACCTCGTAATGCTTTTCATTCCGATGTTCTGTGTGACCTCTTGTCACTGAGAAATGCCGTGGTTCATAACAAGTTTTCATGGAACTGCAAGACGCATCAGTTTATTCGCGGCCCCAATGAAAAACCCATCACCAAGTTACTCTCGAGACGCCAACTGAACGCAATTTTGACGTCCAAGGATCCACCATTTCAAGACCGCGTTGTGCAGGAGGTACTTTTCATGATTCTGGAACCTATTTTTGAGCCACGGTTTTCATCCAAATCACATGCTTTTAGACCTGGGAGGAATGCGCACACGGTTATTAGGACTATTAGGAGTAACTTTGCAGGATATTTGTGGTTTTTGAGAGGTGATTTAAGTCCAATTCTTGATGAGGTTGATGTGAATGTGGTAATGGGATACATTGAAAATGCTGTGAAAGATAAAAAAGTTCTGAACTTGATAAAATCTGGGCTAAAAGGAGCTGTAAATAACGGTTTAAGTGATGTTGAATGTGAAGGGAAAATGAAGAAGAGCAAGAGGAATAAAGGGCAGACAAAGAAGAGGATCTTGAGTGATAATGAGCCGAAGCCAGACCCATATTGGTTGAGGACGTTTTTCAGTTTTGCACCTGAGGAGGCTGCAAAGGTGCCGAACTATGGATATTGTGGGGTGCTTAGTCCTTGGCTTGGTAATGTGTGTCTGAATGAGCTTGATCAAATGATGGAAGAGAAGATAATTGAGTTTTTTAAACCCTGTAAACAAGATTCGATATGGAAGTACTTGATAGATGATGGCTGTCATAACCCTTCTTGGCCGGAGTTTGTTCCATCCGGTGGGAAGGAGAAGACGAGGAAGATGGATTACATTAGATTTGGGGGTCATTTTCTGATTGGGATTCGGGGAACTAGAGAGGAAGCAGTGGGAATTAGGAAGGATATAATTCAGTTTTGTGAAAACAATTTTGGCATAAGGCTAGACAATTCCAAAATTGAAATTGAGCATATTACTAGGGGAATTGATTTTTGGATCACACTCTGTGTCGTAGGATCATATATCCACGCTTCGTTACACTGGGACGGGTGGAAAGATAGTCAGTGAGAAAGGTGTAGGAACCCTGCTTTCAGTCACTGCTAGTTTGCAACAGTGCATTCGTCAATTTAGAAGGCTTGAGTTTGTGAAAGGTGATAAGGACCCAGAGCCACTCCCTTGCACCCCAATGCTTTATTCAGGACAAGCTCATACTAATTCTCAAATGAACAAGTTCCTTGAGACCATGGCTGACTGGTATAGATATGCAGATAACAGAAAGAAAATTGTTGGGTTTTGTGCTTATGTCATCCGAAGTTCTCTTGCTAAACTTTATGCTGCCAGATATAGATTGAAATCTCGTGCCAAAGTCTACAAGATTGCCACCCGTGATCTTAGTCGTCCTTTGAGGGACAGTAGTAATAACAATGCACCTGAATATTCAGATCTTTTAAGGATGGGGCTTGTTGATGCTATTGATGGTGTACAATTTTCTCGGATGTCTTTGATTCCTTCGTGTGATTACAGTCCATTCCCCAGGAATTGGGTCCCAGACCATGAGAAAGTGTTGCATGAATATATCAACTTACAAGATCCGAAGTTCTTTTATGAAATGCAAAAATCACTCAAGCGACAAGTTTTATCATCACCCCAAGATGAAATATCTGAGATTATGTGGAATTGCAAGACACTTGGTATCCGAAACTACTGCCTTAATGGTGCAAAAGAGGTGCATGATGCTTCTCCAACAGTTAGAGGTGAATAAGAAACCAATTCGATCCCTGAAAATAGAATTTTAGTGATGCTGCTTATTGTTAAAGGACTATTGATTAAAGCAGATAGTGCTTTCCACAACTTTAGGTTGATACTTCTGAAGTTGGACTTCACCGCTTCCATAGCGCGAGTTATGCTTGAATGAACCTATGTCCACTTTTAAATGGCTGTTACAAAGGTGAATAGATGGACATTGGAGTTCAGATTTTCTGTTGAAACATTTCAATTTAGTTATTCGGTTGATTTCGGACAGGGTTGGGCCCCTGAAAGGGAGGTGGATTATCTATCATGCAGATTGTTGATAGATTAATTTGAGGTGCCTAAAAGTAACTTGATTCTAATCTATACAATGTAGCTGTACAGAAGTTTTCTCTTTTTGTAGTTATTTGTTTTGTTGTTTATAGCGATTTCTCTTGGGAATAGATCCGTCTTAGTACTGAATTAATTAGCTTCATCTCTGAGAACTAAAGTTAATATTGGAATAAAAAATTTGATATCAATGATGCTGCTGGCTTCTTTGGAAATTTATGGAAACTAAAATTTGTAATTGAGCTTATTGGTCCACTTTTGTGTTAAATTGGTTACTGTGCAAAAAGATATTGTAGATTCAGGTAAAATGGCATTTGTTCTTGTTTGAACCCCCAAACACCCAAAATAAATAGATAAATTAAACTCAACCCTGGAACAAGAAGTCTAATATTCCTACATCTATATGATCAGTTTTTTGGCTGCCTCTCATATGTTGATCTCCTTTTTCATTGCAATCTGGTTCATCACAGATTGGAATGTATGATTGAGTTCATGATTAACTGCTCTGATTTCTCACTTGATGTATGGATGAATAATCTACTTTCCATTGTTCATGATTAATTGCTCTGATTTCTCACTTGATGTATGGATGAATAATCTACTTTCCATTGTTCAAAATCTGAGCAGTAAAATTTGATGAAACACATAATTTTAGATGCAAATTGGTTTTTTAAGTTTTGTTGTTTTCCTATTCTGATCTGTTTTTTAGTAAAGTGCTGTCATATTGCACATGAAGGATAAGAGGAAGCATGTTCTGCAGTTTTTGGAAGAGTATTCCATCCTCCATATTCTCAATGAATTGTATAACTTATCAAGCTTTGGAGCAGGAAAAATAAATGCAGCTTAATATTGGCTAAGCCTTCTCCTTCCAATGGGAACATCTTTGAATCTAACTGGTTAAGTGGATTTTAATTCGAGTTCTTCCTTTTGTAAATAATGCATAATCTGTGGTAAGTGTGAAGTATGATTTGTCGCATCGGTTCGGTACGTCTCTTCCTAGGCTAGACCATGGAAAAGGAATGGTGAATTATTTCTCAGCAATTATTCAACATTAATAACTCAGGACACATCATGATAATGTCTATAGCCGTCTGGGTACTCATATTGTCACGCACCAAATTCGAGTCCCTGAATTGAATTTGTAGCGTAATGTATGTGTGAGATTTTACTTCCACAAATACAAGGCAACATGATAATAATTTATAAAAATTTACTAAAATTTAAAACTTACAAATACTAGATAAATATATATTGTATTTAAACTATTATAATTGCTAAACCTTTATTCTATACTATCGAAATAAAACGTCTATCTACCGATCTTTCTCTTATCCTTTATTCATACTCGATCTAGCTTTTGTGATCTGCGAGAAAAGTAATGGAAATGTGGGTTGAATGATACATGCCCAAAGAGATAATACTTACCTCCGCCGATAATAAAACTATGTGAGCGCCCATGTCCCCATGACATTGCCGATTTATGTATTCACATGTTTCGCATGCGCTAACGATCGTTTTTGCCATGTTTACACCGTTGCAAAACCCTACTTGTAACCTACGAAATTTTACTAAAATTTCAGCACTTGCATATATATATTTACAATGCTAGAATGGCCCAACATCTAGTAAAAGTGCTAGGAACATGGATAAGTATAATAGCACTTGAAGTTCAAGGGCAAAAATAAATTAAATCTTTGCAATTTAGGCCTTTACTAAAAATAGGAAAACAAGGTAAAAATCTTGTCTTGAATCTCCTTGTCTTGACCGAACTTGAAGAGGTTTGAAACACCTTGAATCCCTAAATTTTTTTCTTCAAAGCATGACAATGCAATGAAGGGAATACTTGTCTTGAAACCAAGTTACTTAGTTGTCCAAAATATGTTTAGTCATGCTTGATCTTTGGCCTATAAATACTTGAGAATTTCAGCACTTGAATCATTTTGTTACCTCATCAACCCTTGGACGAGATTTAGGAGGAAAACCAGCCAACAAACACCAAACCTTGCTACAAAAAAAACAACCAAAAACCGAGGGCAAGGACTCGACTTGCTTGGATTTCGTTGGGTGATTCCTTCTATTTTTCGTGCACTTGCTAAAGGTAACTTGAGCTGATAATCTACCTTGTTCTTGGCCTAATTACACACCTAGCATGTCTAGCAATTTGTTGGTTTATATGCCGAAAATTGCCTTTTGAATAAGCCGAGCATGCATAGAAAGATTCCAGCTTTTGAGCATGATTTGTATGATTAATTTTCAATTGATTGTTGCTGAAATCTTGACCAAAAAGATGTCCTATATGCTGAGTTATGCATATGGAAGGTTGTCTAGGAAATTCAAGTTAAAACAATAACAATTATAAGAGTAAAAGATACAAGCATGACAAAAAACCCTAGGTTAGTAATGCAGGTCAGCAAAACCACTGTTGGGAAAACGCCTATATCTTGATGTAGAAAGTTAGAATCGAGGTGCTGTTTGTGGCATTTGAAACTAGACTTGTAGAGCTTTCCAAGAGTATAAAGTCAGCCTGATTCATTTCCCACAATTGCAGCAAACCTGCAAAGTGACCTGATTTTCGGAACTTGTGAAACCTGTGAATTGCCCTTGTAGCAGGTGGAGAGTGAAATTTGGCCCCTTTTTGAATTGAATTTGAACATGGTGTCTTCTAAGAATTTGTAGTACCCTGAATTTAGTTCCCAACGGTATAAAGTGAGTAGAAATTGGACTTATGTAGCTCAAGTTATGACCCATACAAGAAAACTGCGATGGATAGGTGAGTGTGCGATCGGTAGCGGAATTACCAAGCGGTTGTGCGATCCGTTAAGCGGAATTGCTTGAGCCAAGTGCGCAATTCATTAGAGGAATTGCTGAGCCGTCATACGAACCGTTAGCGGAATGCCTAACCCTAGCGTGACCGACCGTTAGCGGAATGCCTGACCCTAGCGTGACCGATCGTTAGCGAAATGGCTACCCTATCTTGACGACCCGTTAACAGAACTATATAGCTTAACCAACCTCGTTAGATAAACGACTCAAACCATTAAGCAGGCCTGTAGATACCCTGTCATGTCGGAGGTTTCTGGCAACAGTCTTGCCCAGGCTTAACCCAAAATGGTAACCTGTCAAATGGAACCGGCCGTTTCCGTGCCTATCCTGGGAGACGGTCACCTGACTAGTGTTGGTACGATCTGGCACCGACACCCCAAGTATCCATTAGAAGCGGCACATCACTCGTGGATCGCTATCTTTAGCAACCGTATGCCTTGACCTTGACCCATGCCTAGTCAGTCCGGAATCGGTGCCGACCACTACAAGTCGTGCACAGAACATGACGACTGATGCCGACCGTTGCCGGTCGCACACGAAACATACTGATTGCAGCCAATCGCACAACGACATCACACCCCGAAACCTATCTGCTACTGACCCGAACCTTGAACCATATCCCGACCTTTGAACTAAACCTAATTTACACTGGTAGCTTATTAATAGAAGTGAATTAATCAAAATTATTTTTAAATGAGAAAATTAGCCAAGGTTAGTACCTAATACATGACTACTCTCAGGATCCGACCAAGAATTAGGAGAACCGTCCGAACAAGCAAATCAGAATGAGAAGACCTAAGGTGAGGGTCCCGACTTGTTTAATTGTTTACTTTTTATCTATATCAAACATGCTACTTGCCTATTTGTTTGCCAATTATGTGAAAGGGTAAGTGTATACTTTATCGCACTCACCCTAAATGTGAATTACTTGTGCATGCCTGATTGTCGCCGTTGTGTACTTTACCACAACTGGCCCTACTGTTCCGAGTTCCCAACCCCATTGGCGACGTGGCTTGACTCGAGCCAGCATCGGGTTAGATTGGGCAAGTTAATAAATATTGGGTATTGTTAAAAATTTATTCAAGAGTATTACCACCTATTGTACTGTCTGGTGTTCGGGTCCGAAAGTTAGAGAAAGGGGACCGGTGAATGAAAGACTGTAAAGCTGCACCGACAATTTGTACCGGACTGTATCCTTTTACTAAAAGTGTTGTTGTTGCTTGTCCACAGATAGTGAAATTTGTGATACATGATATTGTTATTGTTCCCATTTAACGGGCCTATGTGCTATTTGACTACATGCCATTTATGGAAAGTGTTATGCAAATCCTATTAATTGATTGTTTATTGGGATACTCACTAAACATTAAACTTACCCCTTTAACTGTTTCCCTTCCCAAGTTCGAGGCCTAGTTTGGAGTTTAAGAGTTAGCAGATAAACCTCTGTGGACTCATCTGTTGAGACATTAGGTATCTGTACATTACTGTTTTAATTTTAGGATTTGAATACAGTTTTGGCTTGTAAAATAGATAGGCATAAGTTTGTAATTTTTTTAAGTATGAATTGCTAGTTCTTTGGTGATAATTATCCAAATAACTTATCGAGTGACCGATTGAGTCCTAACGAGAGTCGGGCAGGCAGTTCGCTGATCCCTCTGGTTCGTCTTAGGGGAAGGTGGGACCGCCACAAACGATATACATAATATAATTTTACAATTTCTTTCACACAATACCATATGCATATAGTAAAACAAAAACATTTGGCAACCTTTCAAATATGACGTATGTATATTTCATAAAAGGAGTGGCATTTACATAAGTAACTTTCGCCTGATGTGGCATTTAATCCCGTAAGTTCTAAAGTGGTCCCCGCTGAATGTGGCATGAAAACACGTAGCATGACATGGACATATTTACTAAATATACTTGCAAATCATATACATGGCAATCATGTCATCTTATTTCATAAAACATAATTCTTAACAAATACATGCAATATCCGGCTTCTCGTACTCAATCTAAAGATTAAACTCCTTCTAGAAAGGTGACCAATAGGTTTCACGACTACCGATTGGTCACATGACATGAAATAAGTCAATTGGTCGAAATCTATACCGAATTCCATGACTAAGCCAATCGGCAGGGTTCTATACTGACTCCTACATACATAATCAGGACTACAGTCCCTACCGTCAATTTCTTAATCGTATAGAGCTTATTTCACACATCACATGCATTTTCTTTTATAAAACTATGCCACTCATTTCATAACAAATAGAATAGTAAAACATTTTAAATAGGATACATAATCCGTTTTTCATATAATAAAGTAAACCAGTTACTTGAGAGAATTCATATTTAAGATTTTCAAAAATACAGAGAGGTAAGAACCACGTACCTCAAATTGTTGACTTAAAACTATTCTTAACACATCCTTAACTTGCATCAAACCTATAATCAATAACATATATACATTAATTAATTTACTATCCTGTTTTTCATGTAATCAATTCTACCTTAAACAACTCTAGAAAACATGTTTAGATATTCACCAAAATGTATGTAAAAAGTTTTCAAAGATAAAAAGATTTATCTTTTTAAAAAGTTTCCTAGTTTAGAAAGTTTCTTAATATAGAAAGTTTCCCTTTTTAGAGAATTTCCATATTTAGAGATTTCTATATTATTTTCTTTTTTTAATCAAAAAGAGGTATAATTTGATTACATATGGATATATTATTTCCTTATTCATTCATTTATCCACTTCCTTATTTTATCTATTTATTTATTTAAGTATATAGCTTATTCAAATACTTATATATTTAACATATTTACTTACTATCATGATTATTAATTAATTATTTAATTAACCATATCACTAGTTAATTATCCCTCAATTGATTAATTACTTACCCAGTTATTATATTAATGGTTCATAATTATTAATTAATCTTTTAACTTTACTGTTAACATTATTAACATTATTTTAGTAACTAATTTACATAATTAATTTATTAACTTAATTAATTACTAATATTATAATTATTGCTATTATTTTTTCTTGGGTTTAGTCATTATATGTAAGTCTTAATAATATAATTTACAATCTATACTTATATTAGGTTGGCCCTTAGATTATTTAAACTCAATCATAAGTTTATTAGTTTAGTACCATAATGGATCCATATCCATTCTTGGTCCATAACTTACTGACCTTGCAAAATTAAGATTGGACTTCTACCTATTTGTCCCACGAAACATTTTATTCTTGACCTAAATTATTTAATTATTAGCCCAAATATTTTAATTACATTAACCCAACTCTAACCCAATTAGTTTCTAACATTATGTAAAGACCAAGCGCAACCCATAGGATCTAAAATAACCCTATCTGGTTCACTGAAATCTGACCCGATTCACAACCCAATTCCGAAATAGGTCTTTTCTTCTTCCTAATTTCCAGAATTTTATTTCCCTTTTTTTTTGGTGGAAACCCTAATAATCAACCCTAATCTTCATTCTCGAAAATCAACCACTAACTTCACCATCATCGTCGTCACCTTCTTTTACTGGTCGGCACAATAACCCAAGTGGTGGTTGCTTGCGCTCTTCTTTCTTTCTCTTTTTTTTTTTTTTTTTTTTGGCAGTCGCAACCACCTCTTCATCTGGCCTTTTGTTGTGGATGACGTTGCCGGCAATGGCTAGTGATGCTGAGTTAAAGGGTGGGTCCAATGACCCTCCATTGATTCCTCCATGGCTCAAGCTTCAAGCTTCAGTCATGGATTCACCCCTTTTTTAAAATCAACCCCTCCAATTCCTTTCCTTCTGCTAAGGCCCGAAAATACCACTAATCATACCAATTTCGCCCATGAAATCACTAATTAACTTAGGAAATTCCTACTTATTCTTCTAAGAAAATTTTGAATGAATGAAGTGCAACAATCATGGCATAATTTCTTTTCCTATAAATAATAACATGGAAATATATTAAATATGGTAGCAAATTATGTAATATAAGTAAACGAAGTAATATTTAAGTGTAAAACTTACTTGATTGAAGGAGGATACTAACTTCCTTGAAAATTTCTTCCCTTATTTCTTTCCCTTTTCTGGAGTATTTCTTTAGAGAAAATTCTAGTTAGTGGATGTATAGAAAGGAAAATTTACGTTGTTTTGAGTTAGAAAAAGGTTACACTATTTTGAGTTGGAAAGAGATAGTTACCTAAGATGGGTTAGCTATCAGAATCCCACACAATTTGGTAGTTTAGCCACAAACTTAATTGATAGTGGTTGGCTAGAATTAGGTTAATTGGCAATTATCTAAAGAAGTAAATCACTTTCTTTTCTAGTAAATTAATTACAACATGATTTTATCCTATAAAATGTGAAAAATTATAGGGTTTCACATTCTACTTCCCTTAAATAAACTTTTGTCCTCAAAACTCTTCTTTCTTTCTTTCTTTTTTCTATTTTGTTTAAACAAACTCAAATCATATATGTAGAGGGGCTTATATTAAGTAGCGATGTAAAATTTAAAGTTGTGAAATATTCCTGTTGCTTTGATATGTTGAAAGTGTTAGTAATACCATCTTACTATTTAGTTTATGGCAAAACATTTACTAAAACACCCAGAGTTTGTATACGAACTATGATTAAATTTCCCATTTCAAATATAACTTTTGTTTTGTATATACCATAGGAAAATTTTTTGATTATTTTGAAGAAAGAAGCATAATTTTCAAATTTGTTCAAGTTTTCAACTTAAATTGAAAATATATACAAGTCATAAAATAGAGTTTTTTTTATTCTTATTATATTAACAAAATTGTATTTGAAAAATGGTTAACAAGGGCTAGTGTAGCTAAAAGTGTAAATTGCATCATGTATTTATTTCTTTAAATTGAGAGACAAAAATGTGAATCTTAAATTGTGAAAAGAATATTCAAAGAATAACTATCGCCTATGAGTAATCTCAAGGAAATCCACTAACTACCTATGTAGAGTATCTCCAACTTTATGTATTTAGTCCCTATGGAAAAATTTACTCCTACTAGAACTAGTACGAAGTCTAAGTTGCCATGAATCACTACGGGTCATCTATGTCCCTGAAATCCTTACTTTCATTCCATGCAACCTCCTAGTTTGCATCATTGCCTATATTTTTCTCGACCTCCATGACATTTTCATTTCCACCATTGTCTTCATCTTCATTATCAAGCCAAAATGTGTCCATATCCGGGACATTTTCAACACCATCCTCAACAGCATGGAAATAGTTCCTTTTGCTTACGTAGTTAGTGCTCAATACCTGGTAAGCGGTGTCCTTCTCAATGATTTGCTTATCCCTCTTATCAACTAGATGCTCCTAGTAACTAGTCTTGAACCTTGAACTTTCGATCTTTGCCCTTAGTTGGATACCTTCAAGCATTAGATTTTGAACTTCCCTCTTTAAATCCTCAGTTCTACTTTTCATTATACGCCATGTCACTCTCCAACCTTGAATTTTTACATTCCATCAGTCCTTTTTCTTTCTCACCTTCTAGGTTTACACTTTGGAGTCTCGTACCATGCTCACATAAAGCATCATTAATTTTTTCCTAGATAAGTATCTCTCAATTCTTCTCCTCAAACATCTTCTTTAACTTCTTGTCCAAAGCCCGTGTAGCATCCTCCATTTTTAGGGCAATCATCATCCAAATTGCACTTGTCTCCCAAAAATATTCTCTTGACTTTTCTATTTGCTTGACTTCAACCTTTAGAGTTTCATTTTTCACCGCTAAGTGCTTAATATCGCATCTTGTTACATCTATTGGAGAATTGCATTCTGCACCTAGGCCATAGGGTATCCCCTCCCTAGGTGCTGCATTAACTCCCTCAAGTTCATTTCCTCCTTCATTTAATTTAATTGTCCTCTTTAGAATTTCTGTCCATATATACCTTACTATCGGAATCCTACCACCATCAGCCATGATCTATAAGTAAAAGAATTTCATAAATTCTATCAGTACAATTTCAACTTAAGGTATACATACAGCTACAAATTATTTACTACCATAATACAAGATATGTAACGCCCCACCTCTCCCTAGGGCGAACCCTAGAATATCGACGGAACGCCTGCTCAGCTCTCGCCAAGACTCATTTCATAATTCAATTATAAATTCAAACATTCATTCTCAAAACCATAACCAAAGTCTGTCCAAATCACTAATTAAACTTTCCAAAAGTACAATCCCCAATAGTTTTTATCAAGACTACAATAATATTAACTCCCAAATACAACAATCCATCAAATTCACCAGTTATTTAAATCTTATACAAAAATGAGGAAATCCTACAAAAGAACTAAGTTTCTCGATTTATGTGCTCCACTTCAAGACCTGTTAAGGAAACAAAACTTATGGGGTGAGCAAAGCTCAGTGAGGTCAAGAATTCACATACAAGCAGGTTAAAGCGATAACAAAATTTATTAAATCAGTAAACAGTAGAAAAGCTCAAAACTTACATAAAACAATTTAAAAGATTCAATATAAAAGGATACAATTGGCTGCTTCACATTTTTGAAATTTCCACAATCACCTCCGGACCGCTTCAAGGCCACAATTTTCAATTTAAATGTTGACACTCAATCAACCACTATTTCACTATCCGTAGATATCACTTTACACTCACCCGTCTACTTACACCCCCTGTACCGAGCCCACTCGTCAGGATAAAATTTATCAACAAATCCAAGTCGAGATAAGCGGCACCTCCCACTCACTAGAGTGTGGTACATACTACCACTTGGCATAAAGGGTCGACTAGACAACGCTCTAATCGACTTAACCAAAATTTAACCAAAACGGGAGGAGAGGTACCTCCCACTCGCTTGAGTGCGGTACATTCAACCGTTTGGCGTAGCAATTCAAGAACAAGCACAAGTACAAGCATTAACGGTTTCAATTCAAGTAAGGGTGAGCGAGATAAAGTACACGCTCACCAAGTCAAACAAGCATGCTTTTCAAACAATTAACATTAAATAAAGCATTAAGTAACATGCACTTGAACACTCACAGTGGTTCGGTTAAACAAGCAAGCAAGCAAGGAGATCAAACTTCGGTGGTCGGGTCGCCCTCAACGAAGTCTGGGTCACCTAAGCCAAACATCCAACCATTAAACACTAACAAAGATAACCGAAGTTTTAGGCTTTAGCTTAACTATTAAAATTCACCAAGACCACACTGCTTTAACTTCTTGTTCGGACCATATCTTAAGCTACACTCATCAGAATTAAGCAAAGCCTACGGGCTATGGAAACTAGACTCGAAGTACTACAATTCACTAGAAGGGCTCGTTCTGAGATTCATTATGTAAGATAAGTTAAAGTGCGTGACAAGACGACATGAAGGAACGAAATCAGGAAATCAGTTTTAGAAAACAGCCTTTTCCTTAGATTTTCTGTTAGTGATAGAAAATGAGTTAGCATGCAAGCCATACACCGTTGGAAAGCCCTTGAAGTCTAGTTTCAAATGCCACCAACGTTGTTCGATTTTGACTCTCGAGTAAGAAAATATAGCCATTTGAACTTAGGACAGTAAACTGTCCTGACGGCAGGATTTCCAGTTTTGAAGTGTAACTTTGGAACATTATTTGGGCAATGAAACGATACCAGAAAAACACCAAATTTTGCAGGCCTAAAATTCAGTATACAAGCTATGTTTTACCAAAATTTAGCCAAAAAATCATATAGGAATGCAGTGATCAATGCGGCCAAAATTGACTGAAAATTTTGAGTTCAATCCTGCCACACGAAAATCTTTTCCTTTTTCAACCTTTGGTTCATCCAAAACACCCGCATTCCATTCCATTTTCAAAACCAAGATTATAACAACATTTCTTGATCAAATAGAGGTTAAATGATAGCAAAATTTTGGAACAAAACCACACCAAAACAAGACAGCCAAGTCGGACAGAAATAAAGGCAGATTTCCAGGTTTGTTGATCCTCATTTCAAGCACTTTTAAAACACCCATTGAAAGAGTTTCTTTGCTAGGGAAAAGGCCACTCAAACCTCATCATTCCAGCTCTCAAAACAACCAAGAACCTCATGAAAATTCACAGCCAAAACAGAACATGAAAATCGAAAATGCAACCAGCCATAACTCTCCTCTCCTTCTCTTGATTTTCCTCCATCCTTGTTTCCTAGTTCTCTAACTTCAAAAATTCATCCTAAACACATTCCATTTCATGTATATATCTCATAAGAGCCAATCATCAAGAGTGGTGGGAATTCATAGAGCCCACCATAGCATCTAAAACTAACAAAATTATCAACAAGAAACCACAAGCTTCACCACTATACAATGGAAACAAGGAAATTAGGGTTTTTGTTAAACCATTTTACCTCAAGAACTCAAGGAAAGTTCAAGCTTGGGATGTCTAAGATCCTCCCTTCCAAGCTTCTAACCGGTTTCCTCTACTCCCTTTGATTATCCTTGAAGCTTCAAGTGAGAAGGGGAAAAGATTACACAAGATCTCTTGGTGATTTAGTGAAGATTGGAGATAATTTTGGTTGATGAAAATGAAAGGAAATGGGAAAGGGGAAAATCGGCCAAGCCAAGGAGAAGATGAGAGGGTTTGTAGCTTAGTTGACTTTTGAGGCTTTTGGTTGGTGAAAAGGAAGAAAAGAGAGTTTATCCCTTAATGACATAAAGCTAACTTTTGTCACGTCGAGGTTAATTCGCGCGATGCGACACTACGGTCCCAATTTCTCTCACTTATATACTTCAATGGCATACCCTAACTCTCAAAACTTACGTCTAATAGTCAATCCTAGATTCGGATACGAAAATTAAACAGTCAAATATTGAAATTATCGACGTAATTTAAGCGTGCAAAATGAAACTTTGAAAATTTTCGTGTTGATGCAATTTACTTAATACAGGTAAATAATTCTAAATATATAGATGCAATTGATGTGAAAATTTATAATATAAAATTTTAAAATAATGGTATGGGTCCTCACAAAATAACCCCTAACCATACTTGTTCTAACCTAATATCCACACCTATTCACCAACTCATGCCAACTTTCTTTATGACTTCCAAAGATCATAACGATCGTTGCTCTATTACATTTTTTCTATACGGATCTTACTAATTTCTAAATTCATTAATACCTCAATTATTGTCCTATACACTTCTAGATCATAAAACCTATGCTCTGATACCACCAAATATCATGACCCAAATCTAAGTCCCTGGACCGGATTCGCAGCATAGTACGCCGTATCTGTGAGATTTTGCTCCTACAAATACAAGACAACATGATCATAAAATATAAAAATTTACTAAAATTTAAAACTTACAAATACTAGAGAAATACATATTGCATTTAAAATATTATAATTGTTAAACCCTTATTCTATACTACCAAAATAAAACGTTTCTCTATCTACCTTTCTCTCATCCTCTATTCGTACTCGATCTCACTTTTGTGATTTGTAAGAAAAAGAAATGGAAATATAGGTTGAGCAACACATGTCTAATAGATAGTATTTACTCCCCTGTCGGATCATATAACTACATACATAGTATAATTTTACAATTTCTTTCACACAAATATATTCATTTAATATTCAAAAGTACATCTTATTCATTTATTTTCATATTTAACTCATTTATCAAATTATTTATTCAAATATTTAACTTACTTATTTATTTAATATTTACTTATTTTTTCAATATTTAATTAATCATTTCAATAATTATTAATTAATTAAATAATTAATCATTCACTAATTATTATGAATTAACAAATTATTTTACTAATTATTATCTTCATCAATTAATTAACTAATTATTATTAAATAATAATTTAATTAATTATTTAGTTAACCATATCTGATGCGAATGCAAGATCCTACTGAATCAAGATTGTGTCGGGTCCCATGCATTCAATACTTTCCATGTCAATTACGTTGGGGGCCAATGAACAAAGTGAAGAACAAGGCATTTGGATTCCTTCTGCTCGTTGGCTTGATATCCAAGTAGAAAGATGTGTTCAAGATGCTTGTGTCAAGTCGTTTGAAGTCATTAAAGAATAAGGACACAATTGTCCATTTTTCCCTTATTTTCCTTAGTCCATTCTTAGTAGGAATAATCGGATCAGTGCTTACATCATGCTGGCCAAATTTTACTTGGGTTTTTAGTCCATGTTTAATGTTTAGTAATTTCCTAAAAACTAGGGCTATGTTAGCCAATTATAGTTAGATTAGGAATAGGTAATCTTAGTCCAAATTAAATTAGGGTTTTGAGTCTTATGTAAGGTTATAAATAGCCTAAGGGTTACACGAAATTATTCATCAAGTTTTATCAAATATTTCGTGAGTTTATCACTTTCTCTTTCCAGGAGAGCCTTTCTTGAATACTTGAGAGTTTTTTGAGTTATTCAATCTTGAACTTATCAATCAAGTAATCACCTTGGTTGTGGCATTCTTCTACCAACAAACATTGGTTCGCTAAATCGTTAGTTCGTGGGTCAAGATTAATTTCAAGATTCACAAGCTCGGGGTTTAGAGGGGTCGATTGTTCCGCCATCCAACTTGAATTTTCGTCTAGATCCATAGTTGACAAGTACGAGTTCATACCTTTGGGAGGGTTCGTATCAATATCACTAGTTAATTATTGCTCAATTGATTAATTACTTACCTAGTTATTATATTAATGGTTCATAATGAATTAATTAATCTTTTAACTTTATTGTACTATTATTATCATTATTTTAGCAACTAATTTACATAATTAATTTATTAACTTAATTAATTACTAATTTTATAATTGTTGCTATTATTTTTTCTTGGACTTAGTCATTATATGTAAGTCTTAATAATATAATTTATAATCTATAATTATGTTAGGCTGGGCCTGAGATTATTTAAACTCAATCATAAGTTTATTGGTATAGCACCATAATGGATCCACATCCACCCTTGGCCCATAGCTTAATGGTCTTGCAAAAGTAAGAATGGACTTCTACCTCTTTGGCCCAGAAAACATTTTATTCTTGGCCTATGTTATTTAATTATTAGCCCAAATATTTTCATCACATTAACCCAACTCTAGCCCAATTAGTTTTAGCATTATGTAAAGACCAAACCCAACCCATAGGATCTAAAATAACCCTACCCGGTTTACTAAAATCCGACCCGATTCATGACCCAACTCCTAAATGGATCTTTTCTTCTCCCTTATCTCTAGATTTTTTTTTTTTTTTTTTTGTTGAAACCCTAATAATCAACCCTATTCTTCATCCCTAACAGCAACAACCACAGTAGTGGTGGTTATTGCTGTTGCTCTTTTTTTTTTTTTTTCCCCCACCCCTGGTAGCTGCAGTTCAGCCATGGTTGCCCCTCCTTTGGTTGGTGAAGGCCGGCCTTTCTTTGGATGGACGTCCCCGACCCTTCTGGTGATGTTGAATTAAAAGGAGTGTCCGATAACCCTCCATTGATTCCTCCATGGCTAAAGTTTCAAGCTTCAGCCGTGGTTTCCCCCTTTTTTTTTTTTTTAAACCAACCCCTCCAATTACTTTCCCTTCCACTAAGGCTTGAAAAAACCACTGATCATACCAATTTCGCCCATGAAATCACTAATTAATTTAGAAAATTCCTACTTATTCTTCTAAGAAAATTTTGAATGAATGAAGTACAACAATCATGGCATAATTTATTTTACTATAAATAATAACATGGAAATATGTTAAATATAGTACCAAATTATGTAATATAAGTAAACAAAGTAATCTTTAAGTGTAAAACTTACTTGATTGAAAGAGGATGCTAACTTCCTTGAAAATTTCTTCCAATATTTCTTTCCCTTTTTTGAGCGTTTCTTTAGAGAAAATTCTATTTAGTGGATGTATAAGAAAGAAAAGTTACATTGTTTTGAGTTGGAAAAAGATTACGTTATTTTGAATTGGAAAGAAATAGTTACCCAAGGTGGGTTAGTTATCAGAATCCCACGGAATTTAGTGGTTTAGCCACAAACTTAGTTGATAGTGGTTGGTTAGAATTAGGTTAGTGGGCAATTATTTAAAGAAGTAAATCATTTTCTTTTCTAGTGAATTAATTACAAGGTAATTTTATCTTATAAAATGTGAAAAATTACGGAGTTTCACACATATGAACTTGAAGTTGGTGATCCGAATCTGCCACTCTCCAGTTCTTCATTTTTGGATGTACTGCATAATCTATAGTAAGTATGAATTGTGGCATTGGTGGGGTACATATCTTCCTAGACTAGACCATGGAACAGGAATGGTGAATTATTTCTCAGCAATTATAGTCGGCGTTTTTAACTTACTAGCTTCTATTTTGAACTTCAGACACTTACATGCTAATGTTTATAGCGGCCAATTGCAGCACTTGAGACCCGAAGCTTGACCCCTATGGGTGTAGGTTAATGGTCTCCTTACCAACTCTGCTTCATCTCTCCACTTAGAATGGCATAATATACCAAATTCTCCTCATCTACCGGTTTTCTGCATTGTTTGTTCTCTATTTCATATTATCATAAAACCTGTTCTGCTGGATTTGCTAACAGAAAGCCTGTGAGACTTTTTTGGACTTATGTTTCTTTAGAAACGTAATTGGAGGACTTTTAATCTATTCTTACACTAAGACAAGGATGCTTCACAATGATTTAACTTAATCTTGATGCTGGCAAACATGCATAAACTTTTTCTTGTTTCGTGTAAGCTAATTCTTTAAGTTCCGGTATGTGACTGTTAACACTCCCAATTGATGTCAGAAACATGAGTTGTCAGAGTAGTGAATATTAAATACTTGGAGCTACAATTCCCGTCTGCTTCTTTAAGTTCCGATTCTTGAATGCTTGTCTTTCCTCTTGCTTCACTATTTTGAATAATTCAGCATTGCATTATTAGAATGACCTTCACCAGATTTTTTTTTGTACTGCTCTGAGCTGTTTTCTTCTTGTTTGCAGGTAAATTCAGGGAAAGAATGCACCTGGGTGTTAAGGGGAGAACCCCAAAGCATTTTAAACTGTTCTCTCTTGCACTCATTGCCAAAATTGTCAAGGAAAGAGAACCACAGATTTAATGCTTTGTTATAAAGAGCCAGAATGGGGGAGCCAATCGTTACTTTTTATCCTGAGGAGCGTTTTGCAATTATCATGAACCTCAAGGGTGGCATGCAAAATTATCCCACAATGGGCAAAACTCACAATGCAATCGTCAAATAAAACTCCCCTATGTCACTTATCAATTAATCTGTAGAATGGAGACCCTTTTATTTATTTTTTAACAGGGAATGCTGATCATTTAGAAGAATTTTGTTTAATGCGGCAAGATTGATCGCATTGTTGTAAAATGGAGAGCCAAAAGATAAAAACCTAGAGAAATGGATGGATTAATTGGGATCGGTTTCAAAATTAAGGGTCTGTTTAGGAGTGTGTTTTTTGGGGGTTGTATTACCCAAGTTTTTTAATAACTTTATCTATATTAATTTTAAAAAACACTCTAAAATTTTTAAAATACACATTTCAAAATGTCTCTCTCTCTTTTTTGTTTTTTTACACTCTTCTTCCTTCTCAACCTCATCCATCACCATCATTGGTGCCAGTACTGCCCTTCCACTTTTCTTTTTCTTCTCTCTTTCCCTCCCTCTCCTCTTCCCTCTTCCCCTCTCTCTCTTCCCCCTCATCCTTCTTCCCCTCTTTCCCCGTCATCCTCTCTCTTCCTCTCCCACTCCTTCTCCCCTTTTCCTTCCTCCTATGCCCCACAATCACCATGAAATATCCCACATCGAGGTAGAGAAGGAATAGAAAAGGAAATATAATGTCCAGCTCGTCGGGTTACTATGACTTTGAGTCAACTATTTTGAACTTACGGTTTCGCCTCGAAAAATTATTAGGTCAACTCATGAGTGCGGGGCATTACAAATGGCATTATAGCAAACCTCACTAACTATTTGCACATGGTGAGCTTGAAATCTAAGTGGTCTGATTCAACTATACAAGGAAATCCAAAATTCTAAAGGTGGGAAGAGTAAAATGTCCTATATCGGAACAAAGAAAGAGGAAAACATTGGTTTATAACCTCTGGCTAGTCGGATTACTAATAACTTTAGACTAACAATTTTAAACTTGTGGTTTTAACTCAAAATGCTATTGGGCTGACCCATGGGTACTGCAGAGGATTACACCCTACCTCTCCCCCCCCCTACTAGGCATGGATAGAGGAGAAGGGAGAGAAGGGGAAGGAGACAAGGCATGGGGAGAAAAGAAGATAGAGAAGAGGAAGGAAAAAGAGAGGGGATGATGTTGTGATCTAAACTAGATCTAGTAGGGAGGGGGACGGGGGTCACGGAGCATTGGGGAACAGGAGGGAGCGGTTGGCCTAAGAAAGGGGTTAATAAGGAGGAGGTGGGGGGAGAGGAGAGGAGGAGAAAGAGGGAGGGAGAGATAGAGAAGAAAAATAGTACGGAGAGGGCAGCGTTAGCGATAGTACTAGATGAGGTTAGGAGGAAAAGAAGAAAGGAAAGAAAAAGAAAAATTAACAAAATTCCTCTCTCAACAAAAGCTTTTCTATAAATTTTATAGTAAATTAAAATGAAATTTTATATAAACAACCAAAAACACACACTATCCAAATGGACCCTAGAATGTAACAAAAATGAGTCAGCTATGCCTATAGCTTCTAACACGTTAAACTATACAACTATTTCCCTTGTCTTGTGGATAGCCATGTCCACTCATTAGATATGATCGATGGCTCGTTTAAAAGATAAAAAAACTCTGTCTTAACAATATTTGATAACTAAGTCTCATTGTACTTAGTAATATCATGTCTGCAGTAGAGCGAAAAGGTCTGGCTCCAACTTTCATGTATTAGTTAGCTTGACCTTTAAGGATTATTACCTAGTTTATATTTTCTTTAGGAGTAGAATTCTAAATTTGCTCAATTATTTGGTAAGGATCAATAATAGGTCATAGATCCCAAATTTCACGTAGGACGCGTGCTGCTGCTGCTGCTGCTGCAATATCTTGTGAATCTTATGTTAGGAGAAACTTAAAAGAATGAGAAATGTATTTCGTGTAAACTTGAAAACGATTGAAGAGTAAATTCTCACGACACGTACGATTGTACGAAAAAGAAGAAATTTCTCGTGAAGAAACAAGTGCTGTCATCTCCATATGCCACTACGATGGGATGTTAGCACAAAAAATACGCAATGCGAAAGATAGTATTTTTGCAAACCAAGAAAGTTCACACTCCATGGAATAGAAAAAACAAGCTATGCGACTTTGATTGGCTTTGATCAAATCACTGACGTAACAGTCATAGAAACAAGATTGGAAAAACTTCACATGCAAACCATAGGTCTATCGCTATGCTAGAAGTTGGGCGAGAAAATAGATGGTTCTGTTGGCATTACAAATTTCTCAGGCAAAACCATGTGGCCATAGGCCTATACACAAAACTAAGCATACCAATTTCAAATATAACTTGCTCATCATAAAGTTATTTTAATCTAATACCCAAAGCATAACCTAACTCTATTTCCTAAATTGATGTTGATACCAATTCTAACCTAGTATCAAATAACAAATCTAATTCTACAATTATAAAAATCTAGATGTGCTTACTTTAATTTTTGTCAACATTGAATCACTAACCGCAACTCGGTTGTTCTTCAATTTTCACATCTTCTGTTCCTGTTTGTGAGGTCTTGAGTTGTGTTTCAAAAAAAAAAAAAAAAAAGGCTCGAACTATCAATTTGTTGATTGTTCTACAACTACAGTTGGAATCCTTGCATCATATAGAGTCAAGCGACCTTCTAAGTTCTTAATCAAAGACTAGGATCGAAGAGACTGAAAAGAGGGCAAATACGGATAGCTTTTGTTTCACACTACTACTACTTCTTCTTCTTCTTATCCTTTTTTGGTCAAAATTGCACTATTCTGTCATGCCCCAAATCTAGATCCCTGGACCAATTTGCAACATTACACACCGTATTTATGAGATTTTACTCCTACAAACACAAGGCAACATGATCATAATTTATAAAAATTT
This sequence comes from Gardenia jasminoides, assembly GCA_013103745.1. Classification (NCBI taxonomy): domain Eukaryota; kingdom Viridiplantae; phylum Streptophyta; class Magnoliopsida; order Gentianales; family Rubiaceae; genus Gardenia; species Gardenia jasminoides. The sequence continues at coordinate 28,450,655 of CM023095.1, forward strand.
ACTAACGAAAAATTTAAGACTTACAATACTAAAGTAATATATAACATTTTCAAACAAATACATCTGCTAAACTCTTATTCAATACCTTCAGTGAGAAAACATCTATCTATATACCTTTTTCTTATCTTCTAATCATACCTGATCATGCTTTCTTGATCTACAAGAAAAAGTAGCAAAAATAGGGATTGCGCGACGTATGCCCAATAAACAGTACTTACTTCTTTATCGGATCATGTAACTATATACATATTATAGTTTTCCAAATTCTTTCATACAATACCACATGTACAGACTAAATAATACATTTAACAACTTTTCACACCATACCACATGCATAGACTAAATAAAACATTTAATAACTTTTCATCTATTACATAAATGTATTTCATAAAAGGTGAATGACATACATATAAGTGATCTCTATGTGATGTGACACTTAGTCCCATAGGTCCTAGTGGTAACCCCATTGAACTGGCATGAAAACATATAGTATAACATGATCACATTTATAGTACATATTTACAAATCATAAAATATATCAATCATTGCATTTCATTTCACAAAACACGGCTATTAAACTAGTACATGTAATATCCGACGTCTAAGTACTTAATCTAGAAATTAAACCACTTCTAGGAAGGTGATTAAGAGGTTCCACACCACCCCCTTGACCATATAACATAACATGAATCGATCAGCGAGTCTTTGTACCAACTACCATGACTATTTGATGCGCGATTCTTAGCCTTGAGGATAACAAGAATTGTTTCACAAGCTTAGATCTATTGAAGGTACCAAAGTTTGGGAAGCAGAGATCTAAATTGAACTGGGATAGCTCAAGAATGACTAGATTGGTAAGCGATGCCACAATCAAGTGTGTTGCTTGGTTGATAAGATTGATTATCTTAGGTCAATTCTAAGATATTCAAGAATAGTTTCACAAACCAAAGCGAGTTTTTTCACACAAGAAATGATCTGTTGGAAAATTTGCCAACATATCTCTTACTCATTAATGTAAAATGTTAGCCTTATATAGGCTTTTCACAACACAAAACCTAACTAGAAAAGGAAACACCTACTTGTGCTACTTAATCCTACTAATACCTACTTGTGCTACTTAATCCTACTAATACTAGGATAAACCATTTAACTAAGCGAATCACTATGTTCAACATGAACCGGTTGTGTTTATTTATTAAATAAGCAAACAACATAGTTAATAATAAATAAACCAAATGGAATTCAAAAACCCTAAAATTCTTTGATGAGAATCAGCGCACCAAGTGGTTGAATTGCCAGCCAAATTAGTGGCTAGATTCAAGGCAAAGGTGACTGCAATTCAACACTTGTTTTGACCCAATGGACAAATGGATTTGCAAGGCAATCCGTGCACGGATTTATCTATGGATTCAAGGTGAAACTAGGATCAATGAAACAAATGCTCCATTTGACCACCAAAGGTCTTCAATATAGAGCAAAGTCTTGGTAGGTTGATGAAGGCTTTCCAATTCGACCCCCTCAATGTACTTCTATGTCCCTTCTTGTCCTTGAACCACCTGAACCAAAACTTGAAGTGATTTCTTGAGCTTCTTAGCACGAGAATGAGTGACTGGACCTATTGAAACCTTCATAGGATCAAAACTTGTAGCTTGAACACCATGGACAGCTTGTGATCACTTGTCATTCCCCTCCTCTTGAGAAGGATTTGTCCTCAAATCATACTCATCATCTGCAACAAAACGACTTAAATCGGAGACATTAAAAATAGCACTTACTTGATACTTACCAGGTAAATCGAGTCAATAAGTGTTATCATCAATCCTTTCCACCACTTGAAAAGGACCATTACCCCTTGAAGACAATTTGTTTTGGCGATGCATAGGAAATCTTTCCTTATAGAGGTGCAATCAAACGCAATCGCCAGGATCAAAGACAACCTTCTTACGCCCTTTGTTGGTTTTCTGAACGTATGATGCAGTATGTTTCTCTATATTGGCTCAAACTTTCTCATGTAAGGACCTCACAAAATCTGCCTTCTCCTTCCCATCTAAGTTAACATGCTCATACATCGGTAAAGGTAACAAATCTAAAGGAGTTAGTGGGTCAAAACTATACACAACTTCAAAAGGTGAGAATTGTATAGCACTGTACACAGTTCTATTATATGTAAATTCAACATGGGATAAACCCTCCTCCCAAGTGTGAAGGTTTTGTTTAATGATGGCATGTAGAAATGTAAATAGTGTCTTATTTACTACCTCAGTTTGTCCTTTCATTTGCTGGTGACTAGTAGTAGAAATAGCAATTTAGTCCCTAACTTACCCCATACAGATTTCCAAATGTAACTTAAGAATTTAACATCCCTATTAGAAATGAAAGTCCTATGAATATCATGCAAATGAATAATGTCCTTAAATAATAAATCAGCGACATGCAATGCATCATCCATTTTATGACATGGTATGAAATGTGTCATTTTAGAAAATCTATCTACCATGACAAAAAATGAATCATAACCTCCTTTAGAATGTGGTAAACTAAGAATAAAATCCATCGAAAGATCAATCTAAGATTGGGCAGGATTTGGTAGAGAAGTATACAAACCGTTAGGGTTAACCTTAGATTTGGCACAATGACAAATTCCATAATATTCTACTACATGTTCCACATCCCTCCTCATATGCAACCAGTGGAAGTTTGCCTACAAAAATGCTAAAGTCTTGGTGACACCAAAGTGCCCCATTAGTCACTTCATGTGACTTCTTTATTAGTAAGTCACGTGTTGATCTATGAGGGAAGCATAACTTATGAAGGTAGAATAGAAATCCATCATGCAAATAATATTTACCTTGGGCAACTTTAGCACACGATGCATATATCTCACCAAAATCAGAATCGTTAGCATACAACTCTTTCACTAACTCAAATCCAAGCAATTTAGCATCTAAAACTGTAAGTAACGAATATCCACGTGATAGAGCATCAACATCAACATTAGACTTACCCGACTTATATTTCATGGCATATGAAAATGTCTCAATAAATGCAATCCATCAAGCATGTCTCTTCTTAGCTTGTGTTGCGCCTTCAAGTGCTTAAGAGACTCGTGATCAGTATTAATGACAAACTCTTTGGCTCACAAATAATGTTGCCATGTCTCTAATGCACATGCTAAGACATATAACTCCTTATCTTAAGTTGAATAATTGAGGGTAGCTCCATTCAACTTCTCACTAAAGTAAGCAATAGGCTTTCCTTCTTGCATAAGCATGGCTCTATTCCCCATGCCTGATGCGTCACATTCAATTTCAAAAGTTAAATCAAAGTTAAGCAATGCTAGAATTGGTGCATGTGTGAGTTTATGTTTAATCGACTGAAATGCTTCTCATTCTTCTTGACCACGGCCATTAAGAGAGCAATAATGGTGCTAAAATCTTTAATGAATAGCCAATAGAAACTTGCCAATCCATGGAAGCTTCTAATATCTCCTATGGACTTAGGAGCCTGCCATTCTTGTATAGCCTTGACCTTCTCTTCATCCAGATGAATTCCCTGTGCACTAATGACATATCCTAGGAACACAAGACAGTTAGTACAAAAGATGCACTTCTTGAGATTGGCAAACAACCTCTCTCATTGAAATACCTCAAAAACAGCCATTAAATGTTCAACATGCTCATTCAAACTCTTGCTATAAACCAAGATATCGTCAAAATAAACCACTATAAATTTGCCAAGAAAAGGGCATAGAGCATGCTTCATTAATCTCATAAAAATGCATGGTGCATTAGTAAGACCAAATGGCTTAACTAACCACTCATATAAATGATGTTTAGTCTCAAAAGCTATTTTTCACTCATCCCCTTCTTTCATTTTAATTTGGTGGTAACCACCTTTAAGATCTATCTTAGTAAAAATGACTGCACTATATAATTCTTCTAACATATCATTTAACCTTGGGATAGGATGATGATACTTTGCCATAATGGCCTTAATTGCTCAATAATCGGTGCACGTTTTCCATTTTCTATCTTTCTTTGGTACGAGAATAACTAGAACAGCACATGGACTAAGACTCTCACGAGCCCAACCTTTTCTTAGTAGCCCATCAACTTGCCTTTGCAATTTCTTGGTTTCCTCCAATCCCATCCTATAGGCTGGTTTGTTTGGTAGAGGAGCTCCAAGAATCAAATCAATCTGATGCTCTATGCCTCGTTTATGTGGTAGTCCGTCCAGTATCTCCTAGGGAAAGGGATCTTCGAACTCCTACAAGAGAGATGAAACACTAATAGACAAAGAGTTAGTAAGTTCCTTAGTCTCATCCAACACTTCTTTACACACAAGTACACCAAAGAGTTGGTTTAAAAACAAAGCCCTCTTAATATCTCTAGCTTTTACAACTAAACTTTGTTTTCTAATTTTTTCCTTACTTGGCCAAATTTTTTATTGCCTTTTTCTCCTCACTAGGTTCAACGACGCTCTCTTGTTTTCCTTTCTCTCTTTTCTCTTTATTTTTCCTCTCCAACTCTAACTCATACTCTTTGTGTAACCTCACTTGATCCTCATAAACTTGTTTAGGTGTCAAATGTACAAGTGTGATATTTTTTATTACAATGCATAAAAGAGTATTTATTAGCTCATCCTTTGAAGTCAATATCCTTATCAAATTGCCAAGGATGACCTAATAACATATGACTTTCTTGCATTGGAACCACATTGCATAATACTTCATCTTCATATTTCCTGATGTGAAATGGAACTTGAACCTGTTGACACACACACACACACCTCTCCACCTTTATTAAGCCATTGCAACTGATATGGCCTAGGGTTTTTGTAGCCGGAAGACCCAATTTCTCAACCATGAGTAAACTTGCAATATTAACATAATTTCCACCATCAATTATCAAACTACACACCTTGTTTTTAATGTGACAATGGGTGTAGAATATGCTCTCTTTTTGAATATCCTCCTCTTCTTTGGCTTAGGTAGCTAATATTTTCCGCACAACCAAATAACCAATCTTCTCACTTGTAGGTTGCTCTTTTTCTAATTCATCATTCTCTTCAATTAAAAGTGGCATACCATCATACTCATCCTCATCATCTATTATCACATCTCCATTAGGCAGTATAATCATGGCTCGTTGGTTAGGGCATTGAGACACTATATGTCCAAACACTTAGCACTTAAAGCACTTATTATCTTGGTTGTGTGATACAGGGTTTTCTTGGATAGCCTTTGATTCGACCTTAGGTATAACTTTAGAGCTATTCAGCCTCAGCTCAGGTTGATTGGATGAATTCACGGCTCTTTCCTCTTTTGTTGGTTGATTATCCCTCCAATTTGGAGTTTGGTAATATGTATTGGAGCGAGTATTACCCTCCTCTTAAGGCGCTTTTCTACCTTCACTACCTTGTCCAACATCTCACTCATTTCAATATAATGTTGGAGTTCAACAATTTCAACAATTTCCGATCTCAATCCATTCAATAACCTTGCCATTGTAGACTCCAAATCCTCTTGCACATCGGCTCTCATCATAGCCATCTCCATCTCCTTAAAATAATCTTCCACGAACATGTTGCCTTGAGTTAGAGTTTGAAGCTTATGATGCAAATCCTATTGATAGTGGTTTGGAACAAAGTGCTTCTTCATCAAGCCTCTTAATTCAGTCCAAGTGTCAATGGGATGTTCACTATTCCATTTATGGCTAGTGCGCAATTGATCCTACCATATCATAGCATAATCAATGAACTCAAAACACACAAGTTTTCCCTTTTGTTGCTTGGTATATTTATTGAAATCAAAGACCATCTCGATCTTCCTTTCCTACTCCAAGTATGCCTCAAGGTCGTACCTCCCTTGGAATGAAGGAATTTTAAGCTTGATTTCCTAGATAGGATCATCACTGTATTTAAAATTCCAATGATCAGCCCTTGCACATTTTTCACGCTCTTCCTCTTTGATTCCAAGAATTTTCAACCTGATTAATCTGTTCATGCAATGGTTCAAGTGCATTCTTCATTGTTCTCCTAAACTCTCTCATTATGGCCTCCATGTTCAACTTAGGATCAAAAAATTGAGGTCCTTCTGTGTTTGACATGATAAGGTAACCTGCAAAAGTGCTTAGTAAAGAAACAAGTGTATATCCTCACACATTCCCTTATGTGTTTATCCTCAACACTTGTGTTTCACTCAAACATTCTAATGATCTCACAAATCAGATTCTCAAGGTCTTTACTTGCTTTTCTTGAAGAAATTAGAGCTTTTCTCAAGCTAATAGTCAACTAACTAATCGCAATAACTAAATTGCAGCAATTAGGGTTTTAAGGAATTAAGTGAAATAACAATGAAGAGACCAAAATAAAACTAAACTGTACTAGATTTAGACCTCAAAACTTGCTAGAAAATAACTGGAAATTTGAAAATACTAAGCTAGAACAAACGACAAGGACTAGGAGAAAGAAAGACAAACTGATAATGATAGTTTAAGGGGTAGACTTGGAAACAAATTTTATTTGCGCTTGTGATGACTTATAAATCTGGAATGGAGTTCTTTTCCACATGAGACAAGGATTTGGAAGCTTATTTGGCTATTTCCAATAGAGTTTAGGTCACAAGAATAGTTTTGGAAGCTTAAGGAGGTAATCCGAATTGGATTTGGAAAAGCTTCACAAGAGACGGCTCGTTACTTAATTTCCTTGCAAGTGCACACCTTGTTGATACCTAAACAGATTTGGGAGATGATTTTTGGAAACTTTGAAGATCAAATCAAGGCTGTTATGTCTTTTTCTTTCACAAAACAGCCTCGAATGAGGGTTTCAAGAAATTTGAATTCAAATTTCAAGATACCTTAAAGTTGCACAATATAGTTCAAGATTTCCCAAGATCCTTTTTGATGGTTTCAAGAACTTCAAGAACTTCACATTTTGATTAAGAAATTCAAGAAATATTCAAGATAAATTTGGATACTCATGAATTTTCCAAGAAACTCCAAGAACTTCAAGAATTGTAAAAAATGGTTCAAGAAATTCAAGAATCAAGCACAAACAACTTACACAACTCAAGACTCAACAAAACACAGAAGAAACCCTAGATAAACACCTTGGATTTCTATATATTAAATGACCAGAAATTTTCTTTTTATATGTGACTTGACAAAGAATGAAACGACTGGAACAAACACTACTAAAGCTAGAAACAAAACACCAACAAAGGCTGGACGAGAAAAACACAAAGAAAAGGAGAGGGAAACACACAAAACACAATGGAATAAAGCTGGAAATTTTGCTGGAACAATTTGGACAACAAAACCAGAAACAAGAAACAAATGACAAACAAGAAGGACAGAACTCGATACATTAAATCTTTACTCTAATACCAACTGATATGCGATTCTTAGCGTTGAGGATGACACGAATCATTTCAGAGCCTGGATCCATTGAATGTGTCAAAGTTTAGGAAGCAAAGATCTAAATCAAACTTGAATAGCTCAAGACCGACTAGGTTGGTAGAGCGATGCCACAATCAAGTGTGCTGTTTGATTGATAAGTAATTGATTTCCTTAGGTCAATTCTTAAAATATTTAAGAATAGCTTTCACAAGCCAAAGAGAGTTATTTCACGCAAGAAACAATTTGTTGGAAAATTTGCCAAAATATCTCTTACTCATTAACATAAAACATTAACCTTACATAGCCTATTCACAACACAAAACCTAACTAGAAAAGGAAACACCTACTTGAGCTACTTAATCCTGCTGATAGGATTTTTCTTTACTCCACAAATCTTAAAAAACCTTTATAACCCTATATTACCGCAAGTATACGGATCGTTTATTGAGTATAGGGAAATAAGGTGTCGATCCCATGAGGAAGAGTGTCAAGTACCGGTGATTTTCAAATTCCTCTATTATTTAGACTGTCACAACAAAGATATAAAGGGAGAAGGCGGTAAACCGTCCTTAGGTAGCAGGATTAAGCAAATAAAACCGACCGCTAGGTGTCGAAGACATCCAATTGGCGGTAGAAAGGAAATAACAAGAAAGCAAGTAAAGAGTTAAGATCTTAGAGCTTAAGAATCCCTTGTTAAGTTAGATTAGAAGTTAGTCAAGTTTATTATGTCCTTTCTCCAATGATGTGCTAAGGTATAACTTCCTTTTGTATGCCATCACTTTCGTCAATGGTCATGTGTAGTGCAAGCTCTCATTTAAGATGAGCAAGTCACTCGGAATCGCTTTCGCCAATTCCTTAACTCCTTGGAATCTTCCTTGACCTATTTTCATAGAGAAAAGAGAGAAACAAGATAAATAAGCTCAATGAAGTTATAGTATAAAACCAAAACCAACCAACTATATTCACTACTTTCGTGAGAATATAAGTTAGTGTTTAAGAACTTAGATCTTATTGAAGGCAAGTTTTTCATTGCTCATCAACATCAAATCATTTATAGTTGGTAGCTAATCAACCATAAAGCATAAGCACAAGTCTTAAACTAGCAAAATCATGGAGGACATAAATAATTCAACTACTTCATAATCACAACTACAACAAGTTCATCCTCATTCTAGGCTTTGAGAGGCTCAACTAAACATACTACTACTAACTATACTACTAACTAATGAACTAGTGAAGACTACATGCCTCCTCTCTACTTCTAAATTTCTCTCTCTCTAATTCTCTCCTTTAATTACTTTTTTTCAAATGTCTACAAGAGGTCCTATTTATAGATGAATTCATCCATAAACTTCCAAGACTTTATCATGTGAATACAAGAAAAGTTTGGCCTTGAAAAGTCAAAGAAATTGGCTTCATGAATCTCTTGTCTTCATGCATTGAATCCTTTGAATTTCAATCTCAAATGAGTTGTAATGTTGGAGCAAATTGTGTTTTGGATTTGCTATGAGTTGTTTCTTCAATTTCACAAGATTCTTCATGCAGCTTTCATTGAAATTCTTCTGAAAATTGAGCTGGAAGTGAGCTGGAAAAACTGGATTTCGGCTGCAACTTGCAGCAGTCATTTTCTGAGGATCCGCGAGGTGGATCCGCGAGGCATAGGCTCGCGGATCTCATCGCGGATCTGCTTCCCTGTCTTCTATGAGAGGGATTCGCGAGCTAATTGAATTCCACTTGTTGGTTCGCGTATTGACTCGCGAATCTCCTTGAACCTTGCAATTTCCGAGCTTTTTATCGTGAAATTGGCACGTTAATTGCTCCGACTTTTATCCTTTTGATTCCTCGTTGATTGAATTGCAATTTACATTTTCCAATTTTTCTTCCAAACTTCTTGGTAGATTTCCTCATTTTGTCCTCATTTGATAATTGAACAAGCAATCCTACAAAAACATGAAGATTTCACCACATTAATCCACAAAAATGCATTTTTCTATTTAAACCACAAAATGTAGATTTTCAATAGAAACCCTAGTTCATTAGCCATTAAACTGACAAAAACACACAAAAACTACATGATTAATCCTATTAAAAACATGCAAAATATTGACTTATCAAACTAATACTACTTGACCTACTTAATCCTACTAATACTAGGATAAACCATTTAACTAAGCGAACCACTATGTTCAACATGAACTGGTCGCTATTCACTAAATAAGCAAACGACACAACTAATAAAAAATGAGCTAAACAAAATTAAAAAAATCCTAAAATTCTCTGATAAGAATCTACATGCCAAGTAGTTGGATTGCCAGCTGAATTCAAGGTAGAGGGGACTGCAATTTGACACTTGTTTCAACTCAATGGAGGAATGGATCTGTGAGGCAATCCATGCACGGATTGGTCCATGGATTTAGGGTAGGAGTTTGGATCAATGAAACAAATGCTCCATTTGACCACCAAGGTCTTCAACATAGAGTAAAATCTTGGTAGATTGACGAAGTCTATCCAATTCGACTCCCTCAATATACTTGTATGTCCTTTCTTATTCTTGAACCATTCAAACCAAATTTGAAGTGATTCTTTGAACTTCTTAGCATGAGAATGAGTGACTGGACCGACTGGAACCTTCAGGGGATCAAAACTTGTAGCTTGAACACCATGGACAGCTTATGATCCCTTATCACTATCACAACATAACATAACATAACATAACAGAACTATAGCCCTCTATCGTCTATTTCATGACTATTCAGAATGCATTTCACACATCACATACATTTTCTTTCATAAAAATATGCCACTGATTTCATAACACATAGCATAGGAAAACATTTCAAATAGGTATCGAGAGGTAAGCACGCATTTACTTGAGAAAAATCACATCATATATTATTAGGTCCCAAAACAACCTAAGATAACAAATTTTTCACCTAATTTTAGCTAACCAAACTATCTAAGCAATCACACACTTAAACAAGTAAAATAGCAATAAATAGAGAAAGGATAGAGCAATTTAATCCACTTAAACAAATATTGAAAGAAATAAATAAAAGTGAAAAAGAGAATGCAAACCAAACAAACTCCCACCCTTCTCCCAAATTTGGAATTGAATCAATCAAGTGCTTCTTCCAATTGTTGATGACTCAAACCAACTTGTACAAAGAAGGGCTCACCCCTTGCACACACTAAGTATCTCAACTCTAGTTAAGGCAAGGGATTTTCCTAATTGAAGGAAAGCCTAACTTGTCTAATCTAAGTTCTCTTCTAGCAAGCTGGGGAATGGACGAATGATCATACACACAAAGATTATTTTGTGAGTGCAAGCATCCAATATTGGACAAGATATCCGCTACTTTATTAGCTTCACAAACACAATGAGAAAACTAATTAGGATTAGAGATTAATTCCCAAATCTGTTGCATTTCCCAACGTATTTGCCAAGGACATTGACAATGTCTGTAATATACCCACTCAAACTAGAGAATCAAATTGAATGGAGAAATTATCAAAGCCATGTTGGAAGCACAATTGAATTCCCTGAAGCAAAGCCAATATCTCCGCACATAAACTAGTTTTTCCTCCAAAAAATGAAGAAAAAGCAAGCAAAACTTGTCCCCTGGAATCTTGAAGGACCCCTTCTCCACCATTGGCTCCCGGATTCCCTTTCGAATAGCCATCAGTGCTCAATTTTAATCCACCCGCAGCTAGAGGAATCCCTCTAATATTCCAAAAAATAGCTTTAACCTGAAAAGTATTAAGTGACGATGTTAAGGAGGACCGAAGCTATCAATCCGAAGCCAGAGGTTGAACTCGACCTTGACGGCTCTTTGGCTACCAAAACCCTTGCTCCACCACTGCTAACCGATCCACATTCAAAGCTGTAAGTGAAGATAAATGTTGTATCTGATTTTCTTGTCGCCCCCTAGGGGATAAGTTTCTGGTGTCTGGTGGGAGGTCAACAAGAATATCTTCATCAACACTCGTTGAATCATCACCCTCAAGTGACTGACTTCCCCTTAATGAAACATCCACTTGATTTTTATTCATCACAAACTCCACCACAACCGACTCAAGATGCCACTGCTCCACACCAGCTGTGAGGACCCGAAAATTTTATTTCTATTTGACCTGTTTATTTAATTAATTATTTAATTTCTCTGAATATTTGTTTAATTGTTTTAAATCATTTTAATTGCATTTACACCATACATTACCTCATTTTATTTTAAAAACTATTTTTAAACATCAATTTGATTTTTCTGTCACTTAATTGTGAAAAAAGAAAATGGGCACGCTTTTCGAGACAAATATTCGGACTGAGAGTGACGTAAGTTCGGAGAACAAGAATGATCATGAGTAGATTAAGAAAAGCTAATTGAGGGATTAGAAGTGAGTGATTAGGATTAAACTTCAATTGGAGCATTTTGGGTCACAAATTTAAAGTTGATTTTTGGACTCCATAAAGCAAAGTCTTATATTTCTTCTTCCTTTGACTTTTCCACCTTACCAATCACACAAAATATCTCTCTCTTCTCCCTCATTTCAGCCGCACCCCTTCCCCCAAATTCCCCTTCATTTTCATCTTCAAAATCTACTCCAAACTTCATCAAATCAACCAAGGAAACTTGCTCCATCTTCCTTTCCTTTTCTTGCCCCTTGAAGACCTTCGACTAGTGAAGCAAACCCGAGTTTTTGGAGGGAGACTTTGGTGGTTTTGGTGGCTCTTGGACACACTCAATCTGGATTTCTTGATCTTGAAAGGAAGAGGTAGTTTTCTCCAACTCAACCAAGCTCTCTTGATGTCTTTTTGTAGCTTTAAGCTTTGATAGTTTAATATTGTTGTTCTTGATGAATTGGGTTGTTGAAGTGGGCTCTATGAACTCCCACCTTTCTTGTTATTGGACTGCCATGATGTGTGTGTGTGTGTGATGGAATGAATTTGTGATGAATTCATGGTAGTTGGAAGGCTAGGAAGAAAAGAAAAGGAAGGTTATGCTGCCGGTTTCACTTTAGCAATTTTTATGCCCTGTTTTAGCTACATATTTTCGTGAGTTTCTTGGCTATTTTGAGAGTTGAAATGTTGGTCTATATGTATGTAAATTTATTTGCAAAAATCATTCCATTTGGTGTGTCAAAATCGCATGAAAAAAATGAAGTTAAATCTGGAAAACAGTTTCCAGATTTATCGAACCTTGCTGCCCTGATATTAATTGCTTTGTTCACTGTCTTCCCATGCGATTTTTTAGCTAAATTTTGGTACGAATGTAGATCATATACTGAGGTTGTTACCTGAAAATTTTTGTGTTTTTACAGTACCATTTATTTGCTCAAATGATGTTTCAAATCTGCCTCTTTAATCTGGAAAACTTTTCCCAGTTTTGAGCACTGTTTGAATTCATTTCGGTTTGACATTCATTTGCTTGAATTTATGGCTGAAATTTGGTGTGAACCTAGCCTATATATGTTAGTTTTGGTGTACCAAATTTGGTAATTTTTGGACAAGAAACCGTCACTCAAAGAAGGCCTAGAAGTCTGCCTTGTGAATCTGGAAAACAGAAATCTCAGAATTTCGAACCAGCCTAGTTTGAACTGCTATAATTTATTACTCGAGTGTTGGATTTGAGTGATGTTGGTGGCCTTTGAAACTCCTTATGTATTAATATATTTTGTATGAATTTCAGAGGTTAACTAATTTTCTGTAATTTTTGGCGGATTTTCAAAGTACCCTGGATGTCCAGCCTGATAAGCCCTGTCTCTTTACTGTAGCAGGCTGTTTAACGAAAATCTGGGTTAATTTCGTCCATAATTTTAATTGGGTGTCTTCTGTAAAGTTTTAGAACTTTCAAAGAGGTTTCCAACGGTACCAAGTGTGTAAAATTTGGACTTATATAACTCAAGTTGTGATTTTTCAAAGATTTCTGCTCAAGTAGTAACTTATAGAACTTGATTTTCTTGAACGAGTTTTGGTTGATAAACTAGGAACTTATTTTCATCGCTTCTTAAATATTTTAGGAGGTGGTGCTGAATTACAAAGTGATCCAAACTTGAACTCCGAGAACCTTGATTGATCGCGTGAATAGCTCTCACTTATTCTCAACAATTGGTGAGTGTCCAAGTGCATGTTTACTTGCTTCAAATGATGTTAATAAATTGAAAGCATGCTTGTGTTCCACGGTGAGTGTGTACTTTATCGCGCTCACATTCTTAAATTGTCTCAAACTGAGTTTAACTATTTAAATGGTTACTTGTTTGACTGCTTGAATTGATTGGACTGTTTAAACTGCTTATAAGCGTAGGGGCCTTAAACCCCATCGGGATCCCTTCGCCTTGTCCCAAGGGGCTAGGGCAGGGTTGGGAAAACCATGGGTTTTACCGCTTAAAGTATCGTCGGTTGGAATGAGTCCACCGACTTGGCATACTCATAGTGGGTTGCCAAACACTTTTCAAATTTAGGAGTTTGGGCCCGGTCAAGGGGGTGTAAGTAGACGGGAGAGGGAGAAAAGTGATGAATATAGACTGTGAGAGTGAGTGGTTGACGGAGTGTCAACCTGTGGCTTGAATTGATACGGGTGAAGAAAATAATTGCAGAGAATTGCGGAAACGTGGAGCTGACAACTGTATCCTTTAAATTGTATTGTTTTAAAAGCTTTATTGCTAAATTCACTGTTTGGCTCTTTTATTGTTTTATTAATTTATTTAATTGCTTTGAGTTGCCTGTGCATGTTTTCTTGGCCTCACTGAGCGTTAGCTCATCCCAATTTGTTTTCCTTAACAGGTTTCGAGGTGAGGCACGTGAATCGAGAAAGTTAGTACTTTTATAGGATTTCCCCTTTTTGTGTAAGATTGAAATTAATGGATGAATTTGATGGTTTACGATATTTTGGAGTTTTTTTTTATCAATGTAATTTTCATGAAATTTTGGGGTCCGTGTTTTGTGAGAGTTTATTAGTAATTTTAATATCTTATATTGATGACTTTACGAATGAATATTTGGATTAATATTTGGGAATTTGTAGTGAGTCCCAGAGTTAGGTGCATCACATACCCTTGGGTTGCCTTGGAGAGGTGGGGCTGTTACACCAGCTAACTCTTGAATTCAATTTCTTGAGTCTTCAGCCAATCAACGATCAGCCCTAGCTTCATCGGTCAGAATTATTTGCAAAGTTCCCTCCCCTTTCTTCATAGTAGAATAAGAATTCTGTTGGGAAGAAGTCCCTTCATTCACTAAAGCATCAACCTCTCCATCCTTTCTAACCCCTTCGACATTAGACATGTTATTGTTTTGAATCGGGACATACACCTGACGAACTGATCCATGAACTTTTTTACGATTAGTTTGATCTGGAGCAGCATCTTTATCAGCCCGTCTATGAAAAAAAACCTGGATCGTCCTTCCTACACTCATCTGTAGAGTGGCCTAGATGCCAGCAAGATTGACAATATTTTGGCATATCCTCAGCAACAATATTTTGCCAAAATCCAAATTCACCCTCCACTGCAATCTAGATTCTCTGTGGGATAGGCTTCAAGAAATCAATTTCAACACATACCCTTGCAACACTAGGGCGTGCTCTAGCAGCGGTCTGCCAATAGCATTCAATATAGAGAATAAGGAATGCTTGTCAAAAAAATGTATCAGAAGTGTCGGCAATGTTACCCAAATGAGATCCAGCGAGGATTCCTTATGCACGTGGAAGTCCCTAGTCCAACGAAAAGTCCTCATAGGGTATTTTCCTAGTTGTCAAATACCACACGTCTAAATGCGATTAATGTTTGCTTTAGCTTTACATTTGATAAGAACATGCCAATAATCCAAAAGGCCGACAGAGACATCATTTTTTAAATCAAAGACGACAAAGAATTTACGGATCTTCTCCAAACTTGGATGACCATGTGAGAATTTTCCAACCAAGGATAAACGATACGGGGCTGATAGATGCTCAACATCATTCTTTGAAAACACAACAGCCACTTCCCCTTTGTAAGATGTTATTGGACAAATGGAGATAGGTGAAGGAACTGCCTCTGAAAAAAGTTGTGAAAAGGATTTCGAAACTGTCAAAGAAAGAGAGGGTTGTGCAGCCATGAAGAAGCGGTAAAGAAAACCCTTAATTTGAAGACTTCCTATTGATCGTGGCTGCAAAAAAATCAACACTCAGTTTCTCTATGATAAGCTTTCAACCGCTCATCTATGATTTCTATCTTCTTAAGTCTTCGCATCTCTTCCTCTACAAGAAGTACTGTTCTTCACTGTTCATCCATGCTATAACTCTTTTGCAGATGTAAGATTTGAATATTGTCAAATATGCAAATTACAATATAATGATTTTGTTATAGTTTTAGTAAAACATTTAGCTATGTCTCTTAAAGCGTGGAAATTTTGATTTTTATATGCTAAAAAAGAAATTTTATGAGTTTCTGAAACATGCTCAATTTTGGCTTAATGTACAAAGTGTGTTAAGTTAAAACGTTACTTTTTCAGTTTGACCACTTTTATGAAAATAAAACATATATATATCACAAATGATAATATGATTTATACCACTGGAACAATGAGAGTTAAAGATTTCATAAGGCATCATTAAAGTTTTCTAGTTAGAATATATTCAAAAAATTCATTAAAGCCAAGCCGTACAGATTTTCAAGCTCAATTCAACTAAATTTGGGGACATTGAAAAATATGATATAAGCATTAAATGAACTAGTACTTGTTTATAATATTTATAAAATAGTTATAATATTGGGTAATAAAAATTATATTCGGGTAATAACAATTATAATTGTATAATATTAAAATTGTTATATTATAATTTATAAATATAGTTATAACAATTGTAATATTATACAATTATAATTGTTATTACCCAATATTATAACTATTTATATCGCTAGTACTTTAGCCCGCATGGCATGGCCAATATAATTGTTAAGTGGCACGCTTTGTAGGAGACGTGGTGACACGCCACAGGCCGTACATAATTTGAAATTTAAATTCAAAATGAACAGGATATCAGCGCCTGTTCAATACTTGGAGAGGTGGTAAGATACAGTTGGATTGTGCACGAGTAACTGTTACTGATTGACATAAAGCGGATGCAACAGAAAAAGATTGTATAGTCGAAACAAGAGGACATGGTGATAAATGGAAGAGAAATTCGGTGCAATAGGAACTGTTGTGGTTGTCGTTGTGCAGGAAAATGGGAAGTCGCATTGCAAAGAGGTACTTTTCTTCGAGAACGCATGATTGGAAGCTCTTCAACCCCACCAGTAATTCCAGTATGGGTTAGAGATCCAGCTATTGGCTCAAGGCAAAAGCTTACGCTCACATCGACGGGTGCCTTGTTGTAAGATCAGGTGTGACAGCCCCACTTCCCCATAAGGCGAACCAAAGGGTTGGCGGGCTGCTTGCCTAACTCTCGCCAGGACTTAAGCATTCGAAAATACTAACACTAAAGGATAAATCTAAAAATTCCAAATCAAAAGAGAGAATGGAAGCAGTAAAATGACATTTAAGTTTAGAGTACAAACGTTAGCTTACAAGCATCTAAAGCTCCAATCCAAAGCCTATTACATCCCCACAAGTCGAAATTTACAAAACCAAAAGAAAATACAATTCATACTTCCAAACTCGGGATAAAAGCCAAAAGCAGGAACTAGACCTAACTAGGTCCCTGGATTCTCATCACCTGTTAAGAAAAAACAAATTGGGAATGGGGGTGAATTAGAAACTCGTGAATTTCCAAAAGAACATGCACAGGCATAAAACATGATAAATGACACTATGAACCAAGTAAAGAAAACACATAACACACAAGTAGGATACAGTGGCTCTCATGAGCACAGGTCCACAATGCACGATCGCTTCAAGTAGCCGACACTCCGTCGACTTTCCAATCCAAGTAGACGACTCTTTACAACAATCTCCTTCTACCAAACTCCCCCTACTGGGCCCGCAATTCGAAACACTTAACTACTCAAGGGACACGGCCAAAAGTAGTTTTATAAAAACTTTCTCCACAAGTATTAACACATTCCTAAACAATTGTGTCACCAACTTTACTTGAAGGAGAGCAATAAAGTATACTCTCTCTAAGTGAGTGGTTAAACAATTTCATTTCCAAATAAACAAGTACATAACACATTCACGCAAAGCATTCAATCAAAGCAATTAACATGCATTGGAAACTCACCGATAAAAGAGGGCTCGGTGTCCAAATTTTGATCCAAATCCAAATCAGCTCCACTCCCTAAGCAAATTAAAAGAATAGCGGAAATAAGCTCTCTAGTTCATTTGTCAAATCTAGTTCAAGAAAGAAAATGTTCGTTAAACTTTTGATTTGAGCAGAATTCTTGTAAAAATTGTAACTTGAGTTGCATAAGTCCAAAATTCACAGGGTTGGTATCGTTGGAAACCTTATTAAAAGGGCTAAAATTTGTAGAAGACACCTTAGTGAGATTATAAATAGAAATAGCCCAGATTTTTGTGCAAGATTACTGTTTCAATGAAGACAGGACAAAACAGACTGATTTTTAGTATAATTTTGAAATCTGCCAAAAATCGTAGAAAATGAATTAGCCCCTAAAATTTATATAGTTCATAGTCCTATGAATCTAGTTTCAAACGCCCATGACGGCATTCAATTCTGACTCTTGAGTAAGAAAATATAGCTATCCAAATAGGGCAGGTTCAACACTCCTGTTTTTCTGAAATTCCAGTTTTGCAAGGCAGGTTTAGGGCATCATTTGGATGACGAATTATTACTCAAAAATCACAAAATTTAGTACACTAACTCTACTATATATAGATTAAGCTCATATCAAAATTCAGCCGAAAACTCTCACGGGAAGATAGATTTCCTAATGCACAAATTGTGCTCAACATTTCAATCCAAATCTATGAGGTTTTTGTTTCCTTCATCCAAGAGCTTCTAACATACCCAAATCACGACCAATTACCCTAATTTTGGAACCAAGATTTAATCACAAACAATCACAATTCCAACCAAATTTTCTCAATTCAAATCCAAAGCACCAAGAAGGGGCAATAAAATTCCATCACTTAAATCATCAAACAAATACCCAAAACTTCCACAAATATACCACAAATCTTAAACATAGAACCTAATTAAAGCTGGAAATTTCAAAAATTAGGGTTGCAATGAAGGTTTACCTTCCAATCAATCAAACCCTAGCTCAAAATTCCAAGAAAATGCTCCAATGTCCAACCCTAGTTAAATCCTCAAGTGTATCTTGCTTCCTAGGGCTCCTCTTGATGATTTCCCTCCTCCAATTGAAAATGGCAGCAACCAACAACCTCTCCTCTACCCAGATTTTGGTTCGGCCAGCCTCCAACCATCAGCTCCTCTCGGTTTTTCTCCCTCTCCCTCCTTCAAGCTCTCAGTTTGCTCAAGAAAATGGAGGTGATGGCTTGGGTTGTCTTGCTTGAGCTTCTGAGGGTTGGTTGAAGGCTAGATGAAGAAACTTTCTTGCTCCTCTTTCCCTTCTCTCTCTTGGCTCACAGCTTTCTCCCTCTCTCTCTCCTCGGCTAGAGCAACAAGAAAAGATGAAGTTGAAGTGAAGCTTGGAGTTTTGGCTATGGAGTTTTGATTTGAGGAGGAAGAAGAAAGGTTTCTATTGCTCTTTCTCTCTCCCTTGTCTCTCAGCCACCTTAGGAGGAAGAAGAGGAAGAATGGTTGGCTTTTATTTTTCGAGAGTTGACCAAGACACAAAATATCTCTTCTTGTTTCAAGAGTTCAACTATTCCAACTACTCACACATGCTTATGTTCCCTCTTGAATTTGTCTACTACATTTTTCTTGTCCAACTTAATTCTATCTCATTTCTAATTCTTTACAGCCTACTCATAGTCTAATCTTTCACCAAAAATTAAATTCCTCGACACGGCTCAAAAATTGAAACTTAATGCTAGTCGGACAAACTTTGGAATTTTTCTTGAGTGAAATCATCTAACTATGAAAAATGTAAACTTCATAATTAAAAATCATGAAATTTCGTATAAACACATAATTTACTTATTTTCACAATTATTTCATAAGTTTTCAAATACACAAAAATAAGAAAGAAAATAATAATAATGAAAATAAGATAATAAATTTTGAGGCCCTCACATCAGATGTTACTTACATGGACGACGGGAATCTGGTGTCGAAATCACGTCCGGTGGATGGTGTTTTGGGTCTGTTCATAGTTCTGGACTGTGAGTCCAGTGATCAACAGAAGCCCATGTTTGCAGACGTATTCGGTGAGGTCAGTGGGACCCACGGGTCAATGATTGACCTGCACATGCGATCCGACATGCTTAACCGATCCGACATGCTTAACCGATTCCGTGTGTTGACGCACGAGAAGATAGTTGTGCGCAATGCATATCTCCATTGATAGATACCTCCCATTGTTTGGAAAGAATAGATTCCTGACTAAGTGCAAGGATTATGGTGCTGTAACGGACGGCCGTTACAGTAATGTAAAGGAAAATGCAAATGGGCTGCTCTTATAGTAATACAGTGGGGAGTTAATATTACTATCAATATTGAGTGACATCTGGAAATAGAACATCAATGCATTATCTATTGGGTATCTATAATATATAATGCCCTATGGGTGCATTCTCCTACTATCGTGTAAATATTATAGCTATATTTAGTAATGTATATAGTTATTATATACATTACTAAATTGTTATTAAAATTATTATATTATAATATGATAGTTATAATAATAATTTACAGTAATATAACTATATATATTAATATAAATTATAATTTTTATTACCATAAATATAGTTAATAATATATTGTAATACATTTAATTTGTATTATTGTATAATATTATAATATTATTATAATGGGTATAAGCACATTTATAATAATATTCTATTGTATTATTATTATAAACGTACTTATACAATATAATGTGTATCAATTTATAGTAATATCAACACATTTATAATACAATATTGTAATAAATAGCTGTTATATTACAATAGTAACAACTATTTATTAAGGAAATATGTCAGATCATTAGTTGGTTACACCACTAGAGTGGTGTAACCAACTGTATTACGTTAGTATTAATAATGGATACCTTAACAAGTACAATTAATTTGGGTCGTCAACAATGCACAATGCTGAGACCTGCTTCTTCCTTTTTCATCAACGTGAAAAACATCTTTCTTACTTATCTATAAGAGAATAATAAGTAAGGGATATAGACGAGATATTTGACTTGAATAACGGTATCATGAGCGACATGGTGCGGTCGAATTACATGAAAATGCTATCTCTCGACCAGGGTCCAAGAAATAGGTACGGGAACAAGTGCAAGATGGGATCCATAAATTTCGACGGATGCCTTGTTGTCGGATCAAGCGTTACTTACATGGACGAGGGAATCTGGCATCGAGATTAGGGAATCTGGGAAGTATATCGGATCTCACAGTGGTCGATGAGGAGCGAGAGATTCTGCACGTGTTGCAAGAGAGTCGATGTGAATGTCGGGAACAAGATCTTTATGATTTGTGATTCCGACGACGCTTGTGCTTTGGAGATCTTGAAATTGTAGTAGCCGGTAATTGAGTGGTTGGTTGGTATTTCCATTGAACTTTTGTACTCTGGCACTCAATGAGAATGAGAAAGATGATTCCCTTATTGTGTGTGATGTGAGTGAAACGATGTTGTTTTATAGCGAAATAGTAAAGTCTTAGTAATATTATATAAGATACTCGGGGCCGCCACGTGGACGGTTGTGATGGATCCACGTCAAATGAACCCAAAAGGTTTGGATGACTATGATTAGTTCGGAACTCAAAATGCATCACAAAAGTATAATAAAAACCTGAAATGGGAACTCAAATATGTGAGGTATCACAATAAGAAAATATAAGTTATATTATGTTAAATTCCTAAATGTATAACTTCAATTCAAACAGCATATAAAATAGTTAGAATAGTACATAGGATGACAATTTAGAACTATTTTTGCATAAGCATAAAGTACATTAATTTAGATCATTATTTAGCCTATTTACACCAAAAGTTGGAAATGTTTGGCTTGTGAAATGTTAGAAAAATATAAAATTTTAACTTTGAACCAGTTATTAATTGTTTTTCATTTTATATATTTACTTTGCAAATATTTAAAATCTTATTTGAATATCTAAAAGAACAACTTCGAATTAGTACACCTACGATCAATCATTTCCACACCGTATCATGCTTTATTAAGTAAGCTTTTAGGTTTCCTTCTTTATTTTGTTTTTCAGTTTCATTGAGAGTCTAAGCCTTATGACAAGAAAGGATAAAATAGGGCTTATGAGTTTAATATAAAACCTTGCTATTGCAATACTAATATCCATATTAGTCGAATTGAGTCTGAGAACCAAGTAAGCTTTGGATTAGCAAATATGAAATGAGATGAAGTACATCTGTAGTTTCAAATATTTCTTTGATTAAATAATGAAAAAAACACTTAAAACTTATGTTTTGCAAAATATAGTGTTCTTTTCATTTAGAATCCATTTTCATTTAGAATCCATTTTGAATTATAATTATTTCCATGTTAATTTCATGAATCCCATCAAGTAGTATATCTCAATAAGTTAACTTTGTATAGGTAGTAAGGTTTACATTCACTTCCTTTTGTCGTATGATAGACATCATTGGATATTTATGAGCCATATAGTAAATAAATTCTACTGATATGAGCTTAAATAAATAAGGAGATATTTAGATGGTACATTTCACGAATGTTTTGGGAACTTTTGAAAATATATTTTAATGGATAGTTATAGAAAAATAGATTTTATGAAAATTTACACCAATCCTGCTTATCAGAAATTTGACCTTGGATTTGACCAAAACTTTTTAGACAGTTATGAAATAGGTCTTAAATTGGGAGAGATACGGTTGGGAGGTAGAAAAAAGGAAATCACTAGGATGAAGAAAGTATGTCGAGAGACAAAATAGATAGAGCTACAAGGGGAGGAAGGAGATGAAATTATTGAGTGGAAGAGAGGGATTATGAGACTTGCACAATGAGAGATAGAGGAAGGATTTCAAGGATAGGAAAGGTAGGGCTGCTAGACAAGAGGAGGATAGTAGAGAAAGGAGAATAGCTATCATGGAGGAGAATAGAGAAGATGTGGCTAGGGTGGGTCCCCATTTATAATTTAATAATATATATATATATATATATAATATTGGAATTGAATAACGTGATATGCTGCTATTAAAAAATGATGAATTGTTATTGTGGATTTTATTATGGTAAAATGGACATTTTTGTGTTAGTTTACAAAAATTTTCATATATTGTATGTTGTTTTAAAGAAACAATAGCAATCAGTTTTATTAGTATCTCTATGAAGAAATGAATCTGAAAGATGAAAGCAACTTTTAATGATATGTCACATTTAATTTTACTAAAAAATTAAAAGAATGATTAGTCAAATCATTTTAGTGTTATACAAATAAAAAAATGTAAGATGAAATATAGAAATTATAATGATAGTAGTGTTACATAGGGTGCATCCAACTGGATAGTGGGGATGGGTCGGACCAGGGGCAAAGACAAGGGTGGGGAGAAGAGAGATGGATGGAGGACAGGAATAAGGCTAGAGGGTTAGGTGAAAATGGAAATGAGGAAGAAGAAAAGTGTAGTTGCAATATACGAAAGAAAAGTGTGGTTATAGTATACGAAAGAAAAGTGTGGTTACAGTATAAGATAGAAAGTGAAAAGGAAACGAGAAGGAAAATAATAATATGTGTATCTAGCATATCATACCAAAGGAAAGGAGAGAGTAGCCAAAAAGGAAAGAAGTAGCAAACAAAACCGCAATTACAATATAAGATAGAGCAAAAAAGAGAAATTAGGAGAAAGGTAATAATATATGTATCTATATCCTATGCCAACAAAAAAGGAGAGAGTAGCAAAGAAAGGGAGAGAGTAGCAAGAAAGGAAAGGGTGTAGTAAGAAAGGTGATGTTACAATATAAGATAAAGCGAAAAGGTTAATGAGGAGGAAGGTAATAATATATGTACTTGGCATATCTTTTAAAACTTTTGCAATATGTTTTATCTTGTTAAGTTGTTTTTCTATTAATCTTGGTGTTTTCTCTTTAATGTACTTATTTTATAAAATGTTATCTGATACTAAGGATGAGAACCCTAGAAAAAAAAATTTTCAATTAAGAGCAACCATTAATCATCTAGTGCATTATTTCTCCCAAAGTACCTCAATTCCCTCAGTGTATTGCATGGTTTACTTTAGGATTTCATTTTTCATGTTTTATATGGGCAAATGCATGAAACTTATGTGGAATAAGTGGGTCACAATTTGCATTAAGGGATTTGATGGCAATTTGCAAAGATATTATCTCAATCTTGGCCAAGAAGATGACACTTGTCAACCATCCCATGGCATCTTGACTTAAGCCTTCTTATTTAATCCTTCAATTTCAAAAATTTGAATCAAATTTCCTCTCTTATCTCTCCTCTTGGTGCCACTTCACCATGAAGAACAACAAAACCCTAAGCTAAAAAATTAGTCATTCTAGTGAAGAAAACAACTTTGAGTGAAACCCTAGGCTAGATTACTTTAAGCCTCAAGCTTTGTTGCAAGAAGTGAAGTTCTGGGTGGATTTTTCTCACTCTTCTAGCAAAATCCTCACTTAATCATGCTTTAAATGAACTTTAAATTCAAAAAAGGAATGTTAGTTAGGTCTGATTAAAGTGCTTTTGGTTGTTTGAAGGAAAGATTATGGAAGGAAATCTTTATTTGATAACTAGAATTTAGGTTTTCATTGTAGGCTACCATGTGTTTGATGAAATGCTTAATGATTCGTGATGCTTTTATGATGGAATTAATTACTGTTTTAGCATGTTAAACACCATGTTGAGTGATGGAATTACTTTAAAGAATTAATAGCTGAAGTTGCACCAAAGTTGGAAATTTCGCAGGAAATCAGGAATGAAAAAATGTGAGCTTCCCGAGGTTACTTATGACTGTAGAAAATGAGATAGGGCCCAAGCCTTATACCATTAGAAAGATCTATGAACCTAGTTTTAAACGCCACTGACGGAGCTTAATTTCGATTTTCCTACGTTGAGTTATGGCCATTTTCCCAAGGCTGTTTGACTAGCCCTGATCAACAAATGAACAGCTTTTCAGGTTCTCAAATTAGCCATTTCGACCATGATTAAGCATGATTTGATGTTTGACCTCTTCATGAAAGTTGTAGGGCTATGTCTTAGATTTGAAACTCCATAAAGTACACCTGAATCCGATAAGTGTGGCCACAGTTATGATCAAATTACCGAAACTCAACAAACCTATCCATTGTTGGTTTCACTTCCGCAATTGCTTCTTTTATTTCTTTTGATTCTTATGCCTTCCCGCGCGGTCCCGACCCACCATGCATGGTTCTAAGATGTTGTTAAGACTCTTATTTGCTTACCCTTATAAATTGGATTGGTCATTTCGTGATTTATGCATCCAAGTATGACTTTTATCAAGTGAAAAGAAACATCGAGCATATGCATTTGGTCTCTTTGGTTGGGTAGCCGAGCTTAAATATGTTCCATTTTATTTGTTAATAGACTTGGAAGGAGGAAATAGAGAGGACTTGGGTGCGAATACTTGAAGATCCTCTACTCGACTCGGTGAGTGTTCCATACTTGTTACTTGACCAACTTGATAGCTGAAATATTGAAATACTTGAACTATGTGGATTTGTGTTCTTGTGGCTTGTGAGCCAATTAATGTGATCGAGACGCAGTGCTGCATTATCACACTCGATCTCTTGTGCTTGGAATTTTGTACTTGGATATTTGAATTCATGTGAAACGCTTTTGGCCACATTTGATTTGTGAGTCGCTTGGGTGATATCCCATGGACAAATATGATTTGTTTCAGAACTCAAAACCTAGTTGGTGAGTCAATCAACTTGAGCCGCACGGCTTGGTCGGAAAGTTGACGAGCCATGGGGTATGATATGTGAACCGAAATCTGGTATACCTGTATCACCTAAAATTTGATTTGTTGGGGTGTTCGCCCGTAAGGGGTGAAACGTGGACGGTGTAATCCGGGTGATGTGGGGATCTACGGTTTTGGCTCTAAGTTATAAAAGTTGACTGAGAGTCATAGGATGTGATTTGATCAAGCTTGGGAATTTGGCTTTGAAAGCCATCCAGTCCTTTAATTGAATATGTTCAATTTATTTGGTGAATTTATTTGTGATACTTGTGTGTTAAGTGAATTCTTCTTGTATACCTGGCTGCTTGTTTTGGAACCTCATTGAGCTTTTAGCTCACCCTATTTTCCTTTGTTTTCCTTAAAGTGGGGATTTGTTTGAGCTGCCAAAGGACGTTAAAGAGACGCAGTAGTATAAGTTTGTTGTTACTTTTGTATAAGGGATGTGCTAGAAAACCCTATCATGGATAAGCTTAGATGTTGGTTTGTATCCTTAACTTCTGTTGAATTTTAAGTTTGAATTGTGTGTGTGAATTTATGTAACCACGTGGTTGACTTTTGAATTTGGGAGAACTTAGTTTTGTAAGTTTTGAGTTGTTGGTTTATATTGGCTATTGAGTTGACGAGCTAGCTAGGCGAGTACCCTAACCCCTTGGTTACTTAGGGGAGTCACAGTTGGTAGTTATCGAAAGCCTAGGTTTAGAATTAACCTGGGTAGAATAGAAGTTTTGACTTAAGTTTTTATAAGCTTGATCTTAAGACAACTAAGTTGAAATTTGTGTTTGTTTTGTAGGTCATGGAAGGAGACAATGGTAGGAGTGGAAGTGAGCAGCCCCTTAAAAGTGTCTTCCGATGGTTGACTATGAGATGAAGTTAGGTGGACTGGTTCGGTTCTGGAGTCCCTCTAGCCGAGACAAGCGTTGTGGACGTTGCCAGAACTACTCCTATCCTGATCATGTGGTTTTAGCGGTGCTAGACGAGAGGTGCAGGTTAACCAATGCAGCTTTAAGGACTGAGATGAGATGGAAAGGATGAGGGAATCATGATCATGCATAGGAATAGGATTGATGAACTTCGTGAGGCTGTCATAGAAGAGCAAGAGCTGCACGATGCTATGCGCCAAAAAAGTTGTGACTAACGCGGCTGCCTTAATAGGATCCTAAGGGATGTGGGTGATCGAGCGAGGGCATTCTACTTGAGTGTCAATCTTGCTTGGTGAGGTTGTGGACATCAACTGGAGGGACATACAGCACACCGTAATAACATCCCTAGGGATGTGACGCGATCCACCGGTTCGCTGGGAACCAGGTTAGGTACCATATGAGCGCCAACTATATTTTGACCCCGTGAGAAGGGTGGTTAGGGAAAACCTTAGTAACTTTGTGTATTTTGGTATGGTTTTCCTAACGTGCTTTTGTGATAAACTTACTGCCCTATGGGATTTCTTTTATTGTAATCTATCTGGTATGTAAATATTTGGCTATGTGATATATATGACTAGATGGTGTGTAAATATATGTAACCTTTTCGTGTGTTATTATTTTGTGTTTACCTACATATAGTTACAATTTTCTTTTGGACATGCATTTTAATTTTGCACGCAGCATTCAACCCTAGACTTAGTAGTAAAAATCAAATGGAGGGTAGATGGAGCACGGAGGTCGTGGAAGTGGACTTAGACGCACCCCAAGATCAAGGGGTGAACATGAATCAGCAGTAGGTAGTCGAGTGAGTGGAACCAAGAATTCGATCCTAATGAACAAGTAGCCACAACCATCCAACGTATGACTGATTTTTCGCCTATAGCTGGTCAAAACCCTGAATCAACAAGGAAACTTTGGGAATCAACAAGGAAACCTTGGGAATCAACAAGGGAACTGGAATCGTGTAAGGAGAAGATAGGGCATTAGAGAGATTTCAAAATTTTCTCCTCCAAAGTTTTGAGGACCCGACCGGTAGGTGAGGAGAGGTGGATAGAGAAATGGTTGACACTTTGCCGCCTCAACTATACGTAAGAAAGACAAGTTACCTTGCTATTTTTCAGCTAGAAGGCAGCTCGTACCAGTGGAATGTGATACCACTAAAGTGGGAGGGAGCAGACCCCGAGAAATTGGGCCAACTTTATAAGAGAGTTTAATGCTAAGTACTTTCCACCTTGATCCAAGAAAGGAGAGGATGAGTTCATTAAGCCTGGCTGGTATCGTGAGTGTGGCTGAGTATGAGACCCAATTCACTAGATCCTCTAAGTTTGCACCGAGCTTAGGATGACCGAGCGTAAGCTCGATAAGACGCCTCGCTCAAGGGTTAAACGCTGAGATTCAAAAGCATTTACGGTAGCTCCAATCAATACTTTGGGGAAGCTTTGAAAAGGCTCAACGAAAGTGGAAAGTGCCGTGTTACAAGTTAGGCATTCTCCAGCAAAAAAATGAGGTGTGCCTAGTACTCAAGGACAATTGACAAAACCGGCCCTCCCTAAGTTTGAGAGTCGTAGAGGACGCATTTTCTGGGACATCAAGAGGCCCTCCCAAGGGTTCAACGTGGGAGAGCAAAAGAGGAGCCTGAATGAGGTTCTACATCGATTCCCTCATTTAATTGTGGATACCGGAAAATCAAACCATAATGGAAGATAAACTGGATAAGGAGAGAAAATGCTTATGCCATGGAGCCGAAAGCACCAAACCCCATCCCCCTGCCGCCTGATGAATCAAATCACAATTTGATAAACCAAATCCAAAACCTAACCAACCAGCTATGTGGGAATAGGTCTCGAAGTTCCTCGCTAGTGGTTTATGCCCGATCAACGCCCCACCCCAGTCAACCGAGGTAGTCGGGTACCATCCCCGTGTTCCATCGCTAGCTAAGATATTAATCGCCCCTGTCATACCATTCTTTATGAACTCGCTTTATGTGTAATATTTGTTAATCTACTAGACTACCCTATGATTTGGAAGTTAGTACACCCACGCAATCAACGCCTAGTCACAAGCACAATCTTTAGAAATTGTGAGATTTGGATTGGGGAACCAAAATTGATGGATAGATTTGATAGGTCCTGATATTAAGGGTACCACGGATCATAGGAATGGATTGGTTAGCTCACAATCATGCTCGGTTGGATTGTAAGACCAAAGTGGTGAAATTTTGTATACGGAGAGTGACTTTGAAGCTAGATGCCGTAGGTTAGCCTCATCATCTGCACTTATTGAAGTCGCTAGAAAATTATTGAGCAAAGAAGCACAAGGTTACCTAGCTTTTCTAATTACACACTCCGGGATAAGGTGAAATTGAAGATGTCCTAGTGGTCAATGAATTGAAGTATTTCCTAACAAGTTAGTGTCGTACCGTGAAAAGGGAAATAGAATTTAAGATTGACTTGGTACCGGCCAACTCCTATATCGAAAAAAACCCCAGACGAATGGCACCTCTGAACTCAAAGAATTAAGATTGCAACCGCAAGACTTGTTAAAATGAGGGTTTATTTGAGAGAGTGAATCCCCGGGGAGCTCCGCCTGCTTGTAAAAAAAAGAAAGACACAGTTTGAGGTTGTGTATTGATTATCGCGGGTTGAATGATGCGATCGGAAGAATAAGTATCCATTACCACACATCATGAGTTATTTGACCAATTGCAGCCGCGGTATTTTCTAAATTGGATCTTAGGGCGGTATTATCACCGCATCAAGAAGGAAGATTTACCAAAACCGCTTTTAACCTAGATACCAGCATTTTGAATTTGCGCGATGCCTTTGGCTTAATCCATGCCTCGCCTGCATTTATAGATTTGATGCACCGAAGTCTTAAACCCTATCTCGACCAGTTTATGGTGGTGTTCATTGATGATATCCGTATATTCTAAAACTCAGAAGATCATGAGTAACATCTAAAGATAGTTTTGCAAACTCTAAAAGACCATCAATTGTATGCTAAATTCAAGCAAATGTGAGTTTTGGCTGGAACAAGTATCCTTCTCGCATGTGACTCTAGGGAAGGAATCTCTGGATCCAACAAAGGTGGAAGTCAGAATCAATGGAAACGCACTAAAATCCACGTAAGTTTGTAGTTTCTTGGTTTGCTGGGATATTACCGACGGCTCATTAAGGATTTTTCAAAGCTTGAGGTGACCTTTATTTGATTTGACAAAGAAACATGGAAACTTTGTTTGTACCCCTAAGTGTGAAGCTTAGTTTTCAAGAACTCAAGAGATTAACCTCAAAGACTGATCTTAACTTTATCCAATGGGAAGGATAGTTTCACAGATACATGGATGCTTCGAGAGAAGGTTTGGGGTGTGTACATGCAAAATGGAAGCATTGCTTATGCTTCTAAGAAGTTAAAACCCCATGAGCCAAACTACCCAACCCATGACTTGAATTAGCAGTCATAGGTTTGTTTTAAAGTTGGAGACATTATTTGTAATGGGTGATTTTGAAGTCTATACGCACTATAAAAGTCTTAAATACCTATTTTCCCAAAAGCATTTGAATCAGACAACGCTGATGGATGGAATTTTGGAGGATTATGACTGTAATGACACTACCATCCCGAAAGCTAATGTGGTAGCAGATGCTCTAAGTCAAAAAAGCTCAAATAGCGTGGTTGATGATTAAAGAGAGGATATGTTAGAAAAGGTTTGTGAATGGAACCCCACCTTGAATGCCAAAAGGTGGTGTTTGGAAACATCGCAATAAGTCCACTCTACTAGATCATATCAAGAGGTTCGTAAAGGTGATCTCAGAAGTACGTATGGAAGGAAAAAAGTGAAAAGTGGGAATTACCGAATTTTAACCAGTCCCAAGGAATTTTTAAGGTTTCAGACCTAATAGTTGTGCCCAAGAACGAAACATTGAAAAAGGAGATTCTGGAAGAGGCTCATCGTTCTAAGTATACGACCACCCTACAGCACCAAGATGTATGATCTAAAAAGGTTATATTATGGGATAACATGAAGAGAGAAATCAAGATGTTCAAACATGTTTCACGTACAACAAGTAAAGTTCGAACATCAAAACCTTCTGGTTTGCTACAACCACTTGAGATACCCGAATGGAAATGGGAGCACATTACGATGGATTCCTTCGGTTTACCACGCACATGTAAAAGTCATGATGCCGCTTGATAGTGGTCGATCGCTTAACCAAGTCAGCTCATTTCTTACCCGCGGAACATGAAGTACCCATGGAAAAATTAGCTCAACTGTATACGGGTGAAATTGTAAGACTACCTGGTGCGCTAGCATAGTTTCTGATCGAGATCCTCATTCGCGGTCTCTTGGTAAAAGCTACCGAAGCCTAGGGACCAAGTTGAACCTTAGCAACAACCTACCATCCCTCAAACCGATGGACAATCGAAGAACCATTCAAACCCCCGAAGATATAAGTTAAGGACGGTGTTATGGATTTTGGAAGTAATGGGGACAAGCATGGCATTGGTGGAGTTTGCTTATAACAATAGCTATCATTCATCCATTCAAATGGCAACCGCATGAAGATTTATATGGAAGAAAGTGCCGGTCACCAATTTATTGGGATGAAGTAGGAGAGAGAAAGATCTTAGATCCAACCATAATGCCTCGATGGAAGACGACGAGACAAGGTCAAAATGATAACGCCAAACTTCAACCGCTCAAAGTCGCGTAAGAGCTACCGAGCAACCAAGAAAAGATTCAAATTTGAAGGTGGCACAAAGTGTTTTATAGTCACACCACCGCTAAGTGTCACAAATGAAAAGGAAAGAAACTTCAGCCAAGATATGTCGACCTTTTGAGATTCTTCGAGAGGGTAGTGTGGTATACCACTCCAGCTACTATCAAGTTTATCCAAGATTCAATGTATGTTTTCATGTCTCAATGTTGAAGAAATATCATCCGGATCCAACACATGTCTTGAAGTCAAGAAATTGATATAGATGAGTCACCGACCCATGAAGAGAAAACCCTGCATAACTTTTGGATCAAAAGTGAAGGAATTAAGAAATAAGAGAATTTTGGTGAAAGTCCCATGGAGAAATCATGGAATAGAAGAAGCAACTTGGGAAATGGAGGAAGAAATTCGAAAGAAATTCTCACCAGTCAAGGTGAGAATTTCGATGACGAAATTCTCTTAAGTGGGAGAGGGTGTGAGAACCCTAGAAAAAAAATTTTCAATTAAGAGCACCATTAATCATCTAGTGTATTATTTCTCCCAAAGTACTCCAATTTCGTGTATTGCATGGTTTAATTTAGGATTTCATTTTTCATGTTTTATATGGCAAATGCATGAAACTTATGTGGAATAAGTGGGTCACAATTTGCATTAAGGATTTGATGGCAATTTGTAAAGATATTATCTCAATCTTGGCCAAGAAGATGACACTTGTCAACCATCCCATGGCATCTTGACTTAAGCCTTTTATTTAATCCTTCAATTCAAAAAATTTGAATCACCTCTCTTATCCTCCTCTTGGTCGGCCACTCCACCATGAAGAACAACAAAACCCCTAAGCTAAAATTAGTCATTCTAGTGAAGAAAACAACTTTGAGTGAAACCCCAGGCTAGATTAGTTCTTAAGCCTCAAGCTTTGTTGCAAGAAGTGAAGTTCTTGGGTGGATTCTTCTAGCAAGGTAACCTCACTTAATCATGCTTTAATGAACTTTAAATTCAAAGAGGATGTTAGTTAGGTGTGATTAAAGTGTTTTTGGTTGTTTGGAAGGAAAGATTATGAAAGGAAATCTTGTATTTGATAACTAGAATTTAGGTTTTCATTGTAGGCTACCATGTGTTTGATGAAATGCTTAATGATTTGTGATGCTTTTATGATGGAATTAATTGCTATTTTAGCATGTTAAACACCATGTTGAGTGATGGAATCACTTTAAAGAATTAATAGATGAAGTTGCACCAAAGCTGAAATTTTGCAGAAATCAGGAATGAAAAATAGTGAGTTTCCTGAGGTTACTGCTGACTGTAGAAATGAATTAGGACCCAAGCCTTATACCGCTAGGAAAGCTCCCTATGAATCTAGTTTTAAACGTGACTGAGATTGATTTTGATTTTCTCTGAGTTATTGATTTTCCCAAGGCTGTTTGACCAGCCCCGATCACAGCCTTTTCTTGTGTCTCTAGATTAGCCATTTTCGACCATGATTAAGTATGATTTAATGTTTGACCTCTTCATAAAAGTTGTAGGGCTATGTCTTAGATTCAAACTCCATAAAGTACACCTGAATCCACAGTGGCCAGTTATAATCACTACCAAAACTCGACAAACCTGTCCATTGTTGGTTTACCGCAATTGCTTCTTTTATTTCTTTTGATTCTTGTGCCTTCCTCACTGTCCCGACCCACTCATGCATGGTTCTAAGATCTTGTTAAGACTCTTATTTGCTCACCCTATAAATTGGATTGGTCATTGGGAGTTATGCATCCAAGTATGACTTTATCAAGTGAAAAGAAACATCGAGCATATGCATTTGGTCTCTTTTTGGTTGTAACAGCTTAAATATGTTCCATTTGTTAATAGACTTAAAGGGAGGAAATAGAGAGGACTTGGGTGCGAATACTTGAAGATACCTATTAATTCGGTGAATGCTCCATGCTTGTTACTTGACCAACTTGATTGCTGAAATATAAAATACTTGAACTATGTGATGATTTGTGTGAGAACCCAAAGAAAAAAAAAATGAAAAAAAAAATGGCTTGATTGCACCATGAAAGCATTAAGCATTATTTTCCTTTAAGTACTTTATTTTGCATACATAGCATGACATTAATTTGGAATTTCATTTTACATGTTTCATGTAGCAAATTGCATAAAATTTATGTGGTATTAAGTAGGATACATTCTAATTGAGGGATTAGAAGCTAATTGTATAGAATTTAACCCATTCATGGCCAAGATTTTCCACTTGTCAACCATCCAACAAGTCTTGACTTAAGCCTTTCTATTTAACCTCTCATTTTCAAAATTTGAACCAAAACTCTCTCTCCTCTTAACTATAAGTGAAAACACTAAACCCTAAGCTTGATTCTAGCAATTTTAGAGGAAAACATGTTCAAGTGAAACCCTAGTTTAGATTGTTGCTTGATCATCGTTGGTTGAAAATTGAGCTTTTGGGTGGTTTTCTCTCTCAACTCTCAAGGTAACTAATCACTTATCATGCTTTAATGATCTCTCAAATTCAAAGTGGTAAGGAAAATTATGGAAGAGTTTCTTGTGTTTGAGAATTTGAACTAGGTTTTGCTTTAAGCTTCTATGTGTTTGATGAAATGTCTAAGAGTTTGTGATGTTTTATTGATGGATTTAGTTGATGTTTTAGCATGTTATACACCTTACAAGAGATGGAATAACTTTAAAGGATTAATTAGAGATTGTGTCAAAGCTAGAAATTTCACAAGAAATCAGAAATGGAATCAGTGAAATTTGAACATGCTGTTGATTGTAGAAATCAATTAGAGCCTGATATTTATACCGCTATAAAGGTCTCTAACCTATTTTAAACGCCGCTGGACGGAGCTCAATTTTGATTTTCCTACATTGAGTTATGGCCGCTCTTCCCAGACACTTCGACCAGCCTGTTTCACGCCTGATGTTTTCTGGTGTTCGAGATTTGCAATTTCGACCTGATTTAGTGTGATTTGATGTTTGACCTCTTCATGAAAGTTTTAGATCTATGTCTTAGCTTCAAACGCCTATACAATGGCCCATATGATAATCACAGCCACAGTTATGATTATTAAAACACAAGGGTGGCAAACCTGTCAATTTTCATTGCCTTTCTATAATGGCTTCTTTTATTCCTTTGTGGTTCACCTTTGCCGTGTTCCAACCTACTTAACCTCATGATTTTACTATGTTTATAAGATTTTTCATTTGTTTTACACTTATTTTAGAGACCTCTTATGATTTTGTGCATCCAAATTGTGATTATTATCAAACAAAGAAACAACTAGTGTATGCATTTGGTCTCTCTCTTGTTTGGGTAGTCAATCAAATGTTTTCATTTCATTTGCCATTAGACTTAAAGGAGAAATAAAGAGATTTGGGATAACGCTCTGAGGTTATTTTGCTAACTTGGTAAGTGTTCCAATGCATGTTTCCTTGACGATGCATGATATTTGAGTAAATGCTATTATTTTTTAAAAGCCTTTTGATTGACAAACCAACATGTTATTGTGATTCCCTTGATTCATTAATTCAATTAATTTTCAATAATTGCTTGCTCACAATGTATAGTTGAATGATAAATGTACATAAATGTAGGTCGATGTGTACTTTATCGCATCGGGTTGAACTCGAAGCTACTCACTGGTCAACCATCCTGATCCGCCATCTGAGGTTAGGTAGGCCAAAAGCTTATCTTAGACCGCCTTCAGATTGATCGCTAGACAGCCTTGGGTGATGACTTACCAATGATAAGTGTAAAGCTCAAACTCTTCTCAAAAGGCCTGGAGTATAATATTTAATGTTAAATTTTGGGGATTGTTTATCGCTTTGAGGTGATAAGGTGAAAGTAAATTTGGGATTGTTTATCGCTTGGAGGTCATAAGATGGGAGTTCGAGGTTATAAGGTGGAAAATGTAGGGGATTGTTTATTAGAAGTTATAAGGTGGGAAATGGCTCCAATGAGTCCTATATCCTTTGAGATCTCATTTATTATTCATTATTTGATTTACTTGAATGAGTAATCGCTTATTTGAATTAATGTGATCGCTTATCGCTCACTATGTACCTTTACCTTATTTCTTCATTCCTAAATTTGGTAATGGTTATACTTGAGTCGCTTTTGATTACGTGTTAACATGATTAATTTTGGTATTGCTCATGTTTTGCATGATTTCTTGAATACTTATTGGGTGAAACTCATACCACGATTTGTTTTCCTTAACAGGATTCGAGGCAAAAGGGATGAAGGATAACATTAGATCATTTTGGGATTTTAGGTTTGTTTGCCTGGTATATCTACCTGTAATCCTCTTTACTTTTGGGAGAGGCGGATATACTTAAGATAAATTCTAAACGCTTGACCTTTTAGTCCATGAGTTTATGTAATTACTTTGAGATATGTAAATATTATTACGGGCACCTTCAAGGTTATGTTATCTCAATGGACTTTGAATATTTGTATCCGTGAAGAAAATTGTGGATTGTAGTGAGTCCCGGCAAGAGTTAAGGCAGTCACCGATCCCTTGGTTCGCTTTAGAGGTGTGAGGCTGTCGCAACTTAGGTTCTTTGGCTTGTGAGCTACTATGTGATCGAGACAGTGCATACCTTATCACACTCGATCTCTTGTGCTTGGAATTTTGTACCTTGGATATTTGAATTCATGTGAAATGGCTTCGCCACATTTGATTTGTGAGTCGCTGGGTGATATCCCATCGACAAATATGATTTGTTTCGCTCAAAACCTAGTTGGAAGTCAATCGACCGAGACAACGGGCTTGGTCGCAAAGTTGACGAGCCGGTATGATATGTGAATCCGAAACTGTATACCTGGTATCACCTAAAATTTGATTTGTTTAGTGTTCGGCCCGGTAAGGGGTGTTCGGGCCCTGTAAGGGGTTGAAACGTGGACGTGTCCGGTGATAAGTGGGATCTACGGTTTTGACTCTTGCTATAAAAGTTGACGGAGAGTCAATGTGATGTGATTTGATCAAGCTTGGGAATTTTTTGAAAGCCATCCTATCCTTAATTGAATATGTTCAATTTATTTGGTGAATTTATTTGTGATACTGTGTTGTGAATTCTTCTTCTTGTATACCCGGTCGCTTGTTTTGGAACCTCATTGAGTTTTTAGTTTACCCTATTTTCCTTTGTTTTCCAAGGTGGGATTTGTTGAGCTCGTGGTTGGAAGCACGGGCGAAGTAGTATAAGTTTTGTTTTGCTTTTGAGCAATACGTAACCGAACCCGAAGCACTT